>OU898284.1:99340603-99668103 GCA_918026665.1 Diabrotica balteata | reverse complement strand
CGGCGTCTAAACTTGGACGAAATTAAAAACATTCCCAGCCTCTTAGACCAATTAAAAGATTTTCGTAGAACTATTTGTCATTTTTCGTTTTTTAAATAGACTAGGTTAACTCTTCCTTTTACTAATTCTGCATTCTGCAATGTAATTGTTGAAACGGTCTATTCCATGAAAAATAAAGGTCATTTTCTTTCAACTGCAGATATCGTTTATAATTATATGTACCGGGTGGTCCAATAAGCCGATCTCTCGGCTATAAATATCAGTAACTATTCATGTTATTACTTTAGGAGAAAAAATTCCTTAGTAAAAGTGGCCAAGAGAAATCGCTGGAAATAACTTTCAAGTTTCTGGGTTAACCGCTAGGGGGCGTAACCTGTGAAGAAAAATTTGAAAAACCAGTTTTTTTGTGAAATATGCCCAATTATACCAAGTGTTAAATAAGTAAACTAGAAAGAGGCCTAAATTCCGCACAAAGTTGTTCAACTACTTTTTTGATTTTTTCAAATAAAGGGTGGGGGAGAGTGGGAAAGTAGTTGTGGATAAATACCTATAACTTTGGTTTGGATCAACCGATTTTAACGAAATTAGTGTCATTAGAAAGAGTGTGGATGATTTAATTTACATCTACTATAAAACAATTGCATTTAGTTTTAATTGTCATGAGTAGAGGATACTTTCAAATAGAAAAAATTAAAATTTGCATGATGATAGCTTTTGTCGAACTCGATATATAAATAAAAACGTGTAAACATAAGTAAGTATAGTATGGACTCACCCTTTGTTATAACTTAAAATTAAATATGTGAAAGATCATACAAATATCTCGATCATTAAAGCTTAATGTCCATTTAAATGTTCAAATTGTTTTCTATCATTTTCCACACTAACAGTCTTATTAATAAAAATTGTTTAGTCCGAAGTTAGTCTCGGACTAGTTAGTCCCAGATTAAGCGAGGACTAACTTCATTTTCAGAATGTTATTAATAAACAAAACCCCCTCTGTGGCTCAGTGGTAAGAGCGCCTGCCTTTAAACCTAAAGGTCGTGAGTTCGAATCTCACCTGGGTGGAAATTTTCGTTTATTAAAAAAAAATTAATAAGTGAAAATAATTTCTATCCTTGTGTGATCGGTACTCACCGGAGGGACCGCAGACGTTCGGATACAATTAGCGTCTCTTAGCAAAGACAATGACGTCGACTTTGCTAAGTATCAAGACAATTACTCTACACACACAACACACACACACACACACACACACAACACACACTCACACACACACACACACACACACACTACATTAATAAACTTATCTTGATTGAGACTGGCTGAATGACAATTATCCAAGCCAAAACACACAAAAAAAAAATTAATAAACATGGACTAAGCTCAGACTAACTAAACCTTCCTTAGTCCTAGGTACAACAAGTTTATGTTGGCAACCATTGCGAAAAAGAAGAAAAATGGAGAGAATTTTGTAAAAAAGAAGAAAAATATTTGAGAATTTGACAGTTAGCATAAGTTAGAGCACGTAGAGTTAATTTTAGTTGGACTGTGTTCTGAGAAAGTTTGTTTATATTTTATAGTATTTTTTTTATCTGAAAAGTTTAAACTTGATAAAAGTTCAGGAGGAAACTTTAAAAAATATTTTATTACAAAGGAAAAATATAAAAAATACTAATAAACATAATGAATTGTAAAATATTTTATTAAATAAATTTATATATATTTTAATATGTCTTAGATGAATATTATTTCACTGATTTCTATGGTCATTAAGTTGTTCTATTAATCTTAAGTCGTTGATAAAATAATCTTCCATTATTAAATAATGTATGAATAATCAAAAACAATTCAGGTTATGAATACCAAAACAAAACTCCACTCAATGTCAAGTTAGTCACTCTCTAAACCTGCCACTACCTCGGATTAAATGTTAGTCTGAGACTAGCCAAGGTTTAGCTTAGTCTGTCCTTTGTCGCTGTTTATTAATACGAAAAATGAATGTTATTGGTGTAGTCCTGGGACTAATGTTAGTCCAAGGTTAGTCTGTGTTTATTAATAAGAGAGTAAGATTATAATCTTTCGCGCGTAGACATAACAGCTTCTTCAATCTCAACTGTTGATATACTCGGTATTGCGTTTATAATGCGCTATTTCATGTCGTTTCGCGTGGTTAATCAAGTTTGGTACACTAAGTCCTTCAATTTTCTCCACAGATAAAAGTCCAGACATGTTAAGTCTGGAGATCTAGCTGGCCATGAAAATATACTTTCCCTTCCAATCCATTTATTTGGATAATTTGCATACAAATAATCTCAAACTCGTCTAGAAAAGTGCGCAGGACACCTGTCATGTTGTAATATTATATCTCTTTTTGTTTGTAAGGATATATCTTCCAATAAAAAAGGCAACTAGTTTTCCAGAAAATCCAAATATGTTTCGCCATTTAAAGTTCTATCAAAGAAATATGGACCTACGATCTTTCCATCAACTATACCATACCAAACATTAAGACTCCATCTACCTTGAACCTGCACCTCATGTATCCAGTGCGGATTTTCTTTAGTCCAATAATGCATATTATTAAGATTAACACCATCCGCACTATTACGTAGCCTCGTAGCCTCGTCTGTCTACAAAATCTTTGACATGATATGCGGTTGTTCTTCTATCAGACTTAACATCCAATTGCAGTAATGCAGCCTTGCATCAAAATCTCTCTCATGTAAAGCTTGGTGGAGAACTACATGATAATGATGCAGTCTAAAAAACAGAACAACAAACATTGATTAAAAAGAAACCACTATATTTACTAAAACTCCAAAAATCTTAAAAAATCCACAATTGTTTCACAAGATAAATCGTGGATAAGTATTTTTAAGAAATAGATAAAGGATAAAAGCGCCGTGTTGCCATTTTTATCGGAATATTAAAATAACAGTTGAATCTAAAGTTTAAAGGTAATTCCAAGTTTTTGACTTAAACGTTCACTTTATAATATGAAAAACCAACCTGTGATGTTTTAAAATCCTTAGAACAGTAGTTTTGGATATGTTTATTTCTATAGAGATTTGCCGACTACTTATATGTGGATTCTGTTGAATTAAAGCAAGAACATTGATTGAATTATCTTCGGTCATACCTCTACTACGTCGTTTAAAACAAGGACGATAAAAACTACCAGTTTCTCTTAATCTTCTTGCCTTTCTTTCAAATACTTCTTTGCCAAAATGTCCCCTATCCGGATATCTTACAGAATATAGTACTGTACTAATATTAGTACTGATGATTAATTACTAATATTACCAATATTAATATCTATTGACAAAGTGCAATCTTCAATTCGAATTATAATATAACACTTCTTAAACAAGGTTTTGACTGCTGTCAATAAATAAACATTATGAACTCCCCGTCAAATTCATTGTCTTAGCCTACTTAGTTTCGAAAAAACTATTTTTAATCATATGAAATAACAGTGGTCAAAATAGGTATCAACATTAAGATTCTTCTGCTATAAAAAATTGAAAGTACCTACTGACTTATTTTTTAATTTAATTTAATAGGATGAGTCAATACTATACTTACTTATGTTTATGCGTTTTTATTCATATCTCGAATTCGACAAAAGCTATTAACATGCCGTTTGCGGCATTTTGTTACGAATTTAATCCAGTTCCATTATAATTTACAATAAATAGGTGTTTCCATTAAACATTTTGAAGAAAAACCAATTTTAATTTTTTCCATTCGAAAGTACCCCCTACCCATGACAATTAAAACTAAATGTACTTATTTTATAGTAGGTGTAAATTAATTCATTCATTGTGCAGAATTTAGGCATCTTTCTAGTTTACTTATTTAACACTTGGTATAATTAGTCATATTCCCCAAAAAACTAGTTTTTAAAGTTTTCTTCACAGGATACGCCCCCTAGCAGTTAACCCAGAAACTTGAAAGTTATTTCCAGCGATTTCTCTTGACCACTTTTACTAAGGAATTTTTTCTCCTGAAGTTATAACATGAATAGTGTCTGATATATAGCCGAGAGATCGTCTTATTGGACCACCCGGTACAGTGTGTTAATTTTAAAACTTACAATGCTATATCTCACGAACAAAAGCTGATATCGAAAAATTCTTGAAACCGTTTCTAGGACAGTAAGGAAGAACTAAAATGACATCAAAAAGAGAACTCACCCCCATCAACCCTCTTGGCCCCACCCACCATAACCAAAAAAGTTTAAAATTAACTAGGAAACAAAGTTGCTGTAGCTAGCTGTATACCATGTATCACAAAAATTTCTTATTTCAAAACTTTTATAAAAGGTATATAATAAAATAGCCAAACGGGCTATATCACAATTACATTATAGAACGTTTTTGGAATGTAAATTCCATCATCAGTGTAACGAAGTATACATGCTATGAGCCACTAAAATATATGGGTAAAAACCCGTTAAATGCTGTTAATTTAAAGTTTTGTTACATTATTAAAATTATTAAAAATTATTATTATTATTATTAATTAATTAATTAATTAATTATTATTAAAAATTAAGATGTTCAAGTTACCGTTAAAATTGGTAACATGGCGACGTATGACTCTACATAGGTTACATAGTCCCGGGACAAAGTGTCTTCGAGGATCTGTTGATAACAACTCGAGTTGTTATTACCTGTTTTGGGAGATTTAAGAAAATTTTTATGGATAGTCCATCAGTACTACAGGAAGATTTGCTTTTGTTAGTACTGATTGTTTGGATCAGTTCAGATTTATCAACTAGTCAGTTAATTTCTTAATGTTCAGTAGGGAACGTATATTCTTGGCTGATATGCGGATACCTTTGGTAGTCCAGGGTTTGTGATGTTTTGACTTAATTGTAATTAAAGGAAATGCCTTATTGAAAATACAGACAAGCCTATCTAAAAAATCACTGAAATTATAGTCCACGTCCACAGAGGGAAAGTGCCACCAGAAGTCAAGCACAAATTTTGGAATTTACGAAAGTTCTGAGCGGAAAAAATCCTACCTAAACGTTGGGTTTTCGAGGATTGTTTGTTAAGAGTGTTAAACTTGGTATATACTGCTTCATGATCAGATAGTCCTGCATTAATAATTGTAGAGCGTACATCAAGGGGTGAGAAATCTGAGACAATATAATCAATTATGGTAGATGTTGTTTTAGTAATTCTTGTAGGAGAATTAACGTGCATTGTGAAACCATACGATTCGAATATATTGACCAAGGATAATTGGGTAGCACAAGCAACAGCGTAATTAATTTTATGCAAGCTCTTATTATGCAAGTCATGCATAGAATCGTTCTGCTTTTATTGGGCAGGTCGTCTAACAAATTTAACAGGTTCTGAAAAGTTCTCCAGTTCCGTGGAAGAATTAGGTGATCTATAAATGCAAAGAATGTATAGATTAAGATTCTTGTTATAAACCAATGAAAACTCAAAAAAAAGTGAGATCTGGCCAGTTTTTCTTAAGTCTTCTTTTCTCTCTATGATCGTAGGATAGTTCATGTACTAATTAGTTTTCATGGTGTGACGTTTTGTTAGTTTTCATGGTGTTTTGTACTTTTCTGAACGTGTCAAATCAATTTGGTTCGAAAATTGGATTTGCAGTAGAATCAACATCGCCATTAAAAACATTTAGTGGGAATATGTCAGCAATATCTCTAGATGCAGAAACTAGTTTAAAAAGTGCTGTAGAATTCTCACGTATTAGATCAGAATTTTCTATAGTTTCTTGTACTGTGAAATATTGTCTGACTAAATCTAATCTTTGCTTTATTTTTGGAAAATGCCCGGTAATAAACAGCCCCGTGAAAAGGTTCTATTCTCTTCTATTCTTCTTTTTATTTCTATTAATGCTGAGCTTTACATGATTAAGGGTTTCGGGTATGTCTCCAGATAGCAAATATGGGAATGCCCTCACGGGCATATCAGACGGGTAGAATGAAAATAAAATACTCCCCATGGACCAAAAATTGACTAAAGAAAACAAACGCTGACAGAAAATGTTGGGCCAACAGATTAGAGGTTGTGCTATAGACTAGCTACCTATACATAGGAAAAAAGGTGCTACGAATCGTATAATATTGCCTCGGAATAGGAGCAGACCTAATCACAGAAATAAGGATATTCTATTAGATACTGAAAAAACCCCAAACCACTTGGGAAAAAAACAAAACCTTGGATGACAGTTAAAACTATTCAACTTGTAGAAGAACGAAGAAAACATAAAGCAAACGAGCTAAATAAATACAAATAAATTAAGAAAAATTTCAGAAAAAAAGTCGAGAGACAAAAGAGAGGTGGCTCTCCGACATATGCATGGAAATAGAAGATCTGGATAAAAAATATGACAGCTTTAATTTACACCAAAAATTAAAAGAAATGATAGGTTCTAGAAAAACACATCCAAAGGCTATCGCTTTGATGATTAGAGTTAAACTGCTTGAAAAACACGGCGTGTTTACAGTAACATGTTTACCACGATGTAGGCGAGGGTAGGAGCGGTTGGACTTTCTGCATAAGTTGAAGAGGATTTCTCAAAGCAAATCATATCATCATCACCATCTTTTAGATCTTTGGATCCAGTGCTGGACATAGGTCTCTCTCATTTTTCTCCATTGTGCTCTTGAGAATTTTTCATCCAATTTCTTGACATTTTTTTGAGATCGTCAGTCCAACGAGTAGGGGTCTTCCTCTACTTCTTTTGTCTATCCTCGGCCTTCACTTAAGCAATCTCTTCGTCCACCTTTCATCTGTCATTTGGGCGATGTGTCCGGCACAGTTCCATTTCAGTGTGGCAAGTCTGGAAATTACATTGGTAACTGCTATTCTTCGTCTTAAGTCTTCATTTTTAACTCGATCACGAAGGGATATATTCAGCATTAACCTTTCCGTTTTCTTCTGAGCTATTTGCATCGTTTCAGAAGTTGTAGTTGTCAATTTCAAAGTTTCAGCACCATATGTCATCACGGGCAATACACATTGGTCAAGTGTTTTACGTTTTAAAGAAATTGGTATATCGCTTTTAAAGATGTCTTTGTGTTTTCCGTAGGCTGTCCATGCTAGGTGTATTCCTCTTCGTAGTTCGCATGTTTGATTGTCTCTTGTGATCTTTATTTGGTGTCCAAGTTATATATTGTTGTATATCTCATATTTTTACACTAGATACTTATTATTTACATTGTATAAACTTATTTCAAATGTTGTTTTCCGACACATAAATAATAATTTATAAATTTTCCAAACGCAATTAAAAACAGTAAACAAGTTATTCCATATTCATAAAGTATCGAAATATTCCCGTTCTAGAATAAGGTTTTTTCCTATTTTTCAATATTTTTCATTTTTGGAAATATTTTGTTTATTAAAATTCATTATTTTTGACAAAGTAAATATTCTAGAACTATTTAATTAGAATAAAAGTAGTAAACAACTCCTTCCTAAATAACTGGAAGATTTGAGCTTCTGGGCTGTTTCTATATAAACTAAATCTCTTTGTAAACAATTTAATTGTAGACTTACTTCAGTTGCAGCATGTTCTAGTGCACGAGAAGGTGCAAATAAAACAACATAATAGTATTTTTGATGTTTTATTAAGCAACAAGTGTCTTAATTCAGTTACGGACCTTCTACAAAAGGTGCCCTGGTGACAGCAAAACACGCCTCTCGTTCATTCCTAGCAGGAATACAATATATTTTTCCACCAGCTGTACTTCGTTGTCCCCAATGTTGATATTTTCTCTAGGTAATAGGTTTGTCATGATTTTTGTTATGGAGATGTTTATTTTAAGACCCATACTGGCACATAGTAACTGAAGTTCATTTAGCATTGTACATATCTCCTTGTTTAGGCGATAAGGTATCACCCTGTCGGACTCCTCTACCGATTGGGATATGATCAGTCTTCTTATGTAGTTTCACCGACTTAGTTGCGTTCTTGTATGTATATCGGTGTCAATGCGGCATTCTAGTAGTACTTCCAGGATTTTGTCAAATTCTACCGTGTAAAAGGCTTTATGGAAATCTACAATAGCCAGAGCGAGTGGTCGATTGTGACCATTTGTTCCAATTACGCTACGAAATCTCGCTTGCTCTATTGGCTGGTAGAAATCAAGTTTTTCTTTAATACGATTTTTTATTATTCTTGTGTACATAAAACTCTGCAGTTTTATGTACACCATTGTTTAGTACTGTAGAAGCGTAGATATAAAAGTGAGGATATTGGGATGAGAATGGTAAAAGTGGTTGGAAAAATGGGAATGAAAGGATTCGCATTTCCTCTTGTAAGTAGTTACCAAACCAAGTTTTTGGATTTTGCGAAACAACTTTGAGTCAAGTGAAATAAAAACCAAATTCGGTTCACAGATGGTCCAATGACAATTACGAAATCAGCCACAAGTCTTAATGGACTTAAAACGACACCAACTTCTTCGAACAATGAATTAGTTGAGTAAAGCCCATTTAATCAGCTATGGATGGTAAATAATTGCAAAAAAATGTCCGTCGTTGCCATGTGTTTTTTGATAGAAGAAGTTACAATCTTTTGATGACCTCTCCAATAAGTCCTCTTCAACTTTCATCTTGCAGGAGTTGCTGATGACTTGATGGCTTAGTTTTCGAAGTTCGCTTACGTGATTGTGTCCCAAGACGCAGTGCAGAATATTTTCTGCAACTAAAATATAGAAATAAACACATACTGGTCATTTTCAGACAACTGGACTTTATTCCATAAAATAAAGTCTTCTTAAGTTTTAAAATTTTAATAAGTTCTTTGCATATTTTTACGTTTCATGTGAAAAATTAGTTGATTGAAAAAATGATTCATTTATGGTTATTAATTACTATTAAACTGGGAATAAGCCACAATTAAAGATAAAAATACGTTTATTGACGTTTCAATTTCCACTTCGGAAATCGTTCTCAAAATACAAACAGTAAATTAAACAAATTTTGTTTTTTGTTACATAGTGAAAAATTCTTCTAATAATTTAATTTTATCTGACTCATTTATATTGACAATTCAGACATACATTATGCATTTTAAAGTAGACGACTTTAAAATGATATTGCCAATATTGTTGAGTTGCGCTCCTGGGACGACTTTACTTATAAGATAGTTCATTCGATTACATGAAATCAACTTTAACTTGAGAATATCCGTCAGAAAAAAATCATAGCATGTAATTCGTCTTTAAAAAGACAAACACATGACATGATGACAGTAAAATTCTCCTGTTAGTGATTCCATAGTAAATTATGAGGGAAAAACCAGGAAAAAAACCTCATAATACTATCCCGACATTGTAAGTATTTGTTCGTGAATTTAGTTTACCTTCAACAAACATCAAAATTCTGATTTTATATGTTACGTTATTTAAAAAACATAAATGATGTATCCTCTATATGTTACTGACTTACTAATACTGGTATTTTCTTATTAATAACTTCCTCTTTCAATATTGGTAACCAGATCCTACTACATTCTGCCGAGGAATTTGCGACACAATTGGCCTCATTTAGCATAATTAGAGCCGCTTCTTTGATTTTTCTTTTTTTACCATCCGTTTCTTTTAGGACTACATTTGAATTATTCCATTGAACCCTATGTTCATTATCCCATGCGTGTTTACAGATTTGAGATCTATCAAATTCTCTATTTTTAATATAAGATTGATGTTCACTTATTCTAACATTTAATGGCCTTGATGATTCACCTAAATAAAACTGATCGCATTCACAAGGTATTTTATAAATGCAATTCTTTGTCCTTTCTTGTTCATTGTTAGGTTTGGTTTTGGACAAAATAGATCTCAACGTGTTTGTTGTTTTGAATGTTGTTGAAATGTTGAATTTATTTCCTATCCTTTTAAGTTTTTCTGATAGTCCTTTTATGTACGGTATTGTTATTTTCCTCATATTATTCCTTGTGTATGCTGTAGGATCTCGTTCTAAGTTGTTCTGTTCTATTCGATCGATTGTTGAAAATTCCTTATTTATAAACGATAAAGGATAATCATTTTTTAATAAAACAGATGTTAACAAATGTTTCTCCTCCAAGAACGAATTTTCGTTAGAACAAGTAATTTTGGCTCTATCGTATAAGGATTTAATTATTCCCTTTTTTACATTAATATTGTGATTTGATTTGAAATTTAAATATCTATTGGTGTGTGTTGGTTTTCTATACACCTGAGTCTCATATCCAGTATCGTTCTTAGAGATTAAAATACCTTGTGAATGCGATCAGTTTTATTTAGGTGAATCATCAAGGCCATTAAATACTAGAATAAGTGAACATCAATCTTATATTAAAAATAGAGAATTTGATAGATCTCAAATCTGTAAACACGCATGGGATAATGAACATAGGGTTCAATGGAATAATTCAAATGTAGTCCTAAAAGAAACGGATGGTAAAAAAAGAAAAATCAAAGAAGCGGCTCTAATTATGCTAAATGAGGCCAATTGTGTCGCAAATTCCTCGGCAGAATGTAGTAGGATCTGGTTACCAATATTGAAAGAGAAAGTTATTAATAAGAAAATACCAGTATTAGTAAGTCAGTACCATATAGAGGATACATCATTTATGTTTTTTAAATAACGTAACATATAAAATCAGAATTTTGATGTTTGTTGAAGGTAAACTAAATTCACGAACAAATACTTACAATGTCGGGATAGTATTATGAGGTTTTTTTTCCTGGTTTTTACTGTCATCATGTCATGTGTTTGTCTTTTTAAAGACGAATTACATGCTATGATTTTTTTCTGACGGATATTCTCAAGTTAAAGTTGATTTCATGTAATCGAATGAACTATCTTATCGCCAGTCCAGTCCCATAAAGTCGTCCCAGGAGCGCAACTCAACAATATTGGCAATATCATTTTAAAGTCGTCTACTTTAAAATGCATAATGTATGTCTGAATTGTCAATATAAATGAGTCAGATAAAATTAAATTATTAGAAGAATTTTTCACTATGTAACAAAAAAAAAACAAAATTTGTTTAATTTACTGTTTGTATTTTGAGAACGATTTCCGAAGTGGAAATTGAAACGTCAATAAACGTATTTTTACCTTTAATTGTGGCTTATTCCCAGTTTAATAGTAATTAATTTACAATCCCACAAGAAAATAGCTTCAGAACAATATTTATGGTTATGTCAAAAAATATATGAATTTTCATGTGGTATTGCAAAGCTTACCATAAGAGTACAAATAGTACAAATGCAATTCTACACAGAAATTAGTTATTTATACTAAATGATTTTTCAATCTTAGCATTTTAAATTTTTATTAAACATATGTAGCAAGAGAAATGTAGAGTATTTCTTAACAAACTTTAAAGAACAATATTGAAATACATTTGTGTTTAGATTTAAACTTCTAAATGTTCAGGGTGTTTCACTTTACCACTGTTCACGAAACATGGAAATTGTGTAAAGTAAGAAAAATAGCAAAGTCCTTTAGAATTAAGTGGTATAACACCAAAAATTATTTTCGGCTATAAAGGTGTTGCATGTTTCATGATTTAGGTAGTTTTTAATAGAACACCATCTTCAATATTACACCGATTCGCACTTATTATTATTACCGTACTTTTTCAAATGAAGAATGCATAAGTAACATACATATTATATATATATATATATATATATATATATATATATATATATATATATATATATATAATATATATATATATATATATATATATATATATATATATATATATACTATATATATATATATATATATATACTTTAGTTTGTATCTATACAATTTTGTAATATAAATTTTCTTATTCTTATTGCAATTGTCCGCAAAATCAATTCGATTTTAGAGTCTTTCGCAATTGAAATTTGAAATTATTGATCTTTTCGTTCGCATTCGATCAAAACGTAACGAGCAGCTCACTAGCAATGTTAAAGGAACAAGGGCAAATGAAGAGAATTTTTTTTTCGTATAGGTTTAGGTAGCTATCAATAGAATTTTGCGGAATTTTCAAATAGAAACCAATAAATTATATTTGCACTTAAACATCTATTTTAGATTTTATCTGTCAAATGACCAAATCTTAGAGGTTTGCAAGGGGTTTATGGTCTATACCTGCCACGAGGTGCAAGTAGGCCAGTGATGAGTTTACCAATCTCTCGGGGTCTATTTAATATCCCTACTTTTATGGCGGTGATGAGTTTGTACTATGTACGAGGGTATTTATGGTAATTGGTGATGAGTTTACGTGTACGCGATTTCATTTACCGGACCATTATGAAAATAATAACGAAAAATGAGTGACCGTATTTCATTTACAACTAATGATAACGATTTACAACTAAACATAACGTAATGTCATAAATCAGTGTCAAAGAATTTCAGAATTATTTGAAATTATTTTTGATTCAAATGTTGCAGTAAAAATATTTTATAAAAACTATCAAATCTATTAGACGAAAAACTTTTTTTTATACATGAAAGCAATGTTTAGAAATCACGATATCTAAAAAGATATACCATCGTTGTCCATTTTTGTTAAATCGACGTTATCTAAATCCGAAAACTATTATCCTGTCCCGTCACTCACCAGTGAGGTCCTACCGCATATTTTGCAATTTTTTGGTCGATCTATTCAATGATACATCATCACGTTTACAAGATAACACCAGTAGCTGTCAAGTGACGTGAACAAAGCCCTTTAAAGCCCTTAACAATCCTCTTTGCCACGCCTCCAGCACAGATTTGTACAATTCTCTTTTGATCCTGTCGTGTCTGTTGTGGAGTCGTCCTTATTTATGCGCAATCCATTCTTGCAGGGCCGTAACCAGGGCTTACAAATAATCATAAAAGATACACAAATAATCATAAAAATTAAATGAATATAAGGAATATTGATCGCCTATATATAAAAAATTGCTATATATTTCATAATATTAATCAAAAATTTATGATTTTACGATTAATTAAAGCTTCTCGAGCGCCAGAGTGATCCGAAAGTGAGAAAGTGTAGTAAAATGAAGGCATTGGTGCAAAAAGGAGAGCTCTATATTTTTACCAGATTTTTTGTTTTAATCAATGTATAGATTACGTTGTACCGGGTGGTCCAATAAGCCGATCTCTCGACTATATATCAGAAACTATTCATGTTATAACTTTAGGAGAAAAAATTCCTTAGTAAAAGTGGCCAAGAGAAATCGCTGGAAATAACTTTCAAGATTCTGGATTAACCGCTAGGGGGCGTAACCTGCGAAGAAAATTTTGAAAACCAGTTTTTTGGGAAATATGTCCAATTATACCAAGTATTAAATAAGTAAACTAGAAAGAGGCATAAATTCTGCACAAATTTGTTCAAGTACTTTTTTTTATTTTTTCAAATAAAGGGTGGGGGAGAGTGGGAAAGTATTTGTGGATAAATACCTATAACTTTGGTTTGGATCAACCGATTTTAATAAAATTAGTGTCATTAGAAAGAGTGTGGATGAATTAATTCACATCTACTATAAAATACTTGCATTTGGTTTTAATAGTCGTAGGTGGAGGGGACTTTCAAATAAAAAAAAATTTTTTATTGCCACAATGTCTCCTGCCAGGATATCTTACAGAATATATACGGGAGGCAATAGCGCCATTTTAGTGATATTCGAAATAAACTCCAATCATATCATACAATTTGATATACTCATCACGAATTATTAGTACTGATAATTAATTACTAATATTACCAATATTAATATCTATTGAAAAAAATGCAATTTTCAATTCGAATTATAATACATATAACACTTCTTAACAATATTTTGACTGCTGTCAATAAATAAACAATATGAACTCCCTGTCAAATTCATTGTCGTAGCCTACTTAGTTTCGAAAAAACAATTTTTAATCATATGAAATAACAATGGTCAAAATAGGTATCAACATTAAGAGTTTTCTGCTATAAAAAATTTTGAAAGTACCTACTGACTTATTTTTTAATTTATTTTATAATACAGGGTGTGTCAATACTATACTTACTTATGTTTATGCGTTTTTATTCATATCTCGAGTTCAATAAAAGCTGTTAACATGCGGTTTGTGCCATTTTGTTACGAATTTAATCCAGTTCCATTATAATTTACAATAAATAGGTGTCTCCATTAAAAATTTTGAAGAAAAACAAATTTTAATTTTTTCTATTCGAAAGTACCCTCTACCTACGACAATTAAAACTAAATGCAATTATTTTATAGTAGATGTGAATTAATTCATCCATACTCTTTCTAATGACACTAATTTTGTTAAAATCGGTTGATCTAAACCAAAGTTATAGGTATTTATCCACAAATACTTTCCCACTCTCCCCCACCCTTTATTTGAAAAAAAAAGTACTTGAAAAACTTTGTGCAGAATTTATGCCTCTTTCTAGTTTACTTATTTAACACTTGGCATAATTGGACATATTTCCCAAAAAACTTGTTTTCAAAATTTTCTTCGCAGGTTACGCCCCCTAGCGGTTAATCCAGAATCTTGAAAGTTATTTCCACCGATTTCTCTTGGCCACTTTTACTAAGGAATTTTTTCTCCTAAAGTTATAACATGAATAGTTTCTGATATATAGCCGAGAGATCGGCTTATTGGACCACCCGGTACATTGTACGTTGGGTGGAGTGTACATTCCTCCAAACTCATCAGAAGACATTTACCTTAGTCATTGCTCGGCAGTTGAAACTATTAAAAACAATAGGCCAGATGTACCTGTATATTTATTTGGCGACTACAATTTACCATTAGCTTCTTGGGCTTACTCAAATGGAAAGGGCTTGCTCGTTGACTGCCCACAAAACTATCCAGCAAAGCTGATATGCGGATGCTTCTCTTACCTGAACCTGAGGCAATCAAATATTATACGGAATCAACGTGGACTATTTTTGGATCTCATTTTCCACAGTATTGAAGACTATCAGAAACTGTCAGTGTATGAGGCAGTGGACCTTTTGCTTTCCAATAACTTTCATCATGTGGCAATTACTTGTGATCATAGTTTTAATAGTAATATTAAACAATTATATTATAATACCTCATATTTTGACTATCATAATGCAAATTTTGTAGGTCTAAATAATTATTTTTCTTCAGTTGACTGGAATATTGTTTTTGATGATTCAAATATTAATATATCAGTAAATAATTTCTATGAAGTTCTTTCTGAAGCAATATCACTTTTTGTTTCGAAAAAAACATACAGTGTGACCCATTTAGATTGGAAACGCTTCTATAAAATTTGAAGTTGTTTACCGATTTTAACCAAATTTTTTTTAATGTCATGTAATAAAAGGTCTATTGCGGAACAAAATACGAAATATTTAGTTGAATTTTCAGGGCATTCTACGATACTTTTTCTTCATCGAAAATGGAGAATTTGTATTAGCGATTTTTTTATTAAAAAAATTTCTACGCCACTGGATTTAGAGTGGCTTCAAATAGCTATGACAAAAATTTCATTAAAATATATTTAATAATAACGAAGTTATGACAACTTAAAATTTTAATATTGTTCTGAAGCTATTTTCTTGTGGCATTTTAAATTAATTAATATTTAACTGCGAATAAGCCACAATTAAAGGTTAAAATACGTTTATTGACGTTTCAATTTCCACTTCGGAAATCGTTCTCAAAATACCAAAATTTAAAATTTTAAAACTCACTAAGCTACGAGTCAAAAAAGAACACCCTGTATCAACAGATAATGATAAAACTAATTATTTTTCAAATAATTTTAATAATAAACCAATACTAGACAAAAAATGTTTAAAATAGCATAAAAATTTAATGCAAGTAACGCACTTACATTATTATTAACTTTACATGCTACAACTAAATCTCAGTTGCCATGACAACGATATTACTGTTTGAGATTATTTGTGTCATACAAATTTCAGTGCTTAGCATAAATTTATGCATAATATCTGCAACAATATTTATTTAAACTTCTTTTAATAATATTTTGTGTCATGGCTGCAAGATTAAGTTTGAGAAAAAAAATTGAAATTATACGTCTTTTGGGAGATAACGATAGAAGTGCCAGGGAAGTTTGTACAATATTTAATGACAGACATGTGGATCGTCCTAATATTAGCTGCGGTACGGTAAACAAAATAAATAGAATATTTAATGAATATGGTGCAGTATCAAAACTAATTTTAAAAAATAGCCCGTTACAAAGAAGAAGAGGAAATGATCAAATCATTTTAGATCATTTCAGAAATAACACCTAATGCCAGTTTATATTTGAATGTGCCTCAAGAGAGTATTCGGCGATGTCTTAAGGTAAATAATATTAAACCTTTCAAACCAAAATTCTTACACACATTACAAGAAGGCGACGAAGCAAAACGTTTAGAATATTGTTTATGGGCCCAAGGGGAATATTTAAACAATATAAATTTTCTAAAAAACGTGTTGTTTACCGACGAAGCCACTTTCACTACAAATGGAGTAGTATCATCACAGAATTGTCGCTATTGGACAGCAGATAATCCCCATTGGGTAATAAACTGTAAAAGCCAGTATTCTCAAAAAATCAATGTCTGGTGTGGTATACTGAACGAACGAGTTATTGGTCCTTTCTTTTTTGAAGAAAACTTGAACTCACAGAACTTTTTAGAATTTTTAAACACCGACTTGTGGGATGCTATTCATGAGCTCCCAATTAATGAACGATTAAATTTGTATATCCAGTTAGATGGGTGTTCTGTTCATTACGCCAGAACCGTGAAGCAATGGCTAAATGAAAATTTTCCGAACCGTTGGATAGGCCGGGGTAGTCCGTTGATAGATTGGCCACCCAGATCTCCAGATCTCACAATTTTAGACTTCTTTCTCTGGGAGTTATCAAACAAAAAGTTTACCAAACCCGTGCAAGAGACGTAAACGAACTTCGTGCAAGAATTCGACAGGCATGTGCAGAAATTACTCCCCAACAACTAAGAAATGTAATTAGAAATATTCATAAACGCTACGACAAATGTATCCAATTAGATGGTGGATTGGTAGAGGCAACTAGGATTTAAACTAAAATTATGTTTCCATGTTTCTGTTAATACAGAGTGTTTTTTTCTTAATGAGTTTTAAAATTTTAAGTTGTCATAAGTTTGTTATTAATAAATATATCTTAATGAAATTTTTGTCATAGCTATTTGAAGCCACTCTAAATCCAATGGCGTAGAAATTTTTTTAATAAAAAAATCGCTAATACAAATTCTCCATTTTCGACGAAGAAAAAGTATCGTAGAATGCCCTGAAAATTTAACTAAATATTTCATATTTTGTCCTGCAATAGACCTTTTATTACATGACATTAAAAAAAATTGGTTAAAATCGGTTAACAACTTCAAATTTTATAGAGGTGTTTCCAATCTAAATGGGTCACACTGTATAAACCTTCAAAATTTTCACGTTGGTTTTCTCCAGATTTAAAAGAACTTGTTATTTCAAAAAAAAAAAACTGCTCACGCTAGATTCAAACATACTCAATTAACAGCTAATTATACCTTATTTTCAGATCTTAGGACACAATGCATATCATTAACAGATCAATGCTACAGATCTTATATCTCTAAAATTGAGAAATCTATTCACTAAGACTCAAAACAATTTTGGAACCATACAGACTCTGAATAAAAGCCACGGAATTCCAAATGTCATGCATTGACATTTAATAACTTGGTAGCTGAATCAAGTGAGGAAATAGCCAACTTGTTTGCTTCTATTATAAGAAGCTTTTATTCTGGTAGACGACAAAGAAACAGATACAATTTGTATTCAAAGAGGTGTTAGATAGGGTTGTGTGTTGTCCCCAACTTTGTTTAACGTTTACTCGAAATAATTTTTAACAAAGCCTTGGAAGGGCAATGTGGAGTCCGAATCGGGGGAGAAACATAACATCAGATATGCAGATGACACCGCAACCACGGCTGAAAGTATCGACGATCTTCAATTCCTTATAGATCTAGTCACTAGAGAATGCTCTAATAACGGACTATGTTGCGTAACAACAATACTTAATATTTTTAGTCTATTTTTGTATCATATTATTTAGTTTATTTTTGTATCATACTGTATATTAGTTTAGATATATAAAATTTCTTTGTACTAACTAATAATCTGTAAAGCGCCGTTATCTTGCATTTAAATAACTTTCTACACAAGTTTCTAAAACCTTCATAGAATCGTAACAATGAAAGGATTAGTATTTTCCAAATTACCCTCTGACGCATTCCAAAATTCCGCAAGTTGAGACAAATACCCTTATCAGGTAGTTTTTATCAATGATTTGAAAGTTAAAGGTATTTGAAAAATAAACATATCTTTTAATACGTCGAGGGGTCAGGGGGGAGATTTCGGAATGTTTGTGATTGAGGGGAGAGAGTGGACATCAGTTCGCAGTTCAAATCCATCAAATCAGTATCAGTTCAAATTCCAGCACTGAAGGAGCGTCAGGCTCTACTCGCCCCAGCGGCATATTAGTGTTTTAAACCAGTCGGTATATTAATAAGTTCGTGTCAATATTGTATCACCGACAAGTGTGTATCATATGCAAGTTATCGGCGTTTAAAATACATTGTATTTGTTTAAATATATTTGTTCAAACGTTCTTTTCGAATCTTCATTTTTCCCAGTTTTCTGGGTGGTCCTTCAAAGAAATATATATATATATATATATATATATATATATATATATAAAGTGAACCTATTTCCCTAAGGAAAAACCTTGTTCCCCAAGGGAAAAAACCAGCGACCTATTACTGGTGCGTGAAACAAAGCCATCAGGACAAAGGTGTAAGGACAAACACCTACATCTTCGCTCAGACTAAGCATAAATACAGTAAAGACAAAGTTACTTGTGGTTAGTAAACAAGATCTCGGCGCTATACAACTAATTGTCAATAATGAACCGATAACAAAAGTTAACCATTTTAAATATCTAGGATGTTGGATAAACAAGACACTAAATTCTGATGAAGAAATTAAAACTCGTATAGAAATTGCAAGAGGAGCATTTATAGAAACTTAGATCTATTCTGAGCAATTCTCAGCTGAACTTACATCTGAGAATTAAGTTCTTAAAATGTTATGTGTATCCTGTATTACTGTATGGATGTGAAACCTGGATTATGAAGGTTAACATGATGAACAAATTAGAAGCCTTCGAGATGTGGTTATATCGTAGAATGCTCAGAATATCATGGGTTCAACACATTTCAAACAGAGAAGTCTTGAACAGAGTAGGTCAAGGTGAAGGTGACTTAATAAAGATGATAAAAAAGAGAAAACTCGAATATCTGGGGCATATAATGAGAGGAAGCAGATACAGGATAATGCAGTTGATACTCAACGGAAAGATCGACGGAAGAAGAGGAATTGGTAGAAAGAAATACTCATGGCTCCGAAACCTTCGTCAATGGACTGGCTTATCAGCAGATGAATTATTACATGCCGCGCAAGATCGAGAACGATATCGGCAAATCGTCATGGAAGCTACCCACGCTTAAAACTTGGGCACGGTTCTCGAAGAAGAAGAATCTTTAAGAATACGTTAAAGCGTAATATTTTAAAGTGAAAAATGTACTGTTTCTTTTTGTACAGTTACTTAAGGACCACCCTGTATACAACATCTCACAGTGCAATTCTTATCTAGTTATTAGAGATAGTCAAATCTCCTTCTTCCAATATCGAGATAAATATGTATCTCTCTTTATATATTGTGACTTTATCTTTTTTGATCAGTTTTTCTTCTTCTGATCTAGTTCTGATTCCTCTGTTCATTTATATAATTTGTTATATTATTAAATACGAATTTCCATCAAGTAAATACCAATTCCCTAAATATTTCCATATTTTTATAAAAGATAATAAATGTTTGTCCCATATTGTAGATTTCTTGTAATGTTATAACTCTGGGTTTAATTTAATAAAGTAAAACTATGTCGAAAACCAATTACAAAAATAGCGAGAAATGAAAACTGATACGGTGTCAAATGCACCGGCAAACTGTAACGGAGACCTCACAAACGGTTGAAATTTACGATTTTAGACAGCTAGTTTTTGCTTTTATTATAATATGGAATTTTATTTTCTTTTTTGCCATAAAAGCAATGGGTATCTCAATAATATAATATGGTTCAAAAGACATGTCTAAAAATGCTGTTAACGTCAAATATACAGTATTTTAGTAATAAAGAAGTGTTTGGCATAGAAAAAAAAAACACAAAACCAAAGTGATGAGAATGATGTGAAACACATAATTATTAGTGAGTTATCAAGTAACTTAATATCCTTCCGTAATTTTAAAACGTAAACGTAATTTCATATATTTTCACGTTTTCTTACGTATATGCATAATGTATTATAATGTATAAATTTAGAAATAACCAATTAACTCATTAACGCCGAGAAGAAAAATTCTTAAAATTTTAGAAATTAACAATAATAATGACTAAAATAAGACCCTACAACATACTTTTGACCATATTTTTTTATTAGGAAAAACAATATGCTGTTCTCATATGAGCTCGTTAGGCGCAATCTATGTTATACACAAAAAAAATTATTTTTAAAAAAAATAACTTCTTCTTAGAGTGCCATATCCCTACGGAACGTCGGCGACTACCATGCTTATAATATTGTTATACTGATCTCGGTCTTGCGCTACGTGTAGCAATTGGTCCGCTGTCAAACCTGTCCACTGCCGCAAATTCCTCAACCAAGAGAGTTTCTTCTTCCGTCCTATCCATTTCTTTCCTTCGATTTTACCGTTGAGAATTAGCCGAAGGAACTCATATCTTGGTCCTCTGATTATATGTCCAAGATATTCTAGTTTACGCCTCTTAATAATATTTAATAGAGTTCGTTGATGTCCCATTCTTCGAAGAACTTCTTCGTTTCTGGTTCTGCTAGTCCATGGAATTTTTAGTATCCTTCGATACAACCACATCTCAAACGCCTCGATTTTATTCATGATATCGGCGTTTAAAGTCCAAGTTTCACATCCATACAAAAGTACAGACCACACGTAACATCTTGTAAACTTTTCACGGATTTCCAAATTTAATGAGTTATTGGATAATAGAGGCTTGAATTTTTGAAATGAGTTTCTTGCCTGTTCAATTCTACATCGAATTTCGAAGGATGGATCTAGATTGTGGGTAATTAAACATCCAAGGTATTTGAATCTCTGAACTCTCTGCAGCGGTTGTTGGTTTAATTTCTATTGTAGCTATTGATTATCTCCTGCAGATCGTCGATGTTTTCAGCTAGAATCACAGTATCGTCGGCGTACCGTATATTGTTAATTATTTCTCCTCCTATGATAATTCCTTTTTGATCTTTTAAAGCTTCCCTAAATAGATTCTCAGAATACACGTTAAAGAGGGTGGGAGATAGTATACAGCCTTGTCTTACGCCTCGTTCAATACTGATTGGCTTTGATTCTCTGTTGTTGGTATTAATAATGGCTGTTTGGTTCCAGTAAAGTTTGGCAATAAGTTTGATGTCTTTCTCATCTAGTTGGATGCTCTGCAAGGCGGTAATTAGTCTGGTATGCTGAACGCGATCAAATGCCTTTTCAAAATCAATGAAGCACATATATACGGGTTTTCTTACCTCCCAACATCGTTGAAGGAGTGTTTGCATAGAAAATAGTGCTTCTCTAGTTCCAAGGCATCTCCGGAACCCGAACTGCTCTTGACTAATTATTTCTTCGCACTTGTGTTAATTCGGTTTAGAAGAATATGCAACAGTATTTTAACGGCATGGCTCATTAAACTAATGAGTCTACAATCGCTACATTTCTTAACGTTTGGTTTCTTAGGTAGAGGAATAAAGATCGATTTTAACCAGTCCGATGGAATTTCACTGGTATCATATATTTGATTGAAAAGTACAGTGAGTTCTTTTATATTGTCATTTGAGAGTAATTTTAGCCATTCGCTGTATATTTGATCTGGTCCACTGGCTTTGTTGTTTTTGGCTTGGTGTATGGCTTTTTCCACTTCAGCTTTTAAGATTGATGGTCCTGTATTTGCACTTAAGTTAGGTAGTGATCCTCGATCATCCTTAAATAATGCTTTAATGTAGTTTTCCCATTCCTCCATTACTTCGTCTTCTAGGGATAGTGCATGACCTTCATTATTCGTTAATGTTATGGGTGTATTTCTTTTGTGTACTGTAACTTCTTTTATTTTCTTATGTGTGTTAAATTCGTCATGTTTTCGTTGCAATTCTTCTAGTTCCTCACATTTTGCTCGCATCCATAACTCTTTGGCTTCCCTGATTTTTCTTCGAATCAGATTATGCTTTCGTTTATACTCTGAGTTATTTCTATTTTTAAGCTGTCTTCTTTCGTCCATCATTTCGATTATTTCATCTTTCATCCACGCTTGCTTTTTATAATGGGTGACAGTTCCACTTTGCGTTGCTGTATCGATGATACCATTCTTTATGTTATCCCATCTTTCTTCGACTGTTGGTACATTGTATACTTGTGTGATGTTGTCTCGAATTTTTTCGTTCATTGTCTGTTCAAAGTGATGTTTAAATTCTTCTTCTTTTAGTTTTTGTCTATCGTATTTCTTTGTAATGGAAGGCTTTTTGATTGTCTTTAATTTTAGGTTGATTCTAGATGCCAGTAAATTGTGATCGGTGGCTGCGTCGGCACTTGGATATGTCTTAGTACATTTACATGAGTTTCGAAATCTATTGTTAATCATGATATAGTCTATTTGGTTACGCATTACACTACCATGGCCATCTCTCGGTGATATCCATGTATAGAGACGTCTTTTTGGTTGTTTAAAACATGTGTTGGTGATAACAAAGTTTTCCTCTTGGCAGAACTCCACCAATCTATCACCTCTTTCGTTTCTTTCCCCAAGACCGAATCCTCCAGTAATTCCGGGAGTTATGTCTTCTCCTACTTTAGCGTTGAAGTCTCCCATTATTACACAAATTTCGTGTTTTTTTGTGTTATTTAGTGCTTGCTTTAATACATGGTAAAATTCATTAATTTCGTTGTCTGTACTGTTACTTGTAGGAGCGTATACTTGTATTAAGTTTATATTAATCTTACTTTTAATAGTTATCATCATTATTCGCTCTGAAAGAGGAACAAATTTGTCAACCAGGTTTTCAAGTCGTTCCTCAAGAATTATAGCAACACCATTTTCATGAACATCATCCGTTTTTCCGGAGTAATAAGTAATATAACCTCCACTTTTTACAGTTCCCGATCCGGTCCATCTAGCTTCGCTAATTCCAAGGACTTGCAGGCCCAGACGTTTCATTTCGAGTTGTACATTTTTTAGCTTTCCTGATTGATATAAAGTTCTAACATTCCACGTAGCAATATGTTTTATTAATGATCTATTTTTATTTTTATTTTTCCCTCCGGAGATTCTTAGCACCCCTGTCCCATTAAAGGGACGCCGGAGACTCGGGGCCGTAGTATGATTTGTATTTGTCATGGAGCTTTTCTTGGGAGATTTAGTGCAGTAGTTTCCCATTGCTTTCTGCACCGCAGTATCACAGCCAGTTAAATCATTATGGGATTGCCGCCTGTGGGTGTCTGTCGTCAAACCTGCTAGATGTCGTTCTATCACTAATTTTTCAGCCACTTTTTCTTTGACCTAAAACCAATGCGATAAATACAATCAGATAAAAAATTATATTCTAAAGGTAGACAAAGAGACAAACTTACCAAGATATGTTGTTGTCCATTTGGTCAGTTCTACCCATATTTTTATTGTATTGCGCTATAAGATTAGGCCTTGGTATGGAAAGTAGTTTCTTTTCTTTTCTGTTAAACCTGTCTACTGCCTTCACTGGCACAATACAATAACTCGTACTAGCAAGGGTGACAGCATTATTGTCCATCCATCTAACATACACTATTCCAGTTTCCCTGTCTAAATTGTATGAAAAGTCTCCTCTTCTTTGTTTTTCAACCTTCTTTTTTAAAGGGAGAGGGCAGCCTTTGGCAAGTGGCTTTCCCTTATACTGCCGGTTTCACTATAACCATTAGCTTTTAGAGTACATAATAAATTTGAATTTGTAAACAAGTTATCAAAAAAAAAACTTGCACGGATAAATTGTTTACATCCATGGCAACCAAAATACCAAATCATCGATTCATCGTAGAAACGATTTGGTTCAGGTATAAAGTGTTTGAGAAAACATAATTTTAAGTGGTCTGTAATTAGCCGAAGCTTGTACATTTTATTAGAGGTGTCTACATTATATTATCAGCAAAATGAATAAATCTGCAGATTTGCAAGAATCTATCACAGCGCATGGGTTGTGATATCATAATATTTTTCATATCAACTTAGTTTTCCTAATAAGTTCTTTTCGATGGCAAAACATTGATTCCACTAAGAATCAGAATACCAATAAAAACTTTTAAGTTAGGTTAGGTTAGGTAACATCCTAAACATTGGGTTTTCGAAGATTGTTTGTTAAGTGTGTTAAGCTTGGTATATACTGCTTGATGATCAGATAGTCCTGCAATAAAAATTGTAGAACGTATTGCAAAATATTAATCAGAAACATGCTTAAGTTGTCATCACTAAAATAATTTGAGGTTTCTAGTCCCACAGTCAGTGTATTGAATCGGTGGGGTGGTGAAATTTTATTAATAATATCCTTGCATTAGACATATATATTAATAATATCCTTGTAGTAAACAACGAATGTAATAAAAACGGCTTAACCATTAACGCAAAGAAAACGAAATGGATGGTAATCGGAAAAATTAATTCTGAAGACTCCGTACTAAAAAGAAATAACAAAACCCTGGACAGCGTGGAATACTTTAGATATGTGGAAAGCTATATTAACTGCAGGTTGAGAGTTATGACCAAGTTAAGAGTTACGAGAAATTTCGACCAAAATAAAATTGCGACACTACAGCTTTATAAGCTGGCGTTCTGTATTATGCATTAGGTCTCTCGTTGAATTTGCGTCTAAGAGTACTTAATGTCTGGTTTGTATTACGTCTGATCTACTTTGCTTTACGGATGTGAAACCTGGACAATAAAAGTCAAAAATATAAACAGATTGGAAGCGTTCGAGTTGTGGTATTACCGTCGCATGCTCAGAATCATGTAGACAGCACACAAATATACCGACCAAGAAGCATTTAAACAGCCTGTTAGTATGACTATAGCCAACACCTGAAAACATGCAGGGCACATAAAGAAGAAGCTTCTAGAAACGTTATTGAAGTTATCAGGAAGGTCGCATCCTGCTGAGTTAAGAGGCTTAGCTGGCAGGAATGGAACTTTTTGCTTAGAGCTCTTTTTTTTGGTGCTTGTGCTTTCTATGGATCCAAGTACATATCTCTTGCTGAGAGACCCGATTCGGCTTTCTATTGTAGGGATGTTGTCAATTTTATGGATGGATGACAACGGGAAACGTAAATGTTGGTTCGGGATTCTCCTCAGAATTTTTCTTTTAGTAACAAAGAGATGAGTATTCCCTAGTATACCACATAGGTTGTTTAGAAGTTTGGATATTTTTCTTATCCTATCTAGGGTGTTTTTAGTGTCAATGTTACAGATAAGAATTTTACTAAATTTAACTCTCAGAACACCGAGCATTTTTTCCATTAAGCACTATCTGGTTTTAATTCCCTACATGTTGAGATGAACTAGTTTATCTGAACAAAATTATCTACGTTGTAGCAGGGTTAGATGTGACTCTCCATTTACTACACTATTTGAGTATTTTGGTGGTATTTTGGTAAAAAGTTCCCCAATAGGAAGACGATCAGTAGGAAAACCACGAAAACAATGGAACGACAAATTACTGGAGGTACATTGAAACACAGAGTTATGTCTACATAAAAAGAAGAAGAAGGAGAAGATCTATGTATCTTTTTCTATTTATTTTTTTGCAGTACTTGTATGTTTAACCTTTTTATTGGTTTTGCCTGTTGCTCCTTCTTTGCATAATTGATTTTTTAAATTACTAAGAAGTATCACTATCAGCGTTTGCTCTCTGCAGCTTCGGCAATATGTTATCATTATTTTACAATACTACAAGCGAGAAGTGACTAGTCATCTGAGCGAAAAGAGAAAAGAAAGTTTCATGAGAGATAGAATAGGCTTGTAGTTATGCCAGAGAACTACGAACACACTGCGTTCGTAGTTCTCTGGTTATGCTAGTTCCGAATGCGGTGTTGCCACGTCACAAATTTTTTGTGGTATGAATATTACGAACACAATGTATATTAAATATTATTATTTAAGACAATACTTATGATGCAAGGGTTGTGGTTGATTTAAAATCTCAACTTAAATTGATATTCTTGGTCGTTGCATGATGCATCCGAGCTATAAATATCTTTATCAGGATCACTTTTTGCTGTGTCGCTAAACGCAAGAATAAAATAAATCAAAAGAGAACTTCTTCTTCTTCTAGTTCCATGACCTTATCGATCGTTGGATATCATGTTGGCTACCATATTCGCTATCGTGACTTTATTGACAGCAGCTCTAAATAACGATGTAGTTGATTTTCCATACCATTGCCTTAGATTTTTCAGCCATGATGTTCTTCTTCTACCAGGACCACGATTACCTTGGATCTTTCCCTGAATGATCAGATGTAAAAGATCATATTTTTCAGGGTATCTCATAATGTGACCGAAGTATTCCAGCTTGCGTTTCTTTATTATATTGACCAGTTGTGTTGTTTGGCTCAGCCGTCTAAGGACCTCCTCATTTCTAACTCTGTCGACCCAGCTTATTTTCAGTAGTCGTCTGTATACCCACATCTCAAAGGCTGTCAAGCGTTTAAGCATAGCCTCAGTTAGAATCCACGCTTCCACTCCATACAGCAGGACAGGAAAGATGTAGCAAGATGTCATACGAACTCTAAGGTCAATGCTAAGATCGTGACTGCAAAGTACGTTTCTCATTTTTACAAAGGCAGCTCTGGCTTGTTCTATTCGGCTTTTAATTTCTGCGGTTGGATCCCAGCTCTCATTGATATTACTGCCGAGATACACGAGTTTCTCTACTCTGTCCAGTGTGGCATCTCCGACTTTTATACCGTCATCCTGTATATAATTTTGTTTGCTAACTATCATATATTTAGTTTTCTTAACGTTGAGTTTTAATCCATACTGATCACAAGTCTGTTTTATTTTGTTCATTAGATTTTGAAGGTCTTCTCCGCAATTGGCAAGAACTAAGATATCGTCGGCATATCTAATATTGTTGAGGGTTACTCCATTCACAATAATACCTTCGGTTGTCTCTATTAAGGCTTCCTTAAATATTTCCTCTGAATATAAGTTAAAAAGTAAAGGTGACAATATACAGCCTTGTCTTACTCCTCTTTTTATATTTATTTCATCCGACAGTTCTTGTTCAACCTTTATTCTTGCCACTTGATGCCAGTATAGATTTGTAATTATTTGTAGATCTTTATCATCCAATCCAGCTGTTTCCAATATTTCTAGTTCTAGCATTTTGTTATGCGGACTTTGTCAAAAGATTTTTCAAAATCGATTGCACAAATGTACACATTTTGATTTATATCTCTGCAGATGAAATATATCGTGTTTCTTTTCATATTGTTCAATTTCATTACATTCTTTACTATGAATGTTTGTTTCTTTTTTTTGTCAACTCAATTTTGTTTCTTGAACAGTATAAAAGGATTAGTATAAAATCTAATATAATAAAAAATTATACTAATCCCATTAAATTGATAGTTCAATTTCAATAATATAGATTCACTGATCTAGGCAATAAATTTTATCATAAACAAATCTAATTGTTAAAGTCAGGTTCATTAATAAGTTATTATTCATTACTACAAGTAAACAAATTTTATAATTTCACAAATTAAAAATTACATTAATTTCGGAACATACTGAAATCCTGTCAAGTTTAGCTGTCTTTAAGTTATCTCCTGTGACATCAGCCATTTGGTCTGTGTCGTCGCTTCAACTGACAACGTGCAAGTACTCGAGCTTAGGAGACATGTAGTCCCTAAAGTAAAAAATTTTAAATTTTAAATACATCCATTGTCATCGACCTACAGTATCAACATTACCTAATGTAAAATGTGACACTTTACCAACTCAAACATGGAAGTCTTATAGACACCATATTTATATAGTTAGCAACAAATACTAGGCACTGAAGATGATCCGTAGTGATCGAAAACGTTCTGCCAGAACTTTAAATGTGACGACACTTTTTTAAAAAAAGTTTTAACTTGTTTGTTTTATACCTAAATACACATTTGTGAAGTGTTTTAACTTCTGTGTTTTTTAATAAATAAAATGGTTTAAATACATCATAAACGCTTTACTTAAAGTTTCAAATAATACGGTTTTAATACAATATATAATTTTCTTCAAATTTTAACGTACCCTTGCATGTTGGTGCATCATATGAATCCGTCTCTGTATCAAATCCAGATGCTTACCCAGAGAATCGCAGCAGCATCACCGAAAACAGAGCATCAACCCCCGTTTTATAATCCTGTAATATGAGTTGGGCATTGTAAAGATCGACTAGAAAAGGAACAAGCGACGAACATCCCGTAATAGTGTCACAAATCTCTCCTTGTTGCGCCATTTATTGGATTTGTTCGCCTTTTACTGTTGAGAGTACATATTATACAGAACGTCCTGATTATTTGAATAATGATTTTGTGACAAAATAAGTATAAAAGTAAAAATAAATGGGGACCCGGTAACTTGAGTTAACGTCAGGAGTTAACTATTAATAAAATTCTAATACTCTATTTTGTAGTAACGGAAATCTAATTTCCGTTACTACAAAATTTTTTTTATGTAGATAACTCCAAACATCGAGAGCCTCACATCTTTGCTTCAGTAACTCATGGTAGAAATTCCATAGCAACCGATCTTCTTGCCTCTAGCTTGCTGATTTTGTCAAATAATTTTTCATTATACATCTTCTTCTTCCTTTTTATATAGACATGACTCTATATGTTTTTCAATGTGCCTCCAGTAAGTTGTGGTTCCATCGTTTTCGTAGTTTTCCTACTGATAATAGATATCTGAGTTTAGGTCGCCCCCTTCTTCTTCTTCCGACCGGCCTGTTTAGCATAGTTATTTTAGTGGGATCACTCTCATCCATCCGCATAACGTGGCCCACCCACCTTAGGCGGTTTATTTTGATGGTCTTCACAATATCTGCATCACCAAAAAGTCTATAGAGTTCAAAGTTATATCGCCTTCTCCACAGACCCTGTTCGTTTACTCCGCCAAATATGGTCCTCAATACTTTTCTTTCAAAGACTCGTAGTAACTCTTCATCTCGGGTCGTCATTGTCCATGTTTCCGATCCGTATGTGAGCACTGGGCGTATTATTGTTTTATAAAGTTTGCACTTTGTTGCTATTGACATACTTCTCGCTCTTAGTTGAGGGCCCAGGCCGAAATAACAGCGGTTAGCCACGCATATTCTTTTTTTTTATCTCGTTGGATGTGTTATTTTTGTAGTCTACCAGTGATCCTAAGTAGCAGAATTCTTCTACCATTTCTATCGTTTCGTGTTGCACCTCTAAGTTATTTTGTTGAATTCTTGATATGGCCGGCATATATTTAGTTTTCTGGATGTTAATCAGAAGTCCGATGTTTTCTGCGGCATTTTTGATACGTGTGAAAGCCTCCACTGCTTCATTTTGGGTTCTTCCAATTATGACGATATCATCAGCGTATGCCATTATTTGTATACTACGGGTATATATCGTACCTTTTAAGTTTATTCCCGAATCTCTCATAACTTTTTCTAACGCTAGGTTGAACAGCGTGCACGATAGCGCATCTCCCTGGCGCAGTCCTCTGTTGGTTTTAAATGGTTTTGAAACATCCCCTTGTACGCGCACTTTACATTCGACTTTCATCATTGTCATTTTAATTAATTCTACCAAACCTTTTGGTATTCCTAATTCGATCATCGCCGAATATAATTGGGACCTGTCAATAGTATCGTACGCTGCCTTAAAGTCTACGAAGATGTAATGGCAGTCTATGTCGTACTCCGTCGTTTTTTCTAATATTTGTCTGATAGATGATATGTGATCAATGGTAGATTTGTTTTTCAAGAAGCCTCTTTGATAGGATCCTATTATATTGTCAGTATACCGTGCCAGTCGTTCGTTAAGTATCAGGGACACAATTTTGTATGCTGTATTAAGAAGGGAAATCCCTCTAAAGTTGGAACATTCAATAACGTTTCCTTTTTTGTGTATGGGGCATATAATTCCAGTATTCCAATCTTCTGGTAACGCGCGTTCTTGCCATACCTGTATTAGTAGTTTGTGAAGGAGGGTTACAAATGTTTGACCGCCACATTTAAATATTTCTGCTGGTAGGTTGTCTGCTCCGGGTGACTTGTTTCTGGCTAGAGACTGAATTGCTTTGTTTATTTCTTCCAAAGTTGGTAGTTCAGTATCCTCGTGTTCTATTTCTATATCATATCTACCTTCAGCTCTACTTTCTCCATTAAGTAGCGTACTAAAATGTTCCTGCCATCTTTCTAGTACTTCCACTCTCTCGTTTAAAAGAATTCCGTTAAGGGCCTTGACTTGGTTCGCTTGTGGTTTGAAAACTTTTCTTTTTGTGTTAACCTGTTTGTAAAATTTTCTGTATTCGTGTTCTCTATTAAGGTTTTCCATTTCTTCGAACTCTTTATTGATTTGTTGCCGCTTTTTCTGTTTGTGTTTTTGTTTTTCCTCTCGTCTCTTTACTCGATATTCTTCAACATTGCTCCTAGTCCTTCTGTTGATCATTTTCATATACGCGTCGTTCTTCTCTTTCGTTACTCGTTGGCATTCCTCATCAAACCAGTTGTTTCGCTGTCCTTTGGGTACTTCACCCAGCACTTCCTCTGCGGTCTCTTTGAGCGTGGTTTTCATAAACTCCCAATTTGTGTTAAGTTCAGTGGGATATACCTCACTTCTGGGATGTTCTGATATTTTACGATCTAAGCATATTTGGAAGTTTCTTACGACTTCAGTACACTTTAATTTATCAACATAACATAACAGTTACGAAATTAAGGTTGCAAAAAATTCAAAATAATTGATATATGATCGTGTATCATGTAAAATAAAAGAATTTCAATGGTTAACCATAGATAATTTATACAAATATCACCTTGCCTCATTGATATATCGAATTATTTCGTCGTCAAATCCTATTTATTTAAGGAACAAATTAGCATTTCGTGGAGATGCTCATAATTTGGATCTGAGATATCCTCATAGTCTTATGCTGGCAAATAGCTACTATTTTTCAGCGATCGTTTACTTACAATGCAACAATAAATTTAAGAGGTAAATCTCTTGATTTCATTAAGCGGCATTATAAGAAATTTTTACTACAATCGCAGTAACCTTATTATTATATAGTATATTGTTGTCGTTATTGTTACCATTAGATATTTTTGTTTTTATTTATCATTCATATCATTTATCACATAACATCACAAATTATTTTCTTTATATTATTTTTCTAGTAGCCACATGACTATTTCTATCATTTCAATATTATATTATTATTTATGTCAAATTATAAAATACTTTCTAATTATTTCAAACTAACTTTGTAAACTTGAGGTTAAGTGGAGTAGCTCTAGCTAGACTTCGCCTCATGTATCTCGTGTTTGTAAATTTTTACAGACTAAATAAAGGCAATTTATTATTATTATTATAAAGCTAATTAAAAAGTCTGTACTGGCAGCGAAAATTAGAATTGATAACGACTTTCCAAAAGAATACCTATAAAAGGAGTATGACAGGGATCTGTCTTGTCGTCAGATAATATATCATACGCAGATTATACCATTTTGATGACAGACTCGAGCATGGGGCTTTAAAGCTTTTGGATAGACTCAATCGTACTATAACAGAATTTAAATTGAAAATACTCAGTGATAAGATCAAAGACAAACAAAATAAAGTATCTGGTTCGCTGGTTAGTGAGACATTCTGTATACAGAACAAAATAATATGAAGCAGAGAAATGAAGTTAAAAAGAGGATTTACACTTGTACACCGTTATTTCATTTGCTTTGTAATCCATTGAACAATCGAGTTCAGCTTATTATAAAAGGTGATAGGGACGTTATCTTAGGGGTGTCGAAGTATAGGGGTGTGTTTGTATGTGGTAAATCATATGATTACGTAAGAATAATTATTTTCTATTGGAAATCGTAATTGAGTCGGTCGAAAGAGTTGGTGAAATATGCAATCTAATAAAAATTTCTACGGAAAAAAATATTAATATTGTTCTGAAGTTATTTTTTTGTTTCATCTTAATGACAGAAAAAAAAACGTTATTTATTTATTGAGTTTATTGAAAGTAAACTAAATGTAAGACAAAACACTTACCATATCGGGATTGTATTATAAGATTTTTGCCTGGTTTTTTCCTCATGATTCACTAGGGAATCACTAACAGGAGTCTAACATCATTGCATGTGGTTGTCTTTTTAAAGACGAATCACATGCTATAATTTTGTTGACAGATGTTCTTAATTCACAAGGAAACTAAATTCCTGTAGTTGGCTGTATACCATGTATCACAAACATTTTATTTAAAAATATTTATTTATTATACCTTTACTATACATACGTATATTAATTACAGCTTTTATAAAGGAATATTTAAATAAATTTTTGAGATATTCTGAAGTTAACGCTGATTTTATGTAATCGGACCAACTATCTTACAATACAGTCGTCCCAGGAACGCAACTCAGCAGTATTCCCCTTTCTAGATACATATCGACAATATCAGAATTTTACAAATACTAATAACTAAATAACTAATTAACTAATTAACTAGCCATTAAGAGAGAAGTGAGACAAGGAGACGTAATATCGCCAAAGCTTTTCAACCTAGCCCTAGAAGACGTCTTCAAAACTACAAATTGGTCAACCTATGGCATTAACGTTAATGGCAACAAGTTAAACCACCTCAGATTCGCTGACGACATAGTGATTATAGCGAGCACATTCGAGGAACTGCAAATTATGTTGGGGGAACTAGCAGCCAGCTCCCAATACGTCGGCCTAAAAATGAATATGAAAAAAACAAAAATAATGACAAACACAGAAGACCCCAGACATATAACTATAAACGGCAGTGAGATAGAACAAATCCAGGAATATATCTACCTAGGCCAAATCCTGAGACTTGACAAAGAGAACCAAAGTGCGGAAATTACTAGAAGAGCAAGACTAGCATGGGCAGGATTTGGAAAACTTAGTTGGATACTTAAGAACCGCAAAATACCCCAATACTTGAGGAGCAAAGTGTTCAACCAATGCATCCTTCCTATCATGACATATGGATGTCAAACCTGGACCCTAACCAAGGCAAACATGAATAAACTAGCCACAACAGAAAGAACAATGGAAAGAGCAATGTTAGGTATACGACTGTCAGATAAAAAGAGGAACGACTGGGTAAGATCCAAAACAAAAGTCGAGGACATAACAATAAAAATTGCAAAACTTAAATGGAGCTTCGCGGGCCACACTGCTAGACAGAAAGACCAACGTTGGAATACTACAATACAACATTGGAGACCTTACGAAAGTAAACGACCAAGAGGAAGACCACAGATGAGATGGGTTGATGACATTAGAAGAATAGCCGGAACAAATTGGAAATATGTTGCTCAGGATAGAGACCGATGGAAGGAGTTGGGAGAGGCCTATGTCCAAACATGGACGACAGAAGGCTAAGAAGAAGAAGAATAACTAATACTACTACATAGATCACAAAACTTGATCTTGATCTTGACATCGTGAATTATCAAATACATATTTTTACTAATGATATGTATAATAGTCTTGTAACTTATTTGGTAAACTGATGACCCTACCTGATCTTGTACATTTTGCTTCTCTGTTGATAACAATTTGACACTTACTTGATGTATCATCAGATTTACAAGTATTTTCATTATTGTATACATCCTTACTACTACTAGACATACAATTATTCTCATCATTAGATGAATTACCCCTACTGGGTTTACGGTTTTCTCTTACATTCTCATTGACAGGAGAATTTATACCTGTTGGATTTTTTAAAATTTTTTAAAAAGGAAGAATTTCTCCTGGAAAGTCTTCCGTTTTGGTCATTCATCAAGTATGAACGTGGAGTGTTAGTGTTTGAAATAACTGTTCCTGGTGTCCAACACCCATCCTTTTTTAATTTAAACACTATATTTTGGTTCTCATTAAAATCTGAATTGTGCTGAGCCGATCTATCATAGTAGTTTTTTGATACCAACTTTCTTTCTATTTTTTTCCATACTCATTCGTGATTTTTGGTTCTAACAATCTATTTGACATAGGCAAACCTGTTTTTAGTAACCTGCTTTGTAACAGCTCCGAAGGTGAAGCATTCAGACCACATAGTGGTGTAACTCTATAATTTAACAAATGAACAAACATTTCGTCTTCATTGTTACATTTTGTTAATATTTGCTTACATATGTGTACTGTCTTTTCAGGCAACCCATTCGATGTTGGGTACCTTGGACTTGTAAAGACACACTGTATATTGTACTGATTACAAAATTCTTTAAATTTAAAGCTGTTGTAGTGATTATTATCAGATATAAATTTTGCAGGGATCCCAAAATTGGAAAATATTACTTTTAATGGCGCGTTTACACGTATCCAGTAACTGGCGCCAGTGGCACTGGAACGACAGTGCTGACATGGTAGTGGCATCGTGTAAACACTTTTTTGTTCCAAACGGGCTATCACAAAGATATTGCAAAACGTTTTCGGATTATTAAATCCATCATCAGTGCAAACGAGGTATACATGCTATGAGCCACCAAAATATATGGGTCCAAACCCTTTAAATGATATAAATTTACATTTGCTTTAAATTATATGTGGTTACAAATTATGATGTTTAAGTTACCGTTGGAATTGGTAACATGGCGACGTATGACCCTACATAGGTAAAATGGTCCTGAGACGAAGTCACCAGCATAACAACAATTGATAATATCTTTATAAATTTTTCTAATTTAGGTACATCATGTATTCTTGACAACACTGTGTCCGATCATAGAACTGTTTTAGTTGACTTGAAATCGATATATCGACCTTACCGATGTCTTGTCAAAAGCGATATTTTTCTGAGAGTGGGATAGATAATTTTATTATGGGTCTTGTGATGGAAGATTGGAATCTTGTTTACGGTATACTTGATATTAATTTGGCTTTTAATGTGTTCGTTGATACTTTTTCGTATTATTTTAACATTAATTTTCCATTGCAAAATAAACCTATTATAAATGATCGTAAAAAATGGGTAAACACCGAAGTACGCTTATCTAGTAGTAACTTAAAAAACTTGCATGTTTTATCTAGATCCTGTCCGTGTCTTCGTGAATATTAAAGTTAGAAAAAAAGAAACACCAGAAACTTTTACGTTTGACAAAGAAAAATTATTACCAGAATATTATTTCGTCATCAGATAATCCTACAAAAAGTGCCTGGAGACTTGTTGCAGACATGACTAATAATGTTGACAATAATGGAAGGAAAAATATATGCCTAAAATCAGAAGAAAATTGTGTAATAGAAGAATGCCCTATTGTTGCTAACATGTTCAATGTTTTCTTTAAAAATGCTCCAATTGAGGTACGTTCTAAAATTCCCAGTCATCAAAATAGTACTTTAAGGAAACCGCCTTATAATGAAAATAAAAATTTTTTACAATTATATCCTTACACTCCAAATGAGCTGAGTGCATTATTGATAGGAAAATTGAAATCTTCAAAATCGTGTGGATTTGATGAAATACCTCAATTTTTATTAAAAAAAGTAATTCCATTCATACTATCACCTTTAACATTTCTAATAAACTTGTCTTTTTGCAATGGTACTTTTCCCGGATTATCTAAAGGTGGGAAAAGTCGTTCCTGTACATAAGAAAGGTGATCCAAAGGATATTAGTAATTATCGCCCAATAACTGTCCCTTCAGTGTTTTCGAAAATATTCGAATACTGTTATCTTAACAGATTAAACTCTTATTTATTGGAGAACGGCATTATTAGTAAATGTCAGCATGGCTTTCAGGCAGGTAAGTCTACAAACACAGCAGTTCATTCATTTTATGAGACTTTAACTAACTATATTGATGCGGATGAATGCCCTGTCGGGATTTTTTGTGATCTCAGTAGGGCATTTGACTGTGTCGATCATACCTTACTTATTAATAAATTAGAAAATATTGGAATAAAAGATCTCTCTCTAAAATGGATAGAATCCTACCTATCAGAACGACGTCAGTATGTCTCCTTAACAGATGTATCCCAGCACTCAAAAAATGTTTGCAAATCAGATTATATTTACATTCATATGGGTGTTCCGCAAGGTTCTGTAATCGGCCCAATATTATTTCTTATTTACTTAAATGATATTGTCTCAATAAATTCTGCTGTACAGTTTACACTTTATGCAGATGATACTTCAATACTTATATCAGATAAATCACAAATATCTCTTGAAAATAAATGTAACGAACTCTTGTGTGATCTAAGTTATTGGTTTTCCTCAAATTACTTACATCTTAATGCGGATAAAACGCATGCTATTCACTTCCACAATAGACAGAAACATCTGTTAGATATCGAGCTATCAATATATTCTACACAAATTGAAAAAGTTCAATGCCTAAAGTTTTTGGGTTTGTATATTGATGAGTGTCTCAATTGGAAAAGGCAATGTGATGATATTATTTCCAAAATAAACTCAGCATGCTACCTACTTCGAAACCTCAAGGATACACTAAGTGAAAAACAGCTAATTATGCTGTATTATGCTCAGGTTGAGTCTCGTTTGCGGTATGGCATAGTATTTTGGGGTACGTCTTGTAAATTCAGTGAAGTCTTTATATCTCAAAAAAGAATAGTCCGTTGTATTGCTGGTATTTCTCGAATAACTAGCTGTAAGAGTTATTTTACTAGATATAAACTTTTAACTGTGCCGTGCTTATATATTTTTGAAGCCTGTGTATTTATTCATTTAAATCTTGATAAATTTAAAACTAATAGTCAAATTCACAATAAAAATACAAGGCAGAATCAAAAATTGCATGTGCCTTTTTCTAAAGGAAATATGCATTTTTACTCACCTGCAATAATAGGTCAAAGAATATATAATAAGTTACCCGAGCCAATAAAAAAATGTAAGAATATGAAAATATTTAAATTAACTTTAAAAGATTTTTTATTGCAGAATACGTTTTATTCTGTTGATGAATATTTTAGTAGTTGACATTTTAAGTATATGCTAGTAATATTACATTTTCTATTTGTGTTTGTCTTGTAACCTTAGGTTTAGCGTAATTTTAGATTTACATTTATATTTACAAATTTTGTTTTCTAAACTGTGACTAATCCTATAACAAATTGTATTTGTCAAAAAGGAAATAAAGTATTATTATTATTATTATAAGTTTGGGTTAAATATTTTAAGGGTTGGTAAATTACCTATAACTTTTTTCAGGTTATTAAATGTATTATCATGATCCACAAAAATTTTACATTGCTTTTTATTAAACCTCTTAGTGGTGTTACTATTTCTGTTAGATTTGGTATAAATTTTATTAGATAATTTACCATTCCCAGTATATTTAACAACTGTTTTTTATTTTGTGGTACCTCTAACGCCATAATTGCCTCAACATATGAGTTATCTGGTTTCATCCCCTTTTTGAAATAAATCTGCCCCAAATATTTCACTTCGTTTACTTTATATTGTAACTTATTAGAATACAATTTAACATAAAATTGCTTAGCTCTTTCTAATACTTTATTTATTATCATATTCTCTTTCATCTTTTTCTGCTATTATTATGTCATCAAAGTATATTGGAATATCTAAATCTCCAAAAATATTATCATTTACCCGTTGAAAAACTTCTGGACTACATGATAGGCCAAAACACAATCTCTTAAAGCGATATTTGCCGAATAGGGTTATGAATGTGCATAATTTTCGGCTACCTTTATCTAACCCTATATGATAAAAGGCATCTGACATACTTTTCCCCTTAGCTTTAAACCTATTTCTTCTATTGTTGGTATGGGATGCCTATCTATACATAATGTACGTATTCAAATGGATAAGATCTAAACAAATTCTTAACTTGTCTGAATTAGGCTTTTCAACACAAACTATATTACTTACCCATTCTGATGGTTCATCTACCTTCTCAATTATATCTCTGTATACTAAATCATCCAAAGTAACTTTTAGCTTACCTTTAATTTTTTCAGCAACTCTTCTACAATTACGTACCTGGCCTATAACCTTCTTTTAATTTAGTTCTATATTTAAATGGTACTTTACCAGTGCTTTCAAACAACTGTTTATTTTTGTTGATGAAACTGTTTTTGGCATCTCTCTTATTGTTTAAATTAACCTCATCCAGTTTGTAAATTACCTTTTAATTTTACACATGTTTTTAATACAAGAATAGGTTTGCCTTGTACATCTACAACAAGAAATTTTATATTTTCGAATATTAGTTTTGATTAAACATTTTAGGACTATACTGCCTACAACTCTAATTTTATTGTCACCATAAGCTACAATGGTTTGCTCAGAATGAACCTTTTCATTCTCCCTTTCTAATTTTTTTATCCAACTTAGTGGAAGTACATTACATTGATCCCCAGAATCAACCTTAAACTTAATTATACATACAATTTCTGTCCAACTTTTCTTTAAATCGAATTATTTTCATAAATGTTAAATATAGTCAGATTATCAATAACAACATCCTCATCATTTGAGTCAAAATCATCATCAACATTTAGATGGTGGTTAAATTGACTGCTATTCATATTTTTATTATAATAATTGTTAAAATATTTACCATTATGCTAATTTACCTTGTTATAGCTATAATTATTATAATTATCTGTTTTATTGTTACCAGTTTTGCATCTAACTACAAAATGTCCCACCTGTCCACACTTAGCACAATTTTTTCCAAAAGCGAATGTTTTGTCCTTGATGTGTCTTCTTCCGCATTTACAGGCAACTGTACTCCTTATCCTGGAAGGATAAGATAACTAACCAAGTTGTATTAGACAGGATGAACAAACAAAAGGAGGTCGTATTGAGTATTAAATTATTATCAACTGTTACAACTAATTATGCAAGGAAAGATTGAAGGTAGGCGCAGCATAGGTAGGAGAAGAATGTCATGGTTGAGAAACCTCAGGGAGTGGTTTGCTTGCACTTCCATACAATTGTTCCGAGCGGCAGCCTCCAGGGTCAAAATTGCCATGATGATAGCCAACCTTCGTAGCGGAGATGGCACGTGAAGAAGAAGTACTCCTTACTATTATTATTGCCTCTGTCGCTAGTACTGGGATTATCTTGACTGAAACTTCTTCTTCTTCGAATCAGATTTACTTCTCCCTTGTTTAAGTGTTTTGCTTCTATCTTAGTAGCTTCCGTTGTCTTACATGTATTCTCTGCAGTTTTCAGACTTAAATTACTTATTCCCAATAGTTTTTCTTGTAAATTATGATCTTGGACACCTAAAATTATCCTATCTCTTATGAGGCTGTCTTCTTGAGTTTCAAAATTGCATGGTTTAGCCAATATGTTTAAGTCTTATATAAAATGATCCATACCAGTGGCGGCCGGTCAGGGCCGGCAGGGTCGGCAGTGCCGACACACACCTTTATAGATGTTATAGATTTTTTCAATATTTAATTTAATCAGTATTTCAAAAAATAATTGTGGCACGTAATCAGTTGATGTCATTTGTTTTTGTGAAATAAAAACATATCTGTGAGATAATAAAGACTAAATTTGATTCATGGTTTTTAAAAGAATTCGACCTATTCGACCAGACTAAATTTTATTTATGGTTTTTAAAAGAATTCGTCCAATCTGAGCGTTAAGTGATCCCTGTGTAGACACTTTTCAAATTGATGATCCGATATTGGAGACATCCATCCGCCTGTGAATTCTTAAAAAGGCACGTTTTGTTTTTTCGGCAAGCCGATCCCAACCTTGACGATTTACTTGTAAAAATCAACGGAATATTAGTTGATTAGCAACCAAATATACATTTCTTTCCATATGAACTTAATTACCCTTTCTTTTTGTGATTTATTTTTATTTTGTAAAGTAATACTGTGATACGTTACGTCTGCCGTAAATAGTTAAAGGTTTAAGGGTTTTTTGACATATAAGAAGTTTTTTTAATTAAAGTGTAAACAAATTCAGGTAAATTAACCTAAAAAATGCAATCCTTGGGAGAAACTGTAAGTATTGATAAATCTGAAATTGTAAATTATATTTTGCATAATGGGTTTTCATCAATTCCATACAAATAACAAATTGTTATTAAAAATAAGGGGCGTCCTTTACCTAAAATGTCCCGGCTTATAAATATTAGTGCGGGTAAGGGAAGTAATAGATCATTTTCAGATAATTGGTACAGCAAGTACTCATGGCTTACCGGGAGTGAAATAAAAAACAAACTTTTCTGTTGGCCTTGCATTTTATTTTCGACAAATAGGGGGAAACATCAAAATCCGTGGTGTGAATCTGGTTACGATAATTTAAAGGAATTATTTAGGGCTTTACATAAACATGATATTTCGAAAGATCATACTTACAGCCAGATTAAATTGGATTTATTTGGAAAACAAAATATCTATGTTTCATTAGATAATGCCCAAGTGAAAATGCTATTAAACATAACGAAATTGTAAAAAATAATCACGCAGTTTTACGTCGTTTAATTGATATTGTAATTTTTTTAAGTTGTCAGGAATTATCTTTTGGGGGACACGATGAATCGGAGCATTCGTTAAATCAAGATAATTATAGAGAACTAATAAAAATGTTTAAGAAATACGATTTGGAATTTTCTAATTTACTTTCTGATTCGAAGACATTTAGCGGTGTATCTAAAACAATCCAGAATGAATTAATAGAATCAATTAGTTACATTTTGAGTAACGTTATTGAATCTGAGATTCAGGAATCCATTTGCTTTTAACTAGAAATAGATAAAACTACCGACATATCATGTCATTCACAATTATCAATTGTTGTTTGATACGCGTTACGTGGTAATATCTATGAGAGGTTTTTAGGTTTTACAGACGTGAGTAAAAGCCATAAGGCAGAATATATTTTTGGTGTTTTAGGACAGATTAAAATTTTTTGATATCAAAAATAAATTGGTAGGGCAAACTTATGACGGCGCTGCCGTGATGTCTGGTGAATTAAATGGTCTCCAGGCAAAAGTTAAAACTATTGCACCGCAAGCTATATTTACTCACTGTCACTGCGCATAGAATGAATTTAGTTTTGCAGGATACATGTAAAAAAATTAAATAATGTCGTCTTTTTTTTGCCAGTTTAACCGGATTTGCTTAATTTTTCTCAAGCTCGCCTAAACGGACTAATGTTTTAGAACGATTTGTTTCGAAAAAATGCCAACAGTTTGTCAGACGTGATGGAATTTTAAATCTCGGTTAGTTTTCACTGTAGTAGATTTTCGTGAACAGCTTTTGGAAGTTTTTGATTTTATTATTGAATGTGACGGTTTTGAAAGTGATGATATCTCGATCCGTGAAGCAATCAGTTTGAAAACTTTATTAAATGATTCCTCTTTTAACATACTTTTAAATATTTTTAAGAAAGTGTTTACCCAAAACTAAGACTGGTGCAAAATCTCAGAGATTTTCGTAATGATAGTAATTTCCAGTATATACGCAGTGACGTTTTGGACTCTCTTGATATTTCCGAACCCCCCCAAAAAAAAAAGACAAAGGCATGACAGAGAAACAGATCTCGAAAAACTAGTATATTTTAAAATTTTGGATACTATTATTATGCAAATAGGTACTCGTTTTTCTAATTTTGAAGACTTTTCAAATTTTTGATCTCTTTGACGATTCAAAATTTAAACGTTACGCCAAAGAATTTCCAAGATAAAATGAAAAAGACAGCAAATATTCGTGTTTCGAAACTTTTTACGGTTTAATTTCCAAGATATTTATTAGACAGGTTAATTAAAAATTATCCATCATTCTTTAATAAAATAAAATTAGAAAATGAATTAAAAGTTTGATATGCTGATCCAAATATTTTCGGAAGATGGGATAAGTTACAAAATATGTATAATTTTATATACTGCAATTCATTACAACAAACTGTTACCGAAATTAATAAATTATTGTCATTAATTCTTTCATTACCACCAACAACGTCTGCCTCAAATGAACGAAATTTGTCTTGCCTCAAAAGAATCAAAACGTATTTTCGGAATACCATGAAACAAGAGAGAATATCAAGCTTGTCTCAAATGTTAATAGAAAAAAACTTTTAAAAGTTTCCAAAACTCTAATAAATTTAACGATGACGTTATTACCCAGTTTGCTACTTCCAAACAAACGTAGACTAGAATTAATTTATAAACATGTTTAGGTTCTTAATTTAAAGGAAAAAACAAAAAAAAAAAACAAAAAACAAGAAAAAAAAATCTCCTATGATGATTGAAGTCTTTATTAGACGGTATACCTATCTGAGGAGACAAAAAATACCTTGCCGACCTTGTCTCCCAAGCCACGAGCCGCCACTGATCCATACTTTTTCCTTCTTTCTGATTTCTTGAAAAGAACTTAAACCCATCAAAGGTTTCATTGTTACGGGGTTTACAATAATTATCAAAAGCTGTTATTACTTCTTTGTAGTTTCCTTGTTATTCTGTTGTGAGATTCAATTCTGAGTGTATTAAAAACTTCTATGGTCTCTTCTCCAGCATAACTTAAGAACAAAGCAATTTTTCGTTCATCTGATTTACCACTTTAGATTTTTGAGACTGTAGGTACTAGGGAACTTTTCCGAATGTACATTCTTATTAATTTACACCTGACACCATGTTTCAGGTTGGCTTTATATTAAATTAAAATAATACAAGATTAACTTGTGACCACGTTTATTAAACTATCAAATATGACCTATTTTCCCCTAGCCCAGATTTCATATGTCTCTATGATTGTAGAACATATAGGTACAATCTGACATGACACTATGAAGTGTCATATATGTAACAATTATTAAAACAAAAAATGAAAATTTCTTACATTCCTCCTTTTTTCCCTGTACCCTTCATTAGTAATATAATAATTTAGTAGAAATCTAATGAGTAAGTAATTGATATTGGATACAAAATAAACATTAACAAAGTAAATAATAACGACGACTGATTCATACTTTTCTGCAATTTAATGTAGATAGACAAATTTTTTATCATTAAAAACGCAACAAATTACATAACTTATTGTTCAAACTTTATAATAAAACAATAACAACATTTGATGTTATGTATGACACATTTAAATAGTCATGTAAAAGTGTCATGATCATTTTTAATTTCAAATAAAAATGGTGTACCTATCTAATTTAAAATATTCAGTAGATATATCACTAGAGTTAGATAACTCATAATAGTTAAAGTCTTCTTCTTTACGTGCCATCTCTGCGACGAAGATTTTGGCTTTTGCCAAAATCTTCAGGTTTACTATCAGAATGTGCGTGGTTTGAATTCCAAAGTAATTGATTTTTACTCTAGTGTTAATGAATGTGAATTTGATGTCATGCTCTAACTGAGACTTGGCTGAACTCTGATATTATTAGTTCGGAATTGTTTAATGATGACTATCAGGTTTTCAGAAAAGACCGAAAGTTCGATATAGTTAATAAATCGACTGGTGGAGGTATACTGTTGGCACTTAAGTCAAATTTTGAGTGTGTTGTTGTTGCTGTTTCAACATTTGATTTACATTTTCCACTAGTTGATTTGTTGGTTGTTAGTGTCAAGGAAATAAAAGTTTATGTTGCAGTATTATATATTCCTGACAAATTAAAGGTAAATAATTTTGAATATTTTTTTGAAATGTTAGAGCAACTTGAATTATTTAATGACACTGTTATTCTCTTAGGTGACTTTAACATTAAAAAGTATATTGATCAAAATAGGTCTGATGTGAAAACATCGCCAATGTTAGACTTCATGTGTTTATTTAATTTAAATCAGGTGGGAAATAATTTAAATAGATTGTTAGACTCTTAGATTGTTATATCATCAGGTCTGTGTCATGTCGCGATAATGCACCATTTGTTCAAGAAGATTTACATCATCCAGCATTAATGATAAATATTAATGATTTTCAGAAAAAGGAAACCAGTTTTGTGCCTCATCTTAAAACTAAAAGATATAATTTAAAAAAGCAAATTTTGATTTACTATACTCAGAATTTCTTAATTGCAACTGGAAATTTTTTAGATATGTCTAATGATGTAAATACAGTCCTAGAATTATTTTATGCTAAGATATATGAATTATTTGATATGTGTGTACCAATATACAGAAATTATAAACATCAATATCCTACATGGTACAATGCGGAAATAATTAGAATGAATAAAAAATAAGTTGAAATAAAAAATATCACAAATTATAAGAAAACAGGTAATATACTTTATATGCATGAATTTAAGAGGTTGCGAAAATAAGAAAACAAATAATTAAAACTGAATATAACGTTTATCTTGAAAAAACTCAGAATAGTATTTCCAACGAATCTAATAATTTCTGGGCATACGTTCATGCAAAGAATAAAACTTCTAGAATCCCAGGTGAAATGTGTTACAACGGCGATACATTTAATAATCCTTGCGATATAATTCATGCTTTTACCTGTCTACAACAGTGTATTTGATAATCAAGAATTTAGGGATATCTACTTACCCACTATTAATTTTAACGAATTTCAAGAAAACGAAATTTTAGAAGCATTTAAAAAATTAAAAACAAAAATGGAAAATTACTACTCGAATTCTGTCTAGACAATAACCTGGTGATTATGAACACACACACATCCAACATAAAAAGATACACAAGATCACAAGAGAAGTCAAATCAAGAGATGAACAATCAATTATAGACTATACTATAGTGCAAAAAACAGAGAAGAACTGGATAAGAGACGTAAGGGTGAAAAGGAGTTATGAAATTGGTAGTGACCACTATCTACTAGAAACCACATTCAAATGCAAAGAAAAGAAATAAAAAGAAATGAGAACATAAACAAAAAACACAAAGAAATAATAAAAATTTATAAACTAAGGGAAGAAACAACGAAGATAAGATACTCAGAAATGCTAGAGAAAGTGATGGACAATGAACATGAAATAACAGAAACAATAGAAGAAGGATGGGAGAAAATTTAAAAATGCGATGATAAAAACAGCTAAATCAATATGTGGAACTACAAGAAATAACAACAGAGGGAGACGTACATCTTGGTGGAACGATGAAGTGAAAAGAGAAATAAAAGAAAAGAAGAAGTTATGGAAAGAATACATAAAAGACAAAACACAACCAAAATATGAAAATTATAAGAGACAAAGAACAAAAGTTAAAGAGATAGTTAAGAAAGAAAAAAAGAAAAATTGAGAAAAATTCGGAGAAAAAATGGAAGAAAACAGCACAGAAAACGTAAAATATTTTATAGAACTGAAAACCCTAAGAAGCAACAAAGAAACGAAACTAAAACAAATAATGAACAAGGAAGGAACAATAATAAAAGACGATAAGACAATAATGGAAAGATGGAGGGAACACTTCCAGCTGATACTGAATGGAAATCAAGCGAATACAATGGAGAAGGAAAGCCACATCAAGAGAGTATCCAGAAATGATGAAATATATAGGAGTAAAAGCAAAAGAAAAATTGTTATACATATATAACCTAATATGGAAGAGAAAATTAATACAAAGAGAATGGACAAATGCAGTAATTATACCTATATACAAGAAAGGAAACACAAGAGACTGTAAGAACTATAGAGGTATATCACTACTATGTGTAGCAGCAAAAGTATACGAAACCATAATAGAAAGGAAAATCAGAAAAGAAATAGAACATAAATTAGAGGACGTACAAAGTGGATTCAGGAAAGGACACAACACACAAGACCATATATTCACCATGCAACAAGTAATAGAAAAAGCCTTAAAGAAAAATAGAGAAATATATCTGAGCTTTATAGACATGGAAAAAGCATTCGACTCAGTCAAAAGAAAAGATATATGGGAAAGCCTAAAGAAGAAGCAAGTAAGTGAAGAACTGATAGAAGCAACAAAGAGTATATACATGAAAACAACAAACACAGTAAGAATGTCAAATATGCAGTCAGAACCATTTGAAACAACTCAAGGAGTTAGACAAGGAGGAAGTCTCAGCCCAGTGCTATTCATAAATGTAATAGATGAGATAGTGAAAGAATGTAAGAAAACGTTCAAGAAATACTGCATCGGTTGGAACAGAATGCAAATGATAAACGCTGAGATGTGTATATTTGCAGACGACATAGTATTAATTGCGGAAACAGCAGAAAAACTGAAATACAACTTAGAGAAATGGAACCTAGAAGCAAGCAAATACAACTTAAACGTAAACAAAGAGAAGACTCAGATAATGAAAATATCAAGGAAACAAGGGACGGAAGATCAACTAGAAATAATGATAGACCAACAAAAAATAATACAGACAAATTCATACAAATACTTAGGAACAGTAATCAACAACAAAGGAGACATCGAGGACGATCTTAACAACAGAATGGAAAACACAGGAAAACTATTCCAAGCACTAAATAGAGGATTCCTTAATAACAAAGAAATATCAACAAAGACCAAGATGACAATATACAAAACAATATATAGACCTACAGTGACATATGGAGCAGAAAATTGGATACTAAACAAAAGGCATCAAAGCAGAATTCAGGCAGCAGAAATGAAATACCTCAGAAGAACGATCGGAGTAAAAAGAACTGATAGAATCAGAAATGAAGAAATAAGAGAAAGACTAAAAATCAAACCGATTCTCGAATCAATCAAGGAGAAAAAATTGGCATGGTTCGGACATCTAACCCGGATGGACAATAATAGACAAGTAAAAAGAGTGTGGGACGCCAAACCAATAGGGAAGAACAGAAGAGGAAGACCCATTAAAGAATGGAACAGTGACATCTCGCAGATACTGCAGAGTAAGGGTAAGACTTGGCAGGAAGCAACACAGATGGCATACAATAGGAAGGAATGGAGAAAGTTTGTCAAGAGCTAGGACACCTCAGAAGATTGTAAAATATTGTAATATAAAGAATTGTATTATAAACGGCCCAACACCGAAAGGTACAAATGGGTCTACTGATTAAGTAAGTAAAAATTAAAAATAAAATGAAAAAAAAAGGATGTTTAGGATGTATCTAAGATCTCCAGAAAGACGTTCTTGAAGGTATGGCAAAGAAGCATAATGAGGTTTGATGGTCAAGTCTCTGGGAAACGCAGTCTCTCTCAATAGTTTGAGTCGTCTCTTAACAAACTTATAAATAAAAGACAACTCAAACTATTGAGAGAGACTGCGTTTCCCAGAGACTTGACCATCAAACCTCATTATGCTTCTTTGCCATACCTTCAAGAACGTCTTTCAGGAGATCTTAGATACATCCTAAAAAGATCTGTTGAGAACCCAGCCTCTTCAATTTTAAATTCAATCACATAGGTTACTACTTTAATTTCTTCAGCCTGTAGATTTCCATCTTACTAAACTTAATTTTATTAATTTTTCACCATAGGAGCAGTCTTAAATAAAGTCATTTAAATATGAGGTCTGATATTAGCTTCAAATATTTGTTATTTAATTTTTACCTTGTCCTAGATGTGATAAACATAAAAGGATAATTTTCATAGATATAAGCTAATCCAAACATAAAATACACTTTTAGACCACATTCCATACGACAAAAAGCAACATAAGTTGCCTAAGGCACAGGTCATTCTATTAATCAAGACTATAAAACCATCATTGATTTCACATCTTTTATACCCTAAATTAATAAATAAAAAAGTTTTTTTAAATCCCAACACCTAGATTGTTGTTATTTTTAAAATCATCAAAACTTGTTGAATCTTTTGGCTGTAGTAATACTATGTACAACTAATATAGTTTTTGTTGCATTGACATTCTGTTTTCGTCATCCTTCATAAGTATCTTGTCAATCAGTTCCCAGCTGTTCTCCGCGTGTAGAGGTTCTCTCTCACCGGCTCTGGAACTCGATTCAGCCATGTGTTACCTCTAGTCAAATTTAATTTAATACTGAACATCACAGTTATTTTACAACACAATGTACAATCTTTTATAACTAAATGTAATTTAAAGGGTTTTTACCCTAGTATTTTGGTGGCTCAGGCATTGTGACCTAGTAAGTATAACCATCTTTTGCTTTTCAACCATAGTCAAAATTTCATAATCTCGTTTGTTTTAACTAAATGGTTCATACTTATTTTTAGGCATTTTTCGATTTTAAAACCTGATGATGGACTGTGTGGTCCGAAAACGTTTGTTTTATTGATGTAGCCCTTTTAAGGGTTTTTTAAATAAATATACCCATTTACAAAGACTAACCTCTTTTTGTGATACGTGGTATACAGCCAGCTACAGGAATTTTTTCCTTGTGGATTTTTTTTTAAATAAAATGACGTCCGGACCGGATAATATTCCAGCATTTTTAGTGAAAGATTGTTCTCGGGTATTTGTAAAGCCACTTCAAAAAATGTTTAACTATTTAACAGATAGACAATATATGTATATGTGATTCTGTCAAGCACAACTTCCTTTTACATAAAGTAATTAGCTACACACTGTTTAAAAATATTTCCTCAGAATCTAGACCATGTGGCACCGTTTTAATACATTTCGTTACATGCCCTGTTTCTGTCAATCTGTCCGAACAATCAAAAATCCCTATCGGATAATCACATTCCTAGAAAACGCCCTATTATTTAATGACCCTTATCCTTCATTTTTGAATGCGTCAAAAGAGCTACTGTCGAGATGTCAACACCTCTTGACTGATATAAAAGATATCGTTCAGGTAGAAAATGTTGCGGTATTTTTCATTAACATCTTTCTAGTCTTTAGGTATTCTTTTATTCACTTGTAAGTAAGGGATCCAAGTTCATTTCTAAGATTAAATCGCTTAGTTCTTTCGGGATTAGGAATAAAAAAGATGGGTGTATTAAAAGTAAAAGTAAATGCCTTTGGGGATTAAAAAAGATTTGACTACCGGACATATTATAACCTAATTTAAATAAATAAAATTATAATTTTCTGTTTAAATAGAATCCTAGTCTCCAAACAGTTTCTACTTAAAGGAGGTATAAAAATATAAGTGTTAGTAAAATAAAATAATATTTTTTTTTTATTAGAAAAAGATGTCGCATCCACCAAAAGGTTATTAGCGACGGAACAAAATATAAAAAACAAAGTTAAACACCTACAGATTGTACAAAATGTTTATGGATCTAAGATTATTCACTATATTGTTACAGGAACAGTTTTGACCTAGAGCCTGTAGTGGAGCGTTTGGGATCTTGTAGCGCTGTCTTTCTTGGTCATATTTACTACAAATTGTTAGAAAATGTTCGACTGTTAATCGGACGTTACACTGATCACATATAGGTGGATTTTTCTTTGTGAAAAGGTAGGAGTACGTTAATCTGGTATGTCCTAGGCGTAAACGCGCAACCGCAATTTGTTCTCGTCTATTGAGCGACGATGGAAACCACTGAGACACATTATTTTTGATTTTATTTAGATTGGAATTAGTTTGAGACCACTCATTTTGCCACAAACACCACACTTTATTTTTAAAATAAGCTTCTAAGTCACTAAAACACACTTGTCTATCGGCTTTGACAAATCACTTAAAATTGCCTCTCGTGCAGTCCTGTCAGCTTCTTCATTTCTTGTTATTCCGACGTTTGAGGGACCCATAAAAATTGGACGCTTCTTCCATGTTCATAAGAAATAATAATATCTGCAGAATATTTAGATAAAAGAAGCTGTAGCATAGGGAGACGATGAAAAAATCCATCAATGTTCCATTGAAGTATCGAGTTGAATGTTGTTAACAGATTCGGAGTTAGATGATACTGAACAATTGTCTACAGAAGAGTCACTATCTAAGTCAGAAATCTCTTTCTCTAAATGGTTGTATAGTTTCTTTTGAAGTTTTGTAAACTTGCTTTTTGTAGATCTATCATTTGCATATTGATAGCTGCTTTGTAAAAGATGGAGTAAACCATCGATATCAGTTGTAAATTCTTTGACGACGCTAATAGTGTCGGAGGAGCCTTGGACATTATCAATCAGTAAGGACAATTGGTGGTAATTTAAAACGAATGGTGGGGTATGATTATCAATGAAATTTTCAAGAGTTTCCCGTGTAGATGGGACTTTATATGAGCGCGGTTTTTTTGGTTTAGAGGGTTTGGGTTTTGCAAACAGATTTTCTGATGAAATTACTGAGTCTGAAGGAGGCGTGACGATCTCACCAATACTGCGTTTTATGGAAGAACTTGTGTTTTCGGAATTGTTATTAGAGTTTTCACTTAGATGCTGTGGCTTTATTACATTTGGAAGTACTGGAGCAAACTCCTTGGTAGTGACAGAACTCGAGCTTGAAGTTTTATTTGTAAGATTGGTTGAAATGGTTGTTTCAGAAAATTGTCTTGATGTATCAGTTTTATTAGAATTTTCTGCAGTTGTATCTAATGAAAAAGGAGCTGATAGATTGGAGGATATTGCTTCCGAAGTTTGTGAAAACGGTATTGCTACTGAATGAGGTTGATTGAAAGTGTTGTTATGAGTAGGAGCGTTAGTAATTTCTTTGTCATGGAGATTTGTAGGTGTAGGTGATATGCTTGGATTTGATAATGGATAACTTGATGACTGCTGGGTGTTTGGTACCTTGTGTAGTATACTTGTTGAAGCTGTTTGATTTGGTACTTCATTGTTTGACTCAATATGAGTTGATTCCGTTACTGAACTGTTATTGCATTGGGATGATATGTGTCCTGTATTTTTGCAAATAAAGCAGGTAAGTGTACCTTGTGACAAAAATATGCGGTAAGGTGTTTGATCGAAATTTATTAGAATAGAATCTGGAATTGGTGATGTTATAGGGCTTATATAAACTTGCCTCCGAAAGCTCAATATGTGACTATATTCGGGGAGAGTCGAGCTAATTTTCAGAAATGATATTGGGGAAATAAGCTTTAAACCGATATTCTGTAATTCTTCAACTAATACTTGATGAGGAATTGACGGGCAGACTCCAGACAAGACTAGTCTTTCTGCTGGAGAGACAAGTCTTCGTGCTGTTACAACTTCGCCGAGTACTTCTATAGAGCCATGTTGTGTCATGAAGTTATCTACTACGGTTTTGTTTGCCAAATACATGCAGATTCTATTATGAGATAATCTAGATGAAAAAATAATATTTTTTGGGTTGATGATTGTGCCCAAAGGAATGAGATAATCCTGCAGTTTAGCATTATCGATGCAACTAAATACAATTGCTTGGGTCTTACTCGGAAAAGAGTGTGAAGCGGCTGATGCATAACTGTTTGTGATATTCGAACGTTGATTTACTGGACTGGTTAGATCGGAAGGTGTGTTTACATTCTGTGAAGTCATTTTAAGCTATTTCGGCGAAGGCCTTACTCCGACTCTGGTAAGTGAAAAACTTACCGCATGCTACTATAAGGTACTTATAGATTCTTTCGGTAGCAGTGAAAGGTGACGGACGTGAAAAGTGAGTGGAATCATAACAGGAGGCAAATTTGAAACCTGTGGTGAGAGCTTACTAACGTTTTCCTCTGTTTATAAACCTTAACCTTTGATTATATTTTTTTATATACTTATATATTATTTGAAAATTTTGCTTGTACATTCAATAGTCGATAGATAAGGGTAACAAATACATATTTAAGGTACATAAAAATGACTGACGACTCAGGAGGGCCAGTTCCTCCTGACCTTGAAAGTTTTAATATTGATGTTGATATGAGTGTAACTGATAAGAAAGAAAAAACGGAACAAAAAGTTCCGAATAATAACAAAACTGATACTTTTTTAAATAATTTAAATTATAGCAATGCAGCAATAGGTCCATTTATTGTAATTATCGAGGGTATTGAAAAAGGTCACAATATAGGTCGGTATAATCATTTGAAAATTGCCAAAGATATTTTTCAATTAAATCTCAAAGATGTATTAGAGGTCAAAGAAAAAGGGAAAAATAAATTGGGTGTGATTTTTCAATCCGCATCAGCGGCAAATAATTTTACAAAAAATAATAACCTGAATGACAAGTATAAAATATATATACCAAGAAACTGTGTCTCGTGCAAAGCAATAGCAAGGGATATAAATCCCGTGTTTACGGAAGAAAACATCAAAAATATGGGCGAAAGCCCATTTAAAATATTAGAAGTTAAAAGATTTACTAGGAAAAAAGTCAACGAAGATGGAACATTTGAATATGTTCCAACGGGAACCGTCTTAATAACTTTTGAAGGGACAATAATCCCTAGAAATATAAAATTATGCTACTTATCTATTCCTCTAATTCCTTACATACCACGAGTTACACAATGCTTTAACTGTTTAGCCTATGGGCACACAAAAACACAGTGCAAGAGTAATAAAAAATGCCAGAACTGTGGCAATCCACATGATCCAGAAGAAAACTCAATACAGACTTGTGATGCATCGTGCTACTTCTGTAAATCAACGAATCATCAGGCCACAAGCAAAACCTGTCCCGAATATGAAAGACAATGCAATATCAAAAAGACCATGGTATACCAGAATACAACATACTATGAGGCCAGTCTTTTGCACCCCAAATCTTACTTACCAACTACATCCAATACGGCACAAACATATAGATTCCTACAAACTGAATTCCCTAGTCTACAAAATAAAGGAAAGCAATCAGACAATCACATACAAATTAATCAAAGAAGATCTTTTATCAACAGCAGTAACATTGTCAAATCGAAAAGAACATACTCAAATGTATCAACGACAAACGCATCTCCTCCAATAAAGAAAAGCAGTTACGACAAAGAAGCACATAACCAGCTACTATCACACCCCAATGGGAGACAGGAATGGTCAGAACACAGGCCACAAACTCTAAACTTTCAAGCTAGTCCATATAGAAACTTAGACAAAGAAGACCCAGCTGGGTCAGATACACAGTCAATAGAATCAAAAATTCAGAACAAAGTTGAAGAATATTATAAGAAATTTTTAAATACACCAATAGAACATAAATGCCAAATTAGAGACCTAATTAATACATATTTTGAGCTGTCCAAATCATCAGAAGATTTGGATAGGCCAGATATGTAATAAAAAAGAACAAAATAAAAATTTAATATTTGCATAATTAAATCAAATTAAAATTTAGATCTCATCCAAAAATTTTTAACATATTCAAAATGGCTAATACAAACCTTAAAATTATACAATGGAATATACGTAGTGTAAATTCTAATTTCAGTAATCTAATATCACTAATCAGGGATGAGGAACCAGATGTTGTTCTACTCAATGAAACCTTCTTAAAACCAATACATAAATTTAATATTAAAACATATAATATAGTCAGAAACGATATGAGTGAAGGTACTAGTATAGCTACACTAATTAAAAAAAACCTAAAGTATGATATTTTAAAATGTAGAAATAACATAGAAACCAGCAAATTCAGAACGATAATAATTAAAATTCAAAAATATAATATAGTAAATATATATTCTCACCCCACCAATAATATTACCAAAAACAAACTATCTACCCTAATTAACCACCTACAAGGTCCGGTTATTATCATGGGAGACTTCAACGCACATCATGCAGCATGGGGATGTGAAATATGTGACAGAAGTGGCAACAATATTCAGGAATTTGTTGATGAAAACAATTTGTTTATACATAACGATGGTACTCCAACAAGACTCACCAGACCAGGACAAAGGAGAAGTGCAGTAGACCTGACTATTACCTCCAGCAGTGAAGCCCACAAATGCGAGTGGACAGTGATAAATGACCTGGGCTTCAGTGATCACTATCCCATAAAAATAAATATTCAAAACTCGTTAACCAATCATAGGGAAAAGATTATCAAAGGAGGGAGAAACTACAAAGGAGCTAACTGGGATGAATATCATGATATATTAAATAAAACACCACATTTAGAACAACTGGAATATAATGAGCTAGTTCAAACAATGGAGAAGGCAGCCAATGTAACTATACCAAATAAAAACCAGACAAAGAGAAAAATAGGATGCATCTGGTGGGATCAGGAATGCTCTCAAAAAATAAAAGACAGAAAAGAAGCCATTTTGAAACTGAAAACACAATTTACAATGGAAAACTATATTCATGCCAAAAAAACAATTGCAGCAACAAAAAAGATACTACAGCAGAAGAAAAGAGACAATTTTAGAAAGTTTTGCGGAACGCTGAACAGAAACTCTGATATGAGTTATGTATGGTGTACTGTTAAAAAATTTTGCAACTCACAACAGGGATATAAAAAAAAACTACCCAACACACAAATTAGTGAAACCATCTTAACAAATCTATCAGTATGCAACATAGATCCTGAATTCATTCTAGTAGCAAACAATGGTACGCAAAAGCCTTTTTCCATGTATGAACTTAAACAAGGTATAAACAACAAAAAGGACACAGCACCGGGCATGGATAATATCACATATTCAATGATTAAATTTTTACCAGAGGCAGCATTAAAAAACTTACTTAAGATATACAATAAAGCACTGGAGGGAAAAGAGATACCAGAGAGCTGGAGAACTCAAGTATTACTCCCGTTTCTCAAACCTACCAGAAATCCACAACTTTTAGATAGCTATAGAGCCATAGCCCTCACATCATGTGTGGGCAAAATAATGGAACAATTCATTAAAAACAGATTAGAATGGATATTGGAAAATAACCTTACATTCAACAGCCTCCAATCAGGGTTCAGAAAAGGTATGGGAATACAGACTAATATTGCCTTTCTTACATCATATATCCAGGCGGCTATCTCAAAAAACAAATGGGTGCTAGGAACTTTTCTAGATATAAAGGCTGCATATGACCATGTAAACATATATGTACTTTATAAAAAAATGTTAGATTTAAATCTCCCAATAGACCTGGTTAACCTCACATTCAAGCTTCTTTATAACAGGAAAATATATATTAAAGATGAGGAAGAAAATCTCATAGGCCCAGCCTTCACAACACAAGGTTTAGCTCAAGGATCACCACTCAGTCCTCTTCTGTTCAACATCTACATACACTCAATCTATGAAATAATACCAGAGGAATGCATTTTATTATCATATGCAGATGATCTAGTCCTATTAAACAAACACCACAACCCAATCCAAGTAGCAACAGGATCAAATCTAATTCTTGCAGACATAAATGAATGGCTAGGGAACCATAACTTCTCTATATCAGTAAACAAGAGCAATGTAGTGTGGTTTACAAAGACAAGTAATACCTACACATACCCAGATATCATCATGGACCAGGGGATCATCCCTCGCAAAACAGAAATAAAATATTTAGGAGTAACTCTCACAGAAAACCTTAACTGGAACCCTCACATCGAAAACATAAGAAGCAAGGCTATTAAAGGTATCAATGTAATGAGGGCAATATGCAAAACCTGGTGGGGTGGGGACCCTGCTACTCTATTAATTTTATATTACGGTCTGGTAAGATCTCATCTTGACTTTGGCAGCATATTCTTAAAGCCATCAAACAAAAACACCTTGCGTAAACTTGATACTGTACAATACCAAGCTCTAAGGGTTATTCTCGGGTGCATGAAGTCAACCCCCACAACAGCACTGCTGGCAGAAACTGCAGAGATGGCACTTGAATTTCGAAGAAAATGGTTGGCAACAAAATTCATGACAAAAATGTTCAGCATTCAAAACAATCCAATTTTAATGGTAATCAAAGAAATAAAACAGGCATGTCAATATAATATAGGATACTGGAAACAAAAAGAGAGACCTTACCTAGTGGAGGCACTTGACCATCTAGAACCATACAAAAATATAATTTACACAGCAAATGTAATACCATGCTTCTCTTTCAACATGGACATACAATACACACAAATCCCCACAGTGAAACTAAAAATCAGCAAGTCAGATCTTCATCTAAATATGATATTCAAAGCAGCAACAGAACAATTAATAGAAAAATACTTATTCATCTATACTGATGCATCAAAAAGTGGGAATGCTAACGAAACAGAGACTGGATATGGTGTATACATTCCCAATATCAACTATTCATATTCATCTAGGCTACCTTCAGCAATGAACATATGTACAGCAGAGATAGTGGCAATTGGCAAGGGGGTAAAAGAGTGTCTGAACAGAGGTATAACTGACTGTATAGTCTTTAGCGACTCTAGAAGTGCTATACAGAAACTAACAGAAGTTGGCATAAACGCAAATAATGATTATACCACATTAGAAACGAGACAACTCCTACTAGAGGCTAACTCAGGGAACAACAAATATAAGTTATGTTGGATCCCCGGACATTCAGGAATAGAGGGAAATGAATATGCAGATAAGTTGGCAAATATTGGGAGATCACTCAACATACCTCAAAGTATAAAAATAAACTATTCAGATATCTGGCCAATATTGAAAAGCAAAATAAGAAAGGAACATGATATATGCTGGAAAGCTCAAACACAAATTAAAGGGAAATGGTATTCTGAAATTCAGCCATCATTTCCAAACAAACCTTGGTTTAAAAAATTCCCATATATAGACCGAAGACATCTGACCAATATAATAAGGATGAGGACAGGACACTGTGTTACAGGTTCTCATCTATACCGACTAAAAATAATAGAGCATCCATATTGTGAATGTGGTACAGAGGAGGACATTGACCATATTCTTTTACATTGCCCCATAAGAAAAGGCGCACAATTTGACCTAAAGAAAGAACTAAAAAAATTAGGAGTACCCGATAGTTTCAATATACAAGAAATCCTTATCAACATAACTTTTGATCAATTAAAACTAATTATTACTCATTTAAATATTAACAAGTTAAATTTATGAAATACAAACTCAATTAATCCAAATCTTTCTATCCTATCCTTTCCTGGGTTCTAGTCTAACCGAGGTAACATTTCTGGTTGTGTTAGCTCTGCCGTTACCCCGGAGCGAGAAGAGTTATAACCCTATGTTGTACTATCTGTCTAAACTAACATCTTTCATCACAAGGTTTAATTCAACGCATATATATATATATATATATATATATATATATATATATATATATTGGATTTGAAACTTCCGCGGGAGCTATAAGTGATTTCAGTTGTTTTCCGGGTTTGACTCCGCGTTAAGTAATTTTGGTTTTTAGAAAAACCATTGTTTTGACGACGTTTCGGCAAGGTCACACTTGCCATTGTCAAGTCAGATTAGTTCTGCTTCGTCTTGATGTTTCAGGAGAACTGATTTCTCGGTCGCTGCTCGCTAAGTTTAAATACCTTGAAGCGCTTCTTGTTATTGGTCCTGTGCGCAGAGTGGGCGGGGTCTTCTTCGCTATTTTAATTTCTACGTTTTTCTGTAGAATTGATTTCCACGTATTTGGGAGTCTTTGGGCATCGTCTCTGGTATTTAAATTTTTTGGATGTTTTTCGATCTCTATGGCTTCCCTGATTACACGTTTGGCCTTATTTTCGATATTGGCTAGCATTGTTGTTCCATTTAAGTCGATTTTGTGTCCTGTGTTGATGGCATGTTGTGCTAGAGATGAAGTTTTCTGTTTTCTTTCGATGGCGTTTCGATGTTCTTCGCGTCTAACTTGTATCCTTCGATTTGTCTGTCCGATGTACGATTTATCGCAGTCCTCACACGGGATTCTGTATACACCTTGATTTTCCAATGCAACTTTTGTTTTCGCCGATGGTAAAAATCGCAACCATATTATATATATACCATATATATATATATATATATATATATATAATATATATATATATATATATATATATATTTGCCCTTCAACTGCATATATAATTAAGCTTAAAGGAATCATCTATATCTTAAGGATAAAAAACAGAAACATTAATGGAGTCAATGGAGTGCATAAACCGCCTTCATTACCGTTTCATTACATAACCTCATAACTCATGCATGGTCCATGGAGATGATGGAGTATAATTATTACGTCACTTTGCGTCAAATGACAACTGCCATCAGAAGTGCTGCAGTATTGCTAAGAGCAAGACAAACTGCAACACACAAGAAATGTGCTGGCGGATGCACTTGTATGCAAGCCAAAAAGACGAAGTGAAGTGAAGTGAAGGTACTTATAACAGCTAACCTCACAAAATGATTGTACGGTAGTATATATTTATTATTGACGTTTTCTTTTCACACTAATAAAATAATAATTACGTATAGATAACTTACGTAGTAGTATCTAGTAGATAAACACTTTAATTTTAAAAAACTATTTAATAAAACCACTTGTTTTTATTAAAAACTAGGAGTACGATATCAGTACAACTTAACCATACCTTGTCAGGGCCGGTCTCCATAAAATAATATTGTTCTGAAGCTATTTTCTTTTCCTATTTTCTTGTGATATCTTAACGCTATTACTATTTTTATTAAGAATAAACCATAATTTATGTTTAAAATAAGTTTATTGAAAATTTCCTCTTCGGAAATCGTTTCTCAAAATTCAAAACATTAATAAATAAACAATTTTTTTTTATTTATTTATGCCTCAACCTCATAGGGTCATTGGTATTGTACAATTTATTTAGTACATTTATGGAATATAAGTATGATGTCAAATTTTTCTTCACTTAATATTGCCTGTAAGGTATCTTGTAATTTATGTTAAAGTCTCTTCATGCAATATAAAGGTCACTTCAGTAAAATATGGCGAACACTGAGTACAATATCACATACGTAGCACTGTGGTTTTAATTCACTCTTCAGCAGATGTTTATGGGTGATGGCGGTGTGGCCTATTCTCAGACGAGATAGGATGGTTTGATGTATACGCTTATTTGGGGTTGATTTCCAAGGTAATATAGAATGTTTTACTTCTCGTAGTTTGGATGTAGATAAGATATATTTAACAAAATATACGAAACAGGCATAATATCAAATAATTGGCTGACATCGGTGTTTATACCACTACCAAAGAAGAGAAACTCCAAGAAATATGAAGATCATAGGATTATTAGCCTGATGAATCATATGTTGAAGCTTTTCCTACGAGTAATACACAATAGAGTATACAATAAACTAGACGAACACACTGGTCAAACTCAGTTTGGTTTTAAGAATGGGTTCGGAACAAGAGAAGCACTTTTTTCAATACGTGTGCTAGTTGAAAGATGTAGAGATGTCGATTCTGATGTATACTTGTGTTTTATAGACTTTCAGAAGGCGTTTGACCTGGTGAAACATGATAAACTAATAGATATTTTAAGGTCATGTAATATCGACGATAAAGACTTAAGGATCATTTCAAACCTCTACCAAGAACAAAAGGCTAAAATCAGAATAAAAAGCGAAAAATCTGGAAAAATCAATATCGAGAAGGGAGTAAGACAGAGATGTGTCCTATCACCTTTGCTGTTCAATGTTTACTCTGAGAAGATATTTCAGAAAGCTTTGGAAGGCACCTCGGATGGTATAATTATAAACGGGCAATGTATAAATAACCTGCGATATGCTGATGACACTGTCATACTGGCAGATAATGCTGAAGCCCTGCAACGCTTAATGGACCGAGTAACGACAGCCTGTAGAGAATTTGGAATGAAATTGAATACAAAGAAGACAAAAACGATGGTCATCAGCAAGCACCAAAACAGAAGGGTGAAGGTCAATGTCGACGGAACAGATCTGGAAAGAGTAACAAGAACAACGTACCTTGGAAGTAATCTTGATGAAACTTGGGACCACTCACTAGAGATAAGAATACGCCTGGAAAAGGCACGTACAATGTTTTACAAAATGCAAAAGTTCTATCAACCGCCAGCTGGGCATCTCATTGAGAACTAGAATACTTAAGTGCTATGTTTTCTCCACCTTGCTCTATGGTGTTGAAGCCTGGACAATGACAGAAGCAACACAAAAAAGAATCCAAGCATTCGAACTCTGGTGTTACCGTAAAATGCTCAGAATATCCTACATGAGCCATACGACAAATGCGGAAGTCTTGCGGAGGATGAATAAGGAAAGAGAGCTTATGCTTATAATAAAAGAACGGAAAACACAATATTTTGGTCACATCATAAGAAATCAAAAGTATGAACTGCTCCAACTTATAATCGAAGGCAAAGTCAATAGCAAAAGAGGACCAGGAAGAAGACGCAACTCTTGGCTTAAAAACCTACGGCAATGGACGAACATGACCTCCATAGAACTATTCAGGGCTGCTACAAATAAGATTAAATGGGCAAATGTAATGGCCAACGTCCTTAAAGATAAGACACCGTAAGAAGAAGAAGTTTGGATGTTGACTGATTCCACTTGGTCTGCCAATCATTGATTATTAAGTTCTTGATTATAGCTTTTATATCTAGATGTGAAATGCTTCTGATTTCTACATCTTCCGGACTCTAGATTGCTAGTTTTGCCAAGGAATCTACTTCTTCATTACCAGCAATTCCGATATGGGAATTTCGATAAGTAGTAGACCTGGATAGCTAAGATATGTTATTTAGGGTAATTACAGAACTTAGGGAATCCGTAATAAGGACAGGGTTTTTGATACTATTTTCTACCACAAAATGTATTGCATTAAGAATAGCGGTTAACAGGGCTATGTAAATGGATGTTAATTTAGGGAGTTTCATTAATATTTTTGTTTTATTATAGTGTATTTTTATGTATGAGAGAGTAATAAAACAATAAATTATGTATGCAAATCCCTAAACTGTTGATACGGGTGACTCAATGAAAAACAGATATTTGTCAACAAGTTTACAGAAGTATATAGGAAAACAATTTTAAATTGAGTATGACCACCAGGTATAAAGGTTGGAGCAGAATAGAATACAATAGTTGTGAGGGTTACTAATCCCTAAATAAGGTTGCCAGTGTCGGAGTGATGGAGGTTAACAGGTACTAATGAATTTGCAAGAAATGTAAGATGTTTATTTTATTGGTTATATATAACCAATAAAAGTTTAATAAGTACCTACCTATTTGCAAAATAAAGTTTAATTCTTTAGATAAAATAAAACGTTTTATTTTATCTGAAATGAGTGCATTCCACGAAGTAAGGGTTTCAACAATCAAACATTTAATTCTTTAATTCCAGGAATCTACGACAGTAATTGACTAGATAATTACCTTCTAAACTTATTCCACAGAAAATGTGATAGTGGGTTTTTCCATTTTGTAGGAAGGTCCAAGTGGCGTATTCAAAATTCTTAACAGTTCACTAAAAGTAGGTACTTCAGTTGCAAGGTGCAGTTTATTGTGTATACTAGTGTTATGGAAAATTTGGAAGTGCCGTGTAAACGCCGAAAAATTGGTCCTTTAACAGTTAATGAAAAAACATTAATATTTAATTGTTTTAAATCATTTACAGACAAACGTTTATGTGAAAGTGTTGATGAGACCGTTGAGTTAGTTAGCAGTACACTTGGTGTTGGGAAATCTACGATTTACAGAGTTATTAAAGAAGAGAAATGTGGTAGTTTTCAAATGCCACGTAATGCTCCAGGGAAACCAAAATTTCAAATAGAATATCATTTTAAAGAAGGACTTCGACGGAAAGTGCATGAATTCTTCTTTAGACAAGAATTTCCAACATTGGATAAAGTTCTTGTCTCAGTTCGAGATGATAAGGATTACCCAGAAATGAGTCGAAGTACGTTATGGAAACTTTTAAAAGAAATAGGCTTCCGCTGGAAAAAGAATCCCAGAAAGTCTATTTTATTAGAAAGAAGCGATATTGTCATATGGAGAAGACATTTTCTAAGAACCATAAAGGAAATGAGAAACCAAAAAAGAAAAATATTTTATCTTGATGAAACATGGATCAACGAGGGTCATACACCAAATAAATTTTGGCAGGATGAAACTGTTACAAGTCAAAGGCACGCTTTTGTAAATAACTTATCTACTGGTTTAAACCCACCATCAGGAAAGGGACGCAGGCTGATAATAGTACACATTGGCAGTTCAGACGGTTTTGTTGAAGGTGGTTTATTAACTTTTGAATCAACTCGTACCGGTGACTACCATGAAGACATGAACGCTGATGTCTTTCAAGAATGGTTCGAACAAATGATAGATCTTCTTCCTAAGAACTGTGTAATAGTAATGGATAATGCAAGTTATCACTCCAGACTTATAGAAGGACTGCCCACAACCAAGTGGTTAAAAAAAGACTTGCAGAATTGGCTGAGTTCAAAAAATATTACGTACCATCCCGGATCTATAAGAAAGGAACTTTATTCGTTGTGTGCCCTTCATAAAGAAAAATTTAAAAAATACGAAATTGATGAAATTGCCAAAAATCGTGGAATGACAGTACTTAGATCCCCACCATATCATTGTGAATTAAACCCGATTGAACTGGTATGGGCACAGATAAAGAGTGAAGTTTCAAGAAAAAATACCACTTTTAAAATTCATGATGTTAAACAGTTGTTTTTGGAGGCCGTAAATAATGTAAAACCTGAAAACTGGGAAAAGGCAGTAAATCACACTATTAAAGAAGAGGAAAAAATGTGGAAGCTGGACAATATTACTGATAAAATGATCGAGCCAGTTATTATAAATCTTGGTTCTGAAAGTTCATCTTCTGAATCTGATTTGGATTTGTAACAAGTAGCTGTAAGTTTTATATTAATATTTTTATTCATCTATTTAACATACCTTAGACGGTTTTAAAAACTCTTTTTCTCTTTTGTAATTTTTAAAAATTAAAAAAAATGTGAATTTTTTAAAACCCTTTTTAATGTAGGCCAGTCAGTTCTAATATAGTGTGTGATAAAAGAGGTCACTTTTGTTTACATACACATAACACTTTATAACACTGAAATAATTCATTTATTTTTTACAATTATTCAAAGTAATTTTTCAATTAATCTTGAGCACGCCCATGGAGTGGTCGGAGGTACCAGTTAAAATTATGCTAATTACTCTCTCGTTCATAAAAATAAACTATAGGTATGAATGCTGCTCTCACTCCATCTATAGTTTTAGAGGCTTCGATATATATAAGATTATGGTTACTGTATGTCTTGAGTTCTTGTAGGACATATTGATATAATGCTTTGGGATGATTATCTGCTTTTTTATATATGGAGAGTTTGGTATTGATATATGGGATGGAAATAGTCCAAGGGGAACAGTGTTAATATCTGGTATACAATAGGTATCTGGAAATTTGAATTCAAGTCCATTGAGGTATCTATTTACCCTTTCATGAAAAGGAATGCCAAGCCTAGCATGTGTTTTAAAATATTCCTAAAATGGTCTGAATTTACATAGTGGTTAACAGGATTCATAGGATTTGTCTGTACTGATGCCGCATATGTTAGTGAAAGTTGTTTTCTTCGGAATTCCAGGGGGACTTCTCCAGCTTCACAATGTAAACTTTCAGTAGGGCTAGTATAAAATACGCCGACGATATCTGCCTGTTAGGACAAAGGTTCCAAGATGTGGCTGACCAATTGGAAACACTCTCCACTGAAGCCAATAAAATAGGTTTGAAAATCAATATTGGTAAAACCGAATCCATGAGAATAAATGCAAGAAACAACACGCTATTCACCATTAATAACATGCAGATTGAAAATGTGGAAAACTTTACGTATCTTGGAAGTGTCATAACAGAAAGCGGAGGTACAGAAGACGATATTCGTATGAGGATACGAAAAGCGCAACAAGCTTTCAGCATGCTCAACCCTGTTTGGAGGTCTGGAGACTACACTACGAGGACAAAGATCCGCATATTCCAGTCAAATGTCATGTCTGTACTACTTTACGGATGTGAAACCTGGAAAGCGACAAAAACCCTTACAGACAAACTGCAGGTCTTTGTTAATAAATGTCTACGAAGAATTGTTCGTATTTTCTGGCCTAACATCATCAGAAACGAAGATTTACTACACCTGACCAAACAAAAGAGGGTAGTAAATGAAATAAAGTCCAGAAAGTGGGGTTGGATCGGTCACACACTCCGAAAAAATAACTCCAGTATTGCAAAGACTGCCCTAGAGTGGAATCCCCAAGGAAAACGAAAAAAAGGTCGCCCAGTACAAACTTGGAGAAGATCCATCATGGACGAGATAAGAAAACAAGGAAAGTCTTGGAATGAGGTGAAGGCCTTAGCGCAAAATAGAATCCCGATGGCGCGTTTTCACTGAAGCTCTATGCTCCACTTAGGAGTTCAAGAACCTTATATATATATAATATATATATATATATATATATATATATATATATATAGTATAAAAGGCGCCTAGTATGGTTCGCAAAGTACTATTTTGTATTCGATAGAGTTGTTTTATGATATATGGTTTTGCTGAATCATAAATAATACAAGCATAATCGAGTTTGGACTTGATCAATGATTTATACATAAGGGTCAGTGTGATATTGACTATCAAATCAACTTGATTTGCTAATCTGCTTTTGGTCACTCCATAGTGCTAGTGCTTAGCGCTCTTCCGGATACCCAAATTACTTTTTATTACAGTCTTGACGGCTTGCTACATAATAAAGGGGTCAAAATCTCTTAGTTTCTTTGTTGTAAATGTTTGGCATTTATGAACTATCCTACATCACTGGACGACACATATCCGATTGCTTTGCTTCCTGACTCAGTGTTTTCTAAAAATATAAAACTATATTAGTAAAATTAAAATAAATTTACTACATACTAAGGAATTATAAAACTTTCTAGCCAGGCGTTGCGTGTGGTATCCGTGTGTTTTTTTCATTTTATACCAAATTTCTCAAAAGCACAACAACAAATTTTCGCTTATTAAAAGCTCTTGAAGAATAATTTTATTAGTTTGGACAATGCATGAGATCTTAAAAGAGCCCAAATAACTGATATTGCAACAAAATAGTCAATACAGATTAGAAAATATCTAAATAACTTTGATGTTATCTTAAAAAGAAATTAATTATTATATTACCTTGTCAACGAGGCTGGAAAGGTCAAATAAATATTCCCTTACCGACAAAATTTCTGGAAGTCGATGGTATCTGAATGTCTGTAAATACAATACTGTTTATTGAATAACTCGTCAACTTTAGGGGTATTTAAAACCAACAATATTATAAGCACGTGATAAAGAATGCAATAAAAAGCATTAACTGGTAGATACTTTCCATAAGCCAATTATTAAATATATAGTGTATTTTCTATGTATGAGAGAGTAATAAAACAATAAATTATGTATGCAAATCCCTAAACTGTTGATACGGGTGACTCAATGAAAAACAGATATTTGTCAACAAGTTTACAGAAGTATATAGGAAAACAATTTTAAATTGAGTATGACCACCAGGTATAAAGGTTGGAGCAGAATAGAATACAATAGTTGTGAGGGTTACTAATCCCTAAATAAGGTTGCCAGTGTCGGAGTGATGGAGGTTAACAGGTACTAATGAATTTGCAAGAAATGTAAGATGTTTATTTTATTGGTTATATATAACCAATAAAAGTTTAATAAGTACCTACCTATTTGCAAAATAAAGTTTAATTCTTTAGATAAAATAAAACGTTTTATTTTATCTGAAATGAGTGCATTCCACGAAGTAAGGGTTTCAACAATCAAACATTTAATTCTTTAATTCCAGGAATCTACGACAGTAATTGACTAGATAATTACCTTCTAAACTTATTCCACAGAAAATGTGATAGTGGGTTTTTCCATTTTGTAGGAAGGTCCAAGTGGCGTATTCAAAATTCTTAACAGTTCACTAAAAGTAGGTACTTCAGTTGCAAGGTGCAGTTTATTGTGTATACTAGTGTTATGGAAAATTTGGAAGTGCCGTGTAAACGCCGAAAAATTGGTCCTTTAACAGTTAATGAAAAAACATTAATATTTAATTGTTTTAAATCATTTACAGACAAACGTTTATGTGAAAGTGTTGATGAGACCGTTGAGTTAGTTAGCAGTACACTTGGTGTTGGGAAATCTACGATTTACAGAGTTATTAAAGAAGAGAAATGTGGTAGTTTTCAAATGCCACGTAATGCTCCAGGGAAACCAAAATTTCAAATAGAATATCATTTTAAAGAAGGACTTCGACGGAAAGTGCATGAATTCTTCTTTAGACAAGAATTTCCAACATTGGATAAAGTTCTTGTCTCAGTTCGAGATGATAAGGATTACCCAGAAATGAGTCGAAGTACGTTATGGAAACTTTTAAAAGAAATAGGCTTCCGCTGGAAAAAGAATCCCAGAAAGTCTATTTTATTAGAAAGAAGCGATATTGTCATATGGAGAAGACATTTTCTAAGAACCATAAAGGAAATGAGAAACCAAAAAAGAAAAATATTTTATCTTGATGAAACATGGATCAACGAGGGTCATACACCAAATAAATTTTGGCAGGATGAAACTGTTACAAGTCAAAGGCACGCTTTTGTAAATAACTTATCTACTGGTTTAAACCCACCATCAGGAAAGGGACGCAGGCTGATAATAGTACACATTGGCAGTTCAGACGGTTTTGTTGAAGGTGGTTTATTAACTTTTGAATCAACTCGTACCGGTGACTACCATGAAGACATGAACGCTGATGTCTTTCAAGAATGGTTCGAACAAATGATAGATCTTCTTCCTAAGAACTGTGTAATAGTAATGGATAATGCAAGTTATCACTCCAGACTTATAGAAGGACTGCCCACAACCAAGTGGTTAAAAAAAGACTTGCAGAATTGGCTGAGTTCAAAAAATATTACGTACCATCCCGGATCTATAAGAAAGGAACTTTATTCGTTGTGTGCCCTTCATAAAGAAAAATTTAAAAAATACGAAATTGATGAAATTGCCAAAAATCGTGGAATGACAGTACTTAGATCCCCACCATATCATTGTGAATTAAACCCGATTGAACTGGTATGGGCACAGATAAAGAGTGAAGTTTCAAGAAAAAATACCACTTTTAAAATTCATGATGTTAAACAGTTGTTTTTGGAGGCCGTAAATAATGTAAAACCTGAAAACTGGGAAAAGGCAGTAAATCACACTATTAAAGAAGAGGAAAAAATGTGGAAGCTGGACAATATTACTGATAAAATGATCGAGCCAGTTATTATAAATCTTGGTTCTGAAAGTTCATCTTCTGAATCTGATTTGGATTTGTAACAAGTAGCTGTAAGTTTTATATTAATATTTTTATTCATCTATTTAACATACCTTAGACGGTTTTAAAAACTCTTTTTCTCTTTTGTAATTTTTAAAAATTAAAAAAAATGTGAATTTTTTAAAACCCTTTTTAATGTAGGCCAGTCAGTTCTAATATAGTGTGTGATAAAAGAGGTCACTTTTGTTTACATACACATAACACTTTATAACACTGAAATAATTCATTTATTTTTTACAATTATTCAAAGTAATTTTTCAATTAATCTTGAGCACGCCCATGGAGTGGTCGGAGGTACCAGTTAAAATTATGCTAATTACTCTCTCGTTCATAAAAATAAACTATAATATACTTATATGAACCTTTATATAATAATATCATATTACCTTGTTTAACACTATTTTCTTCCTTCTTTTAAAGATATAGTCTGTAAATTATTTTTCCTCTACCCTCCATAATTTTTTTGTAGCTTTTTGACTTATAAACTGTAAAAATGTTGGCACAAAATTAATTACACAGTAACACTGATTTCCATAACATAACCTATAAAGTTAAATGTCAAAAAAACAAGTGCTGAGCTACTAAATATTTGAGTGGATAAAGATAATGTCTGCGATTTTGGACATAATACCTTTATCCACAAGAATTCGAAAATTTAGTGTGACATATTGCTTTAATACGTTCCTATTTTTTTCTGAAATAGCTAAAAATAGGTAATTTTAAAATTTTAAAAGGTTAAACAGCACATTAGAAGAAAAAAAAACAATAAAACAATTTTCTCAAAAAAGTGACAAATAAACTTTATCCCACTTATGTCTTCAATTCTGACTGGTGTAATTTATTTCATTTATTAGGAACAGTAACTCTTTCTCATCATCGGCAAGAAAGACGTCGCAAGCATATCGGATGTTTATTATTAGATTTTCCATTAACTTTTATTCCTGTTTCTATATCTTCTAAGGCCTCTTGGAAAATGGATTCAAAATGAAATGAATGAATAAAGAAATTAAAAGAAGTGGCGACAGTATACACCCCTGTCGAACTTTTTCGACAATTTGAATATCCGACGTTGTCACACTTCGGAGTTTTAGGTGAGCTGAATACAATTTCAGGATAAAAAGGATTTATTAATATGTATTTTGAAAATACAAATTATTAAATAACAACATTGGTTTGATTCGTTAATAGCTAGAAGCATTTATTAAATATATAATTGTTGGCAGGAATAATCCCAAATCCGCCTATAACAAGCCCAATTACCCTAAAAATACATGTACATACTTGTAATCCCCAAAATCAGGTGTGTACTACCTGGCTCGCTGATTCATCATCTCGTTAATGTCATGGCAACCGCGACTTTCATCCTCGTTAAAGTTGTAACCAGGAAATAAGGCCGTCGCGGTGCTACTAACCTTCGACTCTTTCGCTACAGGGTCTATCGTTAAGGTCGTTTTAGGGCGAAAAGCTCCGTTGTTAAATTAAGTAGGAAGGACAAACAGATTATTAATAATTAAAGAAAAAGAATTTTATCCTTTTTAATGTTCTGTTTCCAAAATTATTGTTAAAATATAAATATGCTTTCCATTTCTAATGCTCAGTTAAGTTATAATTTCGCGCAAAAAATTCACGTTTCTGTTCATCAATTTATCTGCATCTTTATGTTGTTCTGAAGCTATTTTCTTGTAGCATCTTAATGCAATTTATTATTTTTGTTGGCAATATGCCACAATTTTACTTTAAAATTAAGTTTATTTGACGTTTCGATTTCCACTTCGGAAATAGTTTTCAAAATATTGATGAATTAAATAAGCTCTATAGCGTGTTTCCTGTTGAATGTCAGATGGTAGACTATTATAAGATTTAACAGACGCATACAAAGGACTTCTCTCTGTTATAGACAATCTGTAAAGTGGCAAATTCAAATTAAGGCTTTTTGTATTATATTCTTGATTGGAAAGCAGGTGATAAAACAAAGTAAAATTTCTAAAAAGGAACATAATACATTTAAATATATAGATGGCTGAGAAAGTGAGTACTTTGAGTGATTTGAATCGGCCTCTACAAGATTCTCCCGTCTTTAGTCCTAAGATCAGCCGGACTGCCTTTTTAGGGCTATAAAGACAGTTGAGGTATTTATTACAGCACCTCAGAAGATTACTGCCTATCGCATAACAGAATAAAAGTTTGTATAATATACTGATAGCAAAATCCTACTGATAGTAAAATCCTTTAAAAAGCTTGTAGATATATTAAAAAGCAAAAATATTGACAGTCGTGATCTGAAAATTATATCTAATTTATATTGGAATCAAACTGCCAAGGTAAGAGTTGACAGCCAGTACACCGAAAATATCAAAATACAGAGAGGAGTCCGCCAGGGTTGCGTGCTGTCCCCACTACTTTTCAATGTCTACAGTGAAGCGGTATTTCAAGAAGCGCTCTCAGACTCAATAGAAGGTATATTTATCAATGGAGAAGTTTTGAATAACTTACGTTTTGCAGACGATACAGTAATAATTACGGATAACAACAATGATTTACAGAACCTAATGCAACGCCTTAATGAACGCTGTCATGAGTACGGACTGAAGATAAATTTAAAGAAAACTAAATGCATGATCATGACTAAATCTGCACATGCAAATATCCAATTGACTATTGAAGATACTGCAATTGAGAATGTTAATAACTATAAATATTTAGGAACATGGATAACATCAGATGTAGACCAAACCAAAGAAATTAAGACACGTATTGAAATAGCACGTACATCATTTATTAAACTTAAAAAGTTTCTTTGTTGTCGGGATATAAGGTTAGAACTACGCCTGAGAATGCTTCGATGTTACGTGTTCTCTACTCTTCTTTATGGTCTGGAAGCTTGGACACTAAAACAAGTTCATCTGAATAAGCTGGCCGCCTTTGAATTTTGGTGTTACAGAAGAATCCTACGAATATCATGGATTCAAAGAATGTCAAACATGGAAGTAACTAGAAGGATAGGAAATGAGGCGGAAATAATATTAACTATTAAAAGACGAAAACTTGAGTACTTGGGACATGTGATGAGAGGGCAAAAATACGCATTATTACAACTTATTATGCAGGGCAAAATCCGAGGAAAGCGAAATGTGGGAAGACGAAGAATATCCTGGCTTAAGAACTTAAGGGAATGGTTTGAATGCAGTAGTGCAGAACTTTTTAGAGCGGCAGTCAACAGAGTCCGCATAGCCATGATGATTTCCAACCTTCGATAGAAGATGGAACTTAAAGAAGAAGAAAATCCTCTGGTCTAGTCTGTCTTCTTTAACACTCTTAATGATTAGCAGACTCTATCCGTGTTTTGTGACAGAAAATTGATTGTATCTGGAAACTGTTCTCGTGACTGGCTGGTTCTAAAGTAAACAAAAGCTGTCTTATCAGTATTAAGCAACAACTGATTTCCTCTGAACCACTGTTCAGCATTGCTTAGAATTTGCTCTGCCACTGTGAGGAGTGTTTCTAATGTTTTTTACCAGAAAAGCATATTTGAGTAATCAGCGAAATTTACCAGGTTTAAGAAAATACTTATCACCACATTGGGAAGGTCGGTTATGTATGTAGACCAAAAAGATAAGGCCCTAAGACTTTGGTATGTCTAATTTTAAATTGATCGGTTCAGAGTAAACCTAAAGCTATGGTTTGTTAGAACAGTGAGCAACGCATAACTGCCCAGTCAGTCGAACGCCCCGCATGTTCGTCAAAATCAAAGAAATGGTTCTCGATAAAAACAGTTTGTTTAGGCTCTGCTGAGCTGCGCGAATTGCAGACCGATAGCCGTGTACGGCGACGGTTTGCGCTGGAATCAACTGTGATTTGATTTGGACGCAAACGTTCAGCTGAGCTCACAGCGTACACATCTATACCGAAATTATAATTGTATTTTTATATAGATATTATTATTGTAATAATTAAGTGATGTCTACTAAAAAAAGACTAGTAGATCTAGTATAAACTGCTCGAAATTTTTCCTCGATTTGAAACAATCTTTCTTCGACTGTTAATTTAAAAGTACCTTCTGTATTCAGACATGAAAAAAGTTCTTTTACATTTTTATTTCTTTTATTTAAATTTAACGTTATAAACTCTTCTTCTTCCTCCTCTTCTTGGAGTAATACAATTATTGCGTTAAATTTGCGAGAATTCATTTTTTTTACTCTCTACTCTCTACTCTAACTACTTACTAACTACTCTAACAAACCGACTCACCCAAAACTGCCGTGAGTCGAGTACAACAGATTCTGCTGTAGGTGTATGTCGTGCACTGCGCACTGTTCTAACAAACCGTAGCTTAACATCCCTTTTTCTCCAGACATACCTTTTGCGTCCTATCTGTGAGAAATGATTTTATCCATTTTAATACTGGTCCCTGTATTCCATAAAGATGTAATTTTTGTAATAAAAAACATGATCTACGCTATCGAAAGCCTTAGATAGGTCCAAAAAAGAACCTAGTATTTTCATCCTTGCCTGTAGTTTTTCTAAAAATTTTTATATAAAATCATGGGTAGCTGTCTCAACAGATCTCCCTGCGAGAAAAACCATGCTGTGAACTACTAAATAAGTTGTTTGTAGTAAAAAGTTTTGTAGTCTGAAATATATTGCTCTTTCGAATATTTTTGAGAATGATGGAAGAAGGCTTATTGGTCTATAATAGTTTTCTATCTTAGTAACATCACCCTTTTATGTAGTGGTTTGGCAATTGCCGGTTTTAAACTTTGAGGAAATGTGTACCAATTTGAAATATGTAGCAATTATAAAGTAGTGTCTATTTTTAATTGGGGAATAGACGTTAACAAATACTTTAAATGAACACATTCTTGGGTAAATTATTTAAATCTTCCTTGTATTGTTGTTGTCATTCGGTTGCTGATCTGAAAATATCTACACCTTCCGTAGTTTTTAGTTTAAACAAAAATTCAATTATTCTTGAACAAGATTTATAACTATCAGATCGGCGAATAATCTCCGACTTAAGATTGTCTATTATAAAAACATAACATTGTGTTCGCATTTTTTTCTTTTTGACTTAAACTTGCCTCCGAATTCTTTTCTCCTAAATTGCAATTTTTTTTGATAATCTTCTTCTCAGCATAATTTTCGTTCCCTGTTAACAACATTCCTAAGGCCTCGTAACGAGCGTAAAATGATCACGTAAGAAATCAAAGTAATCTGCTAAAGATGATAACAGATGAGCGGTTGTGCTTAAATCCATATTTTCCTTTTCTGCTGCTTTATTCACCTCATTAACCCTTTGTAAAACGTCAAACCAGAATGATAAATTATTCCGTTTTCCAACAAATCAAGTTTTTCCGATAGAGAAGCTGCTTCAACTCTTATTACATTTTTCTCATTAATATCCGTTGACATTTCAATCAAATATGTTTTAATCAAACCGTAATTGCTTTTTATCGCTTTTACGGCATCGAATCGAGAAGACCAATGGGTTGTATTTACTCTTTTAGGTAACAGTGTCTGCCCTGACTCGCAAATCCTTTATTGCACGAGACAATAATTCCCACCGGTATGTAGACCCGGAGAAAAAATTGTAGATAGCTTTTGCTTCCAAACAACAAGCTGCTACATTTTGGAAAACCAAATTTAAAGAGTGAGCAGCACATGACACAAAGAGAGCTAAATCATTGCCACTCGTATTACTGACATTGTCGTAAGACTGGCCTCTACAGTTCTTAATATCTAATTTCAAAGACTTTAAGATCCCAATAATTGTTTCCTCAACTTCTTGCGAGCCTAGTGTTTATATAAAACCTCACGAATCTTTTCACGGGATTCCCTTTATTGTTACAATATCTCAAAATCACTGTAAGTTGGTCATAGTATGTTATGTCAGGTGTTGAATCTACACTTATAGAATAGTATTTGTTTGCCTTAATTTGCCTAACAATTTCATCAATGATTCGATTTCATAAAATATTCAGTAATTCTTACATATATCTTTTATAGATATAACGTTGTGCTCTTACCTAAGTTTCCTTGTTTATTAATATGATCTTTTAAAAATGGATGATATTCTGACAATAGTACCAGTAAACCTAATTAGTTTCTATTCCGCTTTTTGTCAAAATAATGTGTTACAGTATAAATTTACATATTTTATACAATAAATAAACCCAGTTACTCACAGAAGTTGTGTGTCACATGGACTACAACTTGTACGTGAGGGTTGAATTTTTTTTTTTAACATATTCGCACAAATTACAATTATAAAAATTCTTAGTAGTAACATACAAACTGTTTAATATACATAACATACATAACATAAAATTTAAAAATATAACATTTATTTGAAATTGAAGCTCATTAATAGCTGTTTATTAATTCATACAATTTATATCTATTACCATGGATCCATTGTTTTAATTTTTTTTAAATTTTTTATAGTTGTGTATTATTTTGATGGTAGATGGTAAGCAATTAAACATTTTTGGTCCCAAAAAATCAATGCAACGTTGGCCAATGGTTTTTCCTTTTTTTGGTACTAATATCGTTAAATTTCTATTTCTGGTTTGATATGTATGGTGGGTAAAATTCAGAAATGATTTCTCATTGTGTAAATATAATAATGATTTGTAGGAGTACAACTGGTTTAAATCCATGAAATGACTGTCTGTGAATAATTGCTCCACTGAAGATCTTATACCCCTTCTATATATTATTCTTATTATCCAATTTTGTATAACGTTTAGATTTTTAATGTGAGCATTGTAGGCTCCACCCCATGCAATAATCCCATAGGTTAATTGTGATTGTACCAGAGAATAGTATAAAATCTTCAAGTGGTGAACATCTAAGAAGTCGCGAAGATATTTGAATTTTGAGAGTAAACCTCTTATTTTTTGGACTACATATTTAATATGATGATCCCATTTTAGGTGTCTGTCTATTACAATACCAAGGTACTTAATCTTTTCTGCTTCTGGAATTGTTGTATCGTTGTCAATTTCAAGTTGGTTGAAGTTTGGTAACCCAGTGGTGTATGACGAAAATGGCAAGTATTTAGTTTTTTCAATATTTATTGTTAATTGGTTATGTTGAAACCATTTTTTTATTTTTACAAAGTCCATTTCGACATTTTCCTTTAACTTTTTCCAATTATTGTTGCTATAAAAAATGGCTGTATCGTCAGCGAAACTTATGATCTGGCCTGAAGTCTGTAATTTAAGTAATGTGTTTATATACATAGTAAATAACAGCGGCCCCAACACCGTTCCTTGTGGGACTCCGTAAGTCACAGTTCTGGTCATGCTGATTTTACCACCTACAGTTACCTTTTGCTGTCTGTCACTTAAGTAGCTCTCTAACAATTTGAAGGCCACACCTCTGATTCCGTAATTTTTTAGTTTGTGTAACAGTATTTTGTGGTTTACAGTATCAAATGCTTTAGAGAGATCTACAAATATACATAAGGAAGCTTTTTTATTATCTAAAGAATTATAAATACTTTTTACCAATTTACCAATTGCATCTTCTGTAGACCTTCCCTCTCTAAAGCCATATTGACTTTCAGATAATATATTATGTTTATTTAAAAAATTATTTAGACGAGACTTTATAATTTTTTCTATTACTTTACTGAGATTCGAAGTCAAGCTTATTGGTCTATAGTTTCCAAGTTCACTACGATCTCCACCTTTAAAAAGCGGTTTAATGATACCTGTTTTTAATACATTGGGAAATATACTTAATCTGAAACATTTATTGATTATATAAGTCAATGGTTTAGCACTTTGTTCTGCAACTTCTTTTAACAATTCTGATCTGAGGGTATCTCAGAATCTAAAATTGCATTCCAAATGCCGTTCATCATGGCCAATATTCGTAGTGAATTCGATTTCTGGTACTCCAAACGAAGTAAAGAAATAAAACACAATGACGGTATTAGATTTTGATTCGATACAGAGCAGCAACAAGCCGCATATACGTATTTCGACCTCTTTCGATTTCGCCAGGTAGAAATCGTATGATTTCTCTTTTTGTTCTTAGATGGCGTAGTTACGTCTGTACATAGTTATTTTTAATAACTATGGTCTACGACGGGAAAATATTTTGGTTCGATACGGAGTAGTGGCTATACCGTACTGAGGAGACCTAAAGAGGTCGAAATACGTATATGCGGCTTGTGCTGCTCTGTATCGAATCAAAATCTAATACCGTCATTGTGTTTTATTTCTTTACTTCGTTTGGAGTACCAGAAATCGAATTCACTACGAATATTGGCCATGATGAACGGCATTTGGAGTGCAATTTTAGATTCCCTTGCCGATTTATTCATCAAGCTGTTTGCTACGCAAGTTTTAGGAAGTTTTAGGTTTTTTATAAACGGTCAAAGCCTACCTGATGAAAGATGGTTCTATGAAAACAGCAAAAATATTTAAAAATTAAAATGTCTTAAAAGCTTGAACATCGAACTGAATTTAAAATTGTTCGCCAATATCAAAATGAAGAAAACTATGAAAATTAGAAACATTGCGAGATCTATGTGGGTAAGGAAAAGAAAATCACTAATCAATTTACTGGGAACAGAGGACGGTTCATTTATACCGTCGATTAGGACGTGGTTTGAGTGGAGGTTAGCGTAGGGATTGGCGCGAACATTTTTAACAGTAGGATTTTGATTCGTGGGTGAGGAGGACCATATTTTTTTAATGAGAGGTTTCTATGTAGAGGGTAACCGCATGCCGTCATCTCTTTTATTGAGACAATTTGGACTTTTTTTAATTTCCTTTAGCATGGAGATGTGACATTAACAATTTAATCAGAAATCTAATATCAGAACTTGTAATCTAGTTAAATAACTAAGAAAAACAGTATACAATCTAGTCACCAGCTGTATGACATTTAACCTTACATCGTTTCGTCGCACTAGTCCACAAAAGGCAATTCGATTTTAGAGTCTTTTGCAACTGAAGTTTGAAATTATTAATATCTATCATTTTTCGTCCACGTTGGCTCAAAACGTAATCAAAGAGCAGTTCACTATCCGTGTTAAACGAACACGTGCAAATGAAGAGAAATTTTTCTTTTCGCATAGTTTTAGGTAGCTATCAACAGAATTTTGTGCAATTCCCAAATGAAAACCAATCAATTATATTTGATTTAGTATTACAGTGGAACCTCGATTATCCGTCAGGGCACCGGACCAAGGGTATGACGGATAATCGAAAAGACGGTTAACAGAACATTAAAAAAAATCATAGTATAACTCTCAAATTTTATTTGTATGTTTTATTTGACAATATAAGAGGGATTTATGTTAGTACAGTCGAATCAATTTGATTTAAATTATTCGAAATTTTTGTTTGTTTTATTGTTACTTTACATTTTGCAACGGCTGAATTTGTTAATCGACGTAAAATCATTAAATCTACCTTATTTGCTTCTTCTTGTCGAGAATACCACTTGATGAATTGTTGTGTGTGCGATGCAGCTCCTCTAGCTTCTTTACACAGATCTTTGTGAGTTGTAATAGCATCATCAACATCGCCACCATCAAAGTCGGCTTTTGAATCAGTTTCGTCCGCCTTTGTTGCCATTTCAACGATTTCATCGTCTGTCAGCAATCGATAGCCGTTTGCGTCCTCATCACAAATTAACCATTCGTTTATGTCATCTTTAGGCAACGAAAACAAAACAGTTGATTCAGCCATAACTTCATTTAAGCGGAGCATTTTCATCTTAAGTTGATGCCAGGACCATAATTTGTTCCAGGCTCTTTTCAGCGTTACTTCCGAAACATTAGCCCAAGCATCCACAGCATTGTCGACTGCGTGTTTTAAATTGTATGCTTTCCAGCATTCTGGCCAAGAATATTACTCTTCCATAACTAGGATTTAAATAATTTTTTTCCTGTATCTTCTTTTGAATCTGTTAATGACCGAATGATCAATTGGTTGTATCAATGATCGTCATTCCGCATCATACCGGCTTTAGGATGGGCAGGTGCATTGTACAAAATGAGAATCGTCTTTGGTGGAAATTTTTATGCAAACAAAATGAATTGATGACTAAATTTTTACTTATGTTGTCAATATAACCTATGTATGGACCCTGACGGTTAACAGAGGTGACGGTTAATAGAGAGACGGATAATCGAGGTTCCACTGTATCCACATAAGATCTATTCTGCCAAATCGTAGCGGTTTACAAGGAGTTTATGATCTATACCTTCCACGGGATGCAGGTAGGCCAGTGATGAGTTTACCAGTCTCTTGGAGCCTATTTTAAAATCCCTACTTTTATGGCGGTGATGAGTTTGTGCTATGTACGAGGGTATTTATGCTAATTGGTGATGAGTTTACTTGTACTTTTATAAATTGTTAAGTTTCAAAGTTGAAGATAAAACAAACAACAGTTTAATATTATTATATCATGTGGATTTGTATGCAAATTTTAGTTTTCCATAACCATATATTTCGGAACATCATGGGCTTCGCGCGTACCGCCAGGGCAGGGAACCTTCAACCGCTCGCTGCTACAGCCCCAAAAAGACCCCTGTTTTTTTTAATGGCATAGGCAAGTGCCATACAGCCAGTCACAACATGAAAATATTCTACCCAGAAAAAAAAATTGAGTAGTACAATATAAAAAGATAATATAAAATTCAAACTTAAGTATCCTTACAAATTTTAAGCATTAAAATTATTATTAAGGATAGGATAGGGATAAAACATGGACACTCGTTTCTCGTCTAGGGACCCATCAAGACATTGCTTTTAAGACAAACTAGATTAGGTCACGGATAAAAGGTAATAACAAATGGGGTAAAACAGAGGTTAGGATTCTAATTACAGTTAAATATTGAGCTTACTTTCGCAAATAAAATCCATCAAACATTCATTTACAACTCTTATATTTAGAGATAGCAGATAGCACATATTGTACGGAGGAAAAATTTTGATGTTAACTAAATTTTTTATTAGATCTTCAGTTTGTTTTGTGTATTTTTTACATTCGAAGAAAATGTGATTTAGATCCCCTTCTTTTTGACAGTCTGGACATAAATTTGAATTTACGATTTTTAGTTTGGACAGATGACTAGGATAGCAGGCGTGTCCAAATTTTATTCTAATTATGGATGTTATATACCTTCGTGGAACAGAATAATTTTTGAACCAATAATCACTTGGGATTGAAGGCTGTATAGAAGCATATTGCGAGGAAGAATGCGTACTATATGTATGCCAAGATTGTTTCCATTTACTATTGATATTATTTTTAATTATTGTTAATGCGTCTTGTCTACAGATTTGGTGACTAGCTTGCGTTCCGGTATCAATGGCCTTTTTAGCTAATAGGTCAACATGTTCGTTGTATTTAAGACCTATATGTGCTTTAACCCACAAAAAATGAACAACTCTTCGGTTTTTATAAATGTCATAAACAAGTTTTTTAATTTGAAAGACATATATATTTGAGTTATTACTAGGAAAATTTAAAGTTTCAATGGCTAACATAACAGACAATGAGTCAGATACTATTGTAACAGATGTATTCTGAGTGTTTTCAAAGTATCTTAATGCTTCATATATTGCTACAGCTTCAGCACTAAAGATTGAAAAACTAGGATTTAATCGATAAAGTTTTTCTGTATTAGTTGATGGAATGTAGAAAGCACATCCAGTACCAACAATAGACTTTGAGGCATCCGTATAAATAACTAAAGAGTCTGACAGACTAGATAAATAGGACCTCAAAATATTCGAGCTAACAGAAGAATTTACATGGTAATTTGGTTGTATCACAGTAATGGGTTGCAAGCACGAATAAAAATGTTCGATGTTAAGATTATCCTCTGATTTAAAGTTGTAATCAAAATTTGTCAGGCTTCTAAAAGCCTCACAAAGTGGAGGTGAGTTCTTAAGTCTCCAATATCGATTAGTTAAATCTTCTTCGTTCAATTTTCTGATATTTGAGTAGAGAGTAGTGTTACGATTTTGTATATTAATAACAAACTTTTGACTGAGGTATTCTCTTCTATAGCCCAAGGGATTTTCCAGAGCTTCCACATGTAGAGCATTAATTGGCGTCGATTTCATGGCACCTAAACAAATACGCAATGCTGCGTTTTGAAACACATCTATTGTTTTCAGAATATGTTTACTTGCTGAACCATATAATATGCATCCATAATCGATAATTGATCTAATATAAGATCGGAAGAAAAGCAAAGAAGTTTCCACATCTGCACCCCACCATGTTTTTGTAATTGATTTGAGGAAATTTAGACCCTTCTTACATCTATCCAACATAAACTCAACGTGAAGTTTCCAAGTTAACTTACGATCGAGAATCATTCCCAAATATTTAATTGAAGAACTGAAATTAAAATCATACCCATTCAATTTTACCTGATTTAGTTTTGGGATATTGTGTCGAGTGAAGATACTAATACTTGATTTACCTGATGCAATTTCAAACCCATTTAGTTTGAACCAATTTTTGGATCTATCATGTATTTTTTCTAAAGTTTGAATGCAGTTATCGTATTTTTTGGTAGAAGAATACATAAGAAAGTCATCAGCATACTGTATTATTTTAAAGTTGATATTTTTAATGAAAATGTTATGTAAATCTGCAGTATAGATATTAAACAATAGAGGGCTCAAAACTGATCCCTGCGGTAGTCCCTGTTTATTATAACGAGGACCTATAAGTTTATTATTGTTTGTTCTCAGGTAAATTTTTCTGCAGGAATAAAAGTTAAGAATAGTGTTTACCAATTGTGGTGGTATATGAAAATTTTTTATTAATTTTTCCATTAAAATATCGAGACAAACACTATCATATGCTCCTTCTATATCTAATACTATTGTCGGTAAATAAATATTACTTGAGAAGGAGTTCTGAATGTCCGTTACCAATGTGGCAAGTGCATCTATGGTACCACAGCCTTTTCTATACCCAAACTGCAAATCTGGAAGTAACTTCTTTTTATCTATCCACCATTCCAATCTATGTTTAATCATCCGTAAGACCCCTGGTTAAACCGGCGCTGATGTTGATTGTATATTTTTATTACTTTTGTATCTTTTTTATACATTTTTATTGCTTTTGTATCTCTCGTACTATTTTTCATCCTGTTTATATGTACCTACTTTCATTTTATATTTTTATTACTTTTGTATTCTTTGTATTGACACCATTCACTTTTATTGGAGTCATTTAAATCGTGTATTTGTTTGTCAACCGATTCTTGTAAATAAAGATATTTCTATTCTATTCTATTCTATTCTATTCTATTCTATTCTATTCTATTCTATTCTGTTCTATTCTATTCTATTCTATTCTATTCTATTCTACCATTACGATAAAATCTCCTAGTATATAGTATGTCATTTTTTGGTAATTTTCAGATACTTCGAGTTTCTCGTAAAAATCGTATTTAGCTTCTTTTTTAGCTTCTAAATGGAGGTATATACAATAATAAATGTTAAATTAGATTGTTTATTTGTATTATGATATAGGATAATCTTCGCTTTACGATCGTATTGTAAAATTGAAATGTTTTACTACATTTTCATTTCTTTCATCAGGTCTCAGTAGAGTCTTAATATTCCATGTCCCTACTTGTATTCTTTTATTTGTTTTTTCTTTTACTTCGGGTTTTGTTTGTTGTTTAATCGTGCGCTCTTCACATTGTTATCCTTATTCACCACCGCCTGGTACTAGTAATTAAGTATATAAGAAAAACATTTTACCCTACTCTTCAAAAATCATCCTGATCTTAAAGAAAATTCAAAGAATTTCCCCTTTGTTCTCCCGTGTTACCACTCCCGAATAAATCACCTGCGATACGCGTATGATCAAAGGACCCTAATTGAAATGATTGCTGTTCCCGATGGAATTAATTACAGAGGACACAGACAGATGCAACCCGATCTGCTATACAGGGTCTGCCTTATGCCAATAAATCACATAACATTAACTGATTCAATGAGAAATTACGGTCCACACCGCTCAATTAGTTCATGTAACGCCCGTCAAGGGCGTTAAGGGTTTGTCCGTTTTTTACATTTAAGGAGGGAGGTTTTGTTTGGAAATTGACACTTCGATTATGAGTTTGCAGAGGGCGGTTTAGTAATAATATGGATCATAGTAATTTAATTATTAGTTAACACAATTATTGGCACGTATGATTTTCCCCGAAGTATTATATATACATATGACAGGGTATTAATATGTTTAATTGTCAACGGTCTACTTGTAAGAATTTCCGTTATTAGATGAATTTCGATATAGGAACATAATCCTTTAAAGAAATTATTAGTTCATGAGATACAGAAGACAAAAATGAAAATTTATTACAGATACGGAAAGGACAGAAGAATAAGTAAACTTGTTAATGACAATGGAGAGATAATCGTGGACAAAGAGAGTATCAATGATACCTGGAAAAATTACATAAGAAATTTATTTTTTGATGAGAGAGAGAACCAGCCTCAATACCCACGGAAACAGGACCACCTATACTAGTGGCAGAAATAAGAGCAGCCATAATATCACTAAAAGAAGGTAGAGCTCCAGGACCAGACGGAGTACAATCTGAATTTCTTAAACTTCTTGATGATGAATCTTTAAGAGTACTATGTAAAATCTTCAATAATATCTATGACACAGGCAATATCCCAAAAGATTGGCTACTTTCAGAATTTATTACCTTACCAAAGAAACAGGGAGCAAAAAAGTGCGGAGAATATAGGCTAATAAGTCTAATGAGCCATACATTAAAACTTTTTCTTAAAATTATACATCGTAGAATATACAAGCTATGCGAAGAGAGAATACAAGACACACAGTTTGGATTCATGAAAGGCGTAGGTACAAGAGATGCACTGTTTAGTCTACAAGTATTATTTCAAAGATGCAGAGATATGACTTGCGATATTTACACCTGCTTTGTGGACTACCAAAAAGCATTTGATACAGTTCAACACCAAAAAATGATGGATATTCTAACAAAAGCCCAAATGGATGATAAAGATCGGCGTATAATACAAAATTTATACTGGAACCAATCAGCCACAATAAGAACGAATTTTGGAGGTGAACCAACGGAAATGATCCAGATTCTACGAGGCGTTAGACAAGGTTGTATACTTTCACCTATATTATTTAATCTATATTCAGAGGAAATATTTAGTGAAGCCTTGGAAAAATGCGAACATGGAATACTTCTAAATGGAGAACGCCTAAACAACATCCGTTATGCAGACGACACCGTTATTTTTGCAGACAGTTTGAACAGTTTACAGCAACTAATAAACAAAGTAAATGAAGTAAGTGAAAGATTTGGACTTCAAGTAAATATAACAAAAACTAAATTTATGATCATCAGCAAAAATAAAGTTAGAGACGCTCAACTACTTATCAATAATACACCAGTGGACCGAGTAAAACAGTATAACTATCTTGGAACAACAGTAAATGAACAATGGGATCACTCACAGGAAATAAAATGTAGAATAGAGAAGGCTAGGAGTGCATTCAATAACATGGCCAAACTCTTTAAAAGCCACAATCTTAATCTGGAGATAAAAGTAAGGCTCCTACGATGTTATATCTTCTCAATATTGTATTACGGAGTTGAATCCTGGACACTAACTGAAGCAATGGAGAAAAAACTTGAAGCCTTCGAGATGTGGCTATACAGGCGAATTCTAAGGATATCATGGACAGACAAGATAACCAACGAGACCGTATTACGAAGAGTGGGCAAAGAAAGAGAGGTGATGTATACCATTAAAAGGAGAAAGTTGGAATATCTCGGACATATAATGAGAAACAGCACTAAATACAGATTACTGAAGGTAATCCTACAGGGTAAAGTATTCGGAAAGCGAGGAATTGGGAGAAGGAGAATATCATGGTTGAAGAACCTGAGGAAATGGTTCTCCACAACAACAACGAATCTATTTAAAGCATCAGTTAATAAAATAATTATAGCCAGAATGATTGCCAATATTCGGAACGAATAGGCACTGAAAGAAGAAGACAGAAAGGACCTCCACACTTTTCTTATATTATATAAGTGGTTACAGTTAAATTTACTGGAATATTGTAGAGAGGTAGCTTTAGTAATGCGATCAAAAGTTTTCATTCCGCCAAGTTTTAACCATAGGTTCAAAGTGTCAGTGTTTAGTCGATTTGAATAATACACATTTATATAATATACAGGGTATTAGTAAATAAGTATTTAGAAATGATATTAACACCCAAGTTGTCGTATAAAGCTCATCTAAAAAAGCGCCAGAGTTTGGCAAAAGTGGCGATTCTCACGGCTTGGAGTAGTTTAGTGTCTAAGGCTGAAATACCCTTTTTGGCTAAAGTAACAGTGTATGAGTCAGTGGTAAGATCGATTTTGACTTATGGGTCTCAGGTATGGGGTATTTTTGAGTACGATGAGGTGGAAATAATCAGAAGATTTTATATAAAAAAAATGTTTTCTTGTCCAAGGTATTGTCCTAACTTTATGTTAGATTTGGAGACAGGTATTGCTAGAGTCAGCCTATATACGATGAACTTACATAAAAACTATGTTAAAAAAATACTAGGATATACGAATGATAGGTTGCCAAAATTTCTTTTGAAGGAAATGATGAGAGCAAGGTGTGGCTGGTGGAAAGATTGGATGAGCATGGGAGAAAAATTTGGTATTGAGGTTAGGTGTGAATGGGAATGGAGAGATAGCTGGCCTAGTATGATTGAGAATATGATAGAAAAGAAGAAGGAGGAGATACAGCGTCAGGCTGAGAACAGGGCACTCGAATCAAATTTTTGTGGACACTACAAAGAACTGCGGGAAGAAGGAGTAAACATGCATTACCTACTGGAAATGGAAAATTTTGGGGATATTCGATGGCTCTTTAAATTAAGATGTGGGGTTCTATATTTGAATGATCGACCTGGCAGAAATGATGAAAGAAGATTTTGCTCAATGTGTAACACGAAGGAAAGGGAAGATGTGATACATTTTTTGGGAAAATGTTCGGTGTTGAGACATATTAGGTTAAAGTGGTTGGGTAGACATGAACTTAGTAGAGTGGAAGTAGTTACTATGATGAGACAGGGCAAGGCTGAGTTAGCAGGTTATTGTAGGGAGGCATGGGTGTATAGGTATGAGTTAGTGAGCCTATTTAACTACTAAATCTATTAGCGTGGTGTTATATTAAAATTAGGATTAATAATTTGTTTGCTTATATCTATTATCTTTTTATCTATCTGGTCTATCTTGACTAATATTGTTATTATTATTGTTACTATTATTATTGTTGTATCTGCAGCTTTCACTCCCTCAAAGGGATATTCAATCTTTTCAATTGTAATCTATACCTCACTGTTATACATTGTTATTATTGTTAAGTCTAGTGCGAAGTGTTACTTAGTAGGATATATACATTTAGTTTATTACTAACATTTATATGAATATTTACATAATTTATTTTTTATTATTTTAATGCCTTGTTAGATAGAATAAGCCTTTGTGTAATTTTTTGTATATTAATTAGGGAATATTTGTTTGCCAACCCTCCTGATGGCATGTGCCAAGGAGAACAAATGTCACTAAAAGTATTGTATTGTATTTTTTTATATTGAGAAATAAAAGGCATTATTGATTGATTGATTGATTGAATAATACACATTTATATAATATACAGGGTATTAGTAAATAAGTAAATACAAACAACTTCAGGAGTGATGATCATATAAACTGATGATTTATTTATTATCCCTTAAACTGGTTGAAATATGCAAATAAAATTTGGTGGGTTTTAAGAGGTAGTTATTGCCCATTTTTGCAATTATGAATTTTGTATTATGGGGCACATTTGGTAATAGTCTCAATTTTTTTAAGTAAAAAATAATACATCACTGAAAAATTTCAAATTAAATATCATTTTTGAATTCTTCGTTTACTTTGTGATAAGGAATCTTTATTTTTTTATCTGCTGCCGTTTTTATGCCAAAAAATAAATCATCAGTCAATTTAACTGAAAAACTTTTAAATAAGTTAATAAGAAATACGCTATCGCTATCGATTATAGCGTGCCCAGGATTGCGATTAAAGCCTGCCGAGACCATAAAGTCATTCACAAATGACTTTAAAACTCAAACACCACATTTCTTCTTCTTCTATCTCCCTAATTCTTAGAAAGGTCAGTTTTTCGCTTCTCCGGGAAGCTATTCATTCCACTAGACGAAAACTAGATGTCACAAATAGCATTACTTTCAATATCTGGTCATCTATTCATTCTTTCAATGTACATCCTATATTATGGGATAGTTTCGACCGTATCAATACACAATCAGCTCTAAACACTTTCGAATCTAAAAGTGAAACTCAGAAACGTAAACTATTGAATCTCATTTCCGAACAAATTCCAAAAACCTCAACATTGGAACCCACTACAGTGGTCCATAACTTTTCTGATACCCCTATTTCAACCATTGCACTCAAGCTTAGCAAAAGTTCAATACTCGTTACCCAAGTCACATTCCATGAAGAAGCCATCTCCAGTTTATCTTCCGAAGATGCTGAAATAACCAGGCAAGACATCTCTAGAGTTCTTAGAAACTCAAAGCCGCCTATTCAAAATATTAGCCAATCCGAGAAAAAAGCCCTGAAAGAACTTCAGTCAAATCCAAATCTAGTCATTCTTCCCGCCGATAAAGGAAACGCCACCGTCATCCTAAACACTTCTTCTTACATTAATAAACTCTCAAATCTCGTTAATACTTTAGACTACAAACCAATTCCTAATAATCCAACAACCTATCTGGAGAAAACAACAAAAGCCATTATCAATAAAACCTCTCTTCCTGTTGACATCAAAAAATCTCTAATTCCTCGTGAAAAGTCTTCAAGAACACCTCGAATATATGGCCTACCCAAAATTCATAAACCCGATATTCCTCTACGTCCCATTGTCAGTGCATACAACTGCCCTACACAACCCTTGGCCAAGTATTTGGCCAAAACTCTACAACCTTTCGCCGAAAATGCTTCATCCTTCGTCAAAAACTCTTTTCATTTCATCGAACTTCTTAAACAATACCCTATATCACCGTCAGACATTCTAGTAAGTTTCGATATTGTCTCACTCTTTACAAACATTAAACTTTAAACATTCTGAAAACTAAATACAGTATTCAACAAGACCACTTATCTCTCATTAAACATTTTATGTCCAACACCTATTTCATCTTTCAAAATAAATTCTACAGACAAGTAAATGGTGCCCCAATGGGAGAAATTTACAAGGCAGGTCAAAGTCAAAAAAGCAGGCTTGGATGACAGATGATATACTGGATTTGATGGAACAACGGCGACTAGCAAAAACCAACGAAACACTTTACAATAGCATACAAAAAGAAATTCGACGTAAAATACGAGAAGCAAAGAGTCAACATCTAGCCAAACAGTGTCATGACATTGAAGAACTCGAAAAAAGATACGACACGTTTAACATGTATAAAAAAGTAAAAGAAGCGGCTGGTATCTTCAATAAGAAACAAAATGCATTGCTACAGGATGAAAATAGTAAAGTAATATTCGAAGTAGAGGACAAACTTAAAGAATGGGAAAATTACGTCACGAACCTATTCGAAGACGATAGGAGTAGTTCACCTCCCGATATTACTAACTGCGACGGACCCCTAATAACACGCTGTGAGGTTATAAAGGCCATACAATCATCAAAAGATGGCAGAGCGACTGGTACTGATGAAATTCCAACTGAAATATATAAGCTTATAAAGGATAGCAATGTTTTAGAGGCTATAACTTCGTTTTTCAATACCATTTATACCAGCGGACAACTACCTAATGGTTGGTCTAACTCACTGTTTATAGCTCTACCTAAGAAGACAACAGCAAAAACCTGTGCTGATTATAGAACCATCAGTTTGTTATATATCGGTAGACATATACTGTTGTTTATTGACTTTTAAAAGGCATTTGATCGTGTTAAGCACTCTATATTGATCGAAGCTCTAAAAGACATTGGCTTGGACGGCAGAGATGTTCGAATAATTGCAAATTTATATTGGAATCAAACAACATCAGTTTTAGTAGATGGTGTGGAATTACAAGCTCTCAATATTAAAAGAGGAGTATGGCAGGGATACCTCTTGTTACCCCTGCTTTTTAACGTTCACTCCGAAAGAATTTTCAGAAAAGCACTTTCTGAAAAACAAGAAGGAATACTTGTGAACGGCGAAGTAATCAATAATTTGCGATATGCGGACGATACAGTACTCCTAGCTTCTAGTCAAGAAGATCTGCAAACACTACTTGATAGTGTCGTTGAGAGTTGTAGGGAGGCAGGTCTGGATCTTAACATAAGGAAAACCAAAATACTCGTAATAAGTAAACAACAGAATATAAAACCGTCTATATATGTAAATAATACCAAACTTGAGCAAGTTGATAAAATCGTCTACCTTGGACAGCAATTAAATTGTAATGCAGAAAATCACGGCGAAATTAGATCCAGAATAGAGCAGGCTAGAGCTGCTTTTAGAAGGATGTCCAAGGTGTTATGTAACAGAGACCTAAAATTGGCATTAAGGATCCGCCTACTTCGCTGCTACGTGTTCTCGGTCTTACTTTATGCTGTCGAGTCCTGGACTGTGAATAAAATCGATCTAAATCGCCTTGAGGCTTTCGAAATGTGGTGCTATAGAAGAATTTTAAAAGTTTCCTGGGTGGAGAAGATTCGTAACTCCACAGTACTAGAACGTCTCAGCAAGACTACTGAGATCATAAAAAGCATCAAGCAGAGAAAGCTGGAATATTTCGGACATGTAATGAGAGGTCCCAAATATAGATTGCTACAAAATATCATGCAAGGAAAAATAGCAGGCAAACGCAGTCCAGGACGAAGAAGAACCTCATGGTTGAAGAACTTGCGAGATTGGTATGGTGTAGATACAAGCATGCTATTTAGGGTGGCAGTGAATAAAATTAAAATAGCTATGATGGTAACCAACGTTCTGAAAGGACATGGTACATAAAGAAGAAGAATGGGCTCCCCTCTATCTCCAGTAATTACCAATATCTTTATGGAAGACTTCGAGACCCGAGCACTATCCACATCAATGCTCAAGCCCACATGTTGGCTACGATATGTTGAAGATACATTCGTCATTTGGCCTCATGGCAGGGATGCTTTAGTGTCTTTTCAAACTCATCTGAATAGTATAGATCCTAGTATCCAGTTCACGATGGAAATGGAAACTGATTCATCCCTACCGATGTTTTCATCAAGAAAAACCAATCCCAAGGTTTTCATTACTCTGTTTATCGAAAACCCACACATACCAATCGTTACTTGCATGCCAACTCTCACCATTCACCTTCACAAATTAATTCAGTCATTAATACCCTTGTCTCCAGATCAATACGCCTTTCCGATGATGCAAGTAGACCCGCTGAGCTCTCTTGTTTAAAACAAGCCCTACTCCAAAACGGTTACCGCGAAAATCACATCAATAGGAGCATTCACAGACATCAATCTCCAACTCAATCTCAACCCAAAGACTCAGACCCTTATCATACGAAAGCTTTTCTTCCGTATATCAAAGGTGTCACTGAAAAAATCGGGGGTGGAGGTAAAAGTGGTAAACGTTTTTGCATCTTTTTTGGGGTCCTATAATTAATGTGCTATTAATTAAAGAAATACTACTATTAATGAATGAAAGAAAATCATTCAAAACAAAAAATCCAATTAAATATAATGAACCTGATCGATTAATAAAAAAGAGAATAAAAGAAGCTAAGGAGAGAATGTTACATGAGCAGTGCCAAGAACTAGAAGAAATTGAGAAAAAATATGACTTTTTTAACATGCATAAAAGAATTAGAGAATTAACAGGAATGAGAAAAACACTTCAAACTAGGCAACCAAGAGATGAAAGGGGTGCACTTATAACAGATATAAACCAAAAAATGCAGAGATGGACACAATATATAGCACAACTATTTGAAGACAAAGAGAGAACAGAAGCACCAAAAGAATTTAAGGATGATACTGGGCCTGACATTATACGAGAAGAAATTGAATATGCAATGAAACAAGCTAAAGATGGTAAATCTCCCGGGCCTGATGAAGTTCCTATCGAATTACTTAAAATTGTGAATACTGAATCTATTGATCTTCTTTTGGATCTATTCAATACCATATATAGAACAGGTATAATACCTAAAGAATGGCTCCAATCAACATTCATACTGCTTCCCAAAAAAGCCAATGCAAAGGAGTGCAATGAACATCGCACCATAGCCTTAATGAGTCATGTCTTGAAATTGTTTTTAAAAGTAATTCACAATAGAATACATAAGAAATTAGATGAAGGCATAAGTAATACACAAATGGGATTTAGGAAAGGACTGGGAACACGAGATGCACTGTTTGCAGTAAGTGTTCTTTCGCAGAGATGCTTAGATATTAATCAGGAAGTATATGCCTGTTTCATTGATTTTGAGAAGGCATTTGACAGAGTGCAGCATAATCGACTTAAAGAAATTTTATTAAATAAAAACATAGACAGTAGAGACATTAGAATCATCTGTAACCTCTATTGGAATCAAACAGCAAAAGTGAAAGTTGAAAACGAACTGACCAAGGATATCCAGATTCGCCGTGGGGTCCGCCAAGGGTGTATTTTATCACCCTTGTTATTCAATTTATACAGTGAAGCCATCTCAGAATTAGCGCTTGCCGAGATCAGTGAGGGCCTTATAATAAACGGTGAGCCACTTAATAACATAAGATATGCTGACGACACCGTCCTTTTGGCAGGAACACTAGAAGAACTGCAACACCTTGCTGAACAACTAAATATATATTGCAACGATTATGGACTAAAAATCAATTTGAAGAAAACCAAGTTCATGGTATTTACAAAAGCACAAAACATCAAAGTTAAGCTAGTACTAGATAATACAGAAATTGAACAAATATCTTCGTACAAATACCTTGGAGCATGGATCACAGAAGATACTGATCAGACAAAAGAAATAAGATGCCGCATTGAAATTGCGCGGTCAACTTTTAATAGAATGAGAAAACTTTTTTGTAATCGCGATATCAATATATCGCTCCGGATAAGAATGCTTCGATGTTATATTTTCTCTACCCTTTTGTATGGAGTTGAAGCTTGGACACTTAAAAAATCCAACATTAAAAACCTAGAAGCATTCGAAATGTGGTGTTACCGACGCATTTTGAAAATATCATGGATGGATCGCAAAACAAACGAACAAGTTCTCGAACAACTAGGAAAACAATGCGAAGTTTTAAATTCCATAAAGATCAGGAAATTGGAATACTTGGGGCACATCATGAGAGGTGAAAAGTACGAACTACTAAGGAATATAATGCAGGGTAAAATCAAAGGTAGAAGAAGCGTAGGAAGACGTAAAATCTCGTGGCTACGCAATCTCCGTGAGTGGTTTGGATGCAGTTCAATTGAACTATTCAGGCGAGTAACCAATAAAATTATAATTGCCAGAATGATTTCCAATCTCCGATAGGAGTGGAACTTGAAGAAGAAGAATTAATGTGCTCGGCAAAATTCAGCTTATTCGTATGATTTTTAGAGGTTCGTCTCCGACTGGAGTAACGGTGTCAAGTTCGATATTGATTCATAAGAAAATTTGTAGTATAACCCTGTATCGCGAGAATCCTGTAGAGCAGTTCTATTTTAGTTTAACTCCCATCTTTAGATATTCAATCATTGATAATAATTATTATTTTACTATATTATCCATCATCAGATAAATTACTTTAAATACGAGGATTATAATATATAAGAGTTAATATAAATGTATATATGTAAACGATTTTATAAAGTTCTACAAACAAAAAGAGCATAGCTATAATCACTTTTGGTAACATGACCCAACAGCTGATTACCGCGACAAAATATGTTTTTTAAAAAATACTCTAAATGAGAAATATGCAGACATTAATTTTATTTTCGTTTTGTGACATAAAAAGCGTCCAATATTGGCTTAGCACCGATAATCAAAAATAATTGGGAGAGCCATAAATTTGACGAAATTTATGGCCCTTAAAAAATAGTGCCACTTGGAGTCGAAAGTGGAAAGGGGCATTTCTGACCTTTCGACAACACGTTGGCCACAGACGTCGTGTCTGGAATGTTTCGAGAATTTTGTGAAACTATTAAATCCTTTTTTGGCTTATTTTTTTGTAGAGATGCTGCATATGTATGATTGATTGTGACTATATATCATAACCAATTAGTTTGTTTTCCTAGAATAGCTAAATGATCTATTTAAAAATATGATGGAATAGATTGGCTGTCATATTTTTTAAAAATTCGTTAAGAAAATAGTAAAGAGTGGCAAATGTAGAGTTTTCTACAATTAATTTAATCATTCTTCTTTTGGTGCCTATTCGTTTTGAATATTGGCGATCATTCTGGCTTGAATTATTTTAATAGATTAGTTGTTGTTGTGGAGAATCTTTCCTCAGGGTTTTTAACCATGATATTCTTCTTCTCCTAATTTTTCGCTTTCAAAATACTTTGCTTTGAAGGATTATTTTTAGTAATCTGTATTTAGTGACGTTTCTCATTATGTGTACGAGATATTCTAACTTTCTCCTTTTAATCGTATACATCACTTCTTTTTCTCTCCCTATTCTTCGTTGTACAGTCTCGATGGTTATCTTGTCCGTCCATGATATCCTTAGGATTCTTCTGTATAGCCACATCTCGAAGGCTTTAAGTTTTTTCTCCATCGCTTCAGTAAATGTCCAGGATTCAACTCTGTAGTATAATATCGTGGAGACATAACATCGTAGGAGTCTTACTTTTATCTCCAGCCTAAGGTTGTGGCTTTTAAAGATTTATTTATTTATCGTATGGCACTTGACACATTTACATTTAAATTTACATATATTTTGTATAAAACATTACATATATGTTTACAAACGAACATCTAACTTATTTATATATTCTATCGACTCTGGAGTCGCCATTAGGAAATCCTCTGACCTGCCTTGATAGGATCTTGTGGGACACTGTTCTGTAATGTGACAGATGGTTTGTGGTTGTCCGCAGTCACAGAGTGGGGATGGTCGTTTACCCCATTTGTGCATCATATAACCGCATCTGCCATGTTTGGTTCTGATTCGGTTCAACATAGTCCATGTGTTGCGTGGTAAGTCAAAACCTGGTGGTTTTTGTGTGATGCAGGGTAAGCTGCTATTTTGTTGTTCCATCCATTCTCGAGTCCAAGTGGTCGTTAAGTTGAACTCATTTTCCACTGCAATCTGTGCTGTTTTTATTGGCGGTCGTCTGGAGCGTAAACGGTTACCGTTGGCAGCATCTATATCTTGATGAATTGGCAGGATCTCGTTACTAAGTATCTTTTGGTACTCACTAGTGAGGGAGTGTATACGCCGTAGTTTGGGTGGTGGAATGTGGCTCAGTACTGGGAGCCATTGCGTAGGGGTGGATTTGATAACACCAGCAATCATTCTCATTGTATTGTTCAATTGGGCATCTACTTTGTGTATATGTGGGCTGTTAAGCCAGGCTGAAGAGCAGTATTCCGCGGTTGAGAAGACAAGGCCCAGGGCAGATGATCGCAAGGTGGAAGCCGATGCTCCCATGTTGTGCCGCACAGCTTCTGGATGATGTTGTTTCTGGATTTAAGTTTTTCCGCTGTTTTTGACAGATGTTTCTTGAAAGATAGGGTTCTATCAAGAGTCACCCCAAGGTACTTTGGTGTTTTATTGTAGGCCAGTGTGGTGTTTTCGAATTGGACGTTCAGTGTTCTTCCTGCAAGCTTGTTATTTAGATGAAAACTGGAAACCTCTGTTTTGGTAGCGTTTGGTTGGAGCCTCCATTTACGGAAATACTTTCCCACTGTGTGTAAGTCTGCCGTAAGGATTTCTTCTGTTTGTTCAATTGACTTACACCTTGTTGCAAGGACCCAGTCATCGGCGTAACCAAACTTCCTTGATCTGGTTTCTGGTATATCAGCGATGTACAGGCTAAAGAGAAGAGGAGCTAGGACAGATCCCTGAGGCAGTCCATTCTTCAGTTTTCTTGGGTGCTGATGTCGGTTCCCATGACTACTTGAATCGTTCGGTCGGCTAGCATGCTGTTGATTATTCGAGCGGTGGATTTACAGGAGATTGTACGGAGGAGCTTGTATATCATGCCTTCTCTCCAGACTGTATCGTAGGCCGCTGTTAGGTCTATGAATGCGGCTGCAGTTTTAAGTTTTCTCTGGAACCCTGCCTCAATAAATGTGGTAAGTGAAAGAACCTGATCTGCGCAGCTTCTTTTCGGTCGGAAACCTGCCTGATCAACCGGTATCGATTCAAGTAGCTTTGGACTAATTCTGTTATAGATAAGTCGTTCTAGTAGCTTGAACGTTGCCGATAGTAGGGCTATTGGTCTGTAGTTCTTAGGGTTGCTATCATTTGGTTTCCCTGGTTTTAATATGGCAATGATCTTCGAGCGTTTGAGTTCCTGTGGTATGGTACCGGTCTTCATAATATCTGTGAAAAAGTGGGCCATCCATTCTCTCGCATATTTGCCGCTGTTAATTAAGAATTCGGGATGAATATTGTCAAAACCTGGGGCTTTACCTGGCTTTACATCCTTGAGAGCTATAGTGACTTCTTCGCAAGTGAAAGGGCGAGAGTATTCGGTTTCTGCAGATTGGAATTTTAAAGTTTTGAGCTCTCGTTTTACCTTGATTGTGTGTGGCTTGTCTTTCGGGGCCCTAGATGTCGATACCAGATGTGAGGCAATAGTGTTTGGGTTAATTGTTGTTTTGTTCCTTGTTATGGGAGTTCCGCTTCCTAATTTTCTTAGTAGTGTCCATGCTTGCCTACTTGATGTTTGAAAATTAAGACTTTCTACAGTTTCCGTCCATTTTTGTTGTCTCGCTGCATCTAGGCTATGGAGCAGTTCATCGGCTAATTCTTGATCGCCGCTTTCAAGGAAATTTTGGTACAGTTCTTCGCTGTTATGGGACCAACCAGGAATGTATTCTTTTCGGTAGCCTCTTGGTATATGATTTTTGGCCGTGCTTATTACGGCTCCAACGAATCTTTTGTAATTTCTGATGGTAGGGGGTATCCAGCCTAGAGTCTTGTCCAGTTCCGCAGAAAAGCTACCCCAAATGGATTTCTTTAGATTCCAACGTGGGCGAGGGATGGATGTGGCTATAGGAAAGAATGGCTTTTAAAGAGTTTGGCCATGTTGTTGAATGCACTCCTAGCCTTCTCTATTCTACATTTTACTTCTTGTGAGTGATCCCATTGTTCGTTTACTATTGTTCCAAGATAGATAAACTGTTTTACTCGGTCCACTGGTGTATTCTTGATAAGCAGTTGGACGTCTCTAATTTTATTTTTGCTGATGACCATAAATTTAGTTTTTGATATGTTTACTTGTAGTCCAAATCTTTCACTTACTTCATTTACTTTGTTTATTAGTTGCTGTAAACTGTTTAAACTGTCTGCAAAAATAACGGTGTCATCTGCATAGCGGATGTTATTTAGGCGTTCTCCATTTAAAAGGATTCCATGTTCGCAATTTCCAGGCTTCACAGGCTTCACCAAATATTTCCTCTGAATATAATCATCATAATTAAAATCATAAGGACCTAAAATTATTATATTTTCTTTGTTTTATATGCGGAATAAGCATATTATCGGCACAACTTTCGGCTCAACAATTAATATATTTTAAAAACCAAAAATAATGCTAAGAGTGAAACGATAAGTACCTAGTACTTAATAAATTAGGACAATAATTACAAAACAATATTGATAAAATATATATTTATAAATCTAATTTGTCGTAAGAGATACGAAAAAAATTATTTAAGTAAAAGTTGTAACCCATATTGACGGGGTGGAACAAACTTATCTTTTTTTTAATAGTATACTCTGTATATTTTTACATTTTTGGGCTCTTCTTGATGTTATAATTTTTTTAATATAAGATTTAGCAACGTGATATGAAATAATTTAAAAGATAATGACGTTTTTTTTATTTAGAGAGAGTTTTTTAGGTAGAGATTCATCATCATCATCGCCTTCCTCCGTCAAGCACGTATTCTCATATTTCTTATGCCTACATCGATGTTATCAAGGAACCTTGTTTTGGGTCTTCCTCTTCTTCTCTGATCAAGCTTAATACTTTTCTATCGAAACATCCTAACATGTTTTCATTGCTTTTTGTTAAAGTCCAGGTTTCTGAACCATATGTTAGAACTGTACGTATTATTGATTTGTAGAGTTTTATTTTTGTAATTCTCGATATAATTGTGGATATAAGGAGGAGATTGAGCATAAAATAGCATCTGTTAGCCGTGAAAATTCTGCAGTTTATCTCTGCAGTAGTATTATTTTCAGACAAATCCTCCTGAATTCGTACTCTACTTCTACTTCTAAAATTCAGCTTTTTGCAATCTGATGAATTGTCGATTTACAACCTCTGAAACCAGTCTAGTATTTTCCTACTATCCGTTCTGCATACGGTAATATAGTGTTTGCTGGGATAAACAATCCGCCATTTACTGGCCAAAGGCTTAGGGTGAATAAGCTATTAAGTGGAAGAACACTCTATTGTCCTGAGACTGAGAAATTGGTCTCGAAGGTGGAAGAACAAAGAAGGTGGCCAACGGCATCAGAATGCAGAAGGCAACGAGAAAACACTGCATTAAAGGTCCCTGATGACACTATTTACGCAAGAGCCATTATTGATTATGGTAATCGGGAGGATAACCATCAGAACGCAAGGCCTCCTCGGTCGTCAACATGCGAAACCCTTGCACAAAAAAACCAAAAAAAATACTCAACCCTCTCAGATAAAAATAGCTATCTGAAATGTAAGAAGTATGAATCAGCTTGAAAAACGACATAATGTTACTAAAGAAAACGAGAGGCTAAATATAGATATACTTGGGGTTAGCGATGTTCAATGGTCAGGAAATGGAGAGATATCAATAAATAACCACAATATTTATTACACTGGAGGAGACAAAACTGATTATCGATAAGGAGTAGCCTTCATCATAAGCAATACTATTAGAAAATCAGTGCTAGGTGTGATTAAATCTCAGAAAGAATAATAATGCTAAAAATTCAAGCACGGAACTGTAATATTAATATGATCCAAGTCTATGCTCCCACAGCTGATAAGACCGAAGATGAGATCGAAAAGTTTTATTCAGAATTGCACAATACAATCAAGTTAACAAAATCTAGAGATATTACTTACATTTTAGGAGACTTTAATGCAAAAATTGGAGTAGGTACAGTTGAAAATATAGTTGGACAGTTCGGATTAGGAACTAGAAACGAGAGAGGAGAAAGGCTCATAGAATTCTGCCAAGAAAAGAATATGGTAATTGCCAATACTTGGTTTCAGCTTCCTAAGAGAAGACTATATACATGGACGTCTCCTTCACATACAGAAAACCACATTGTCAGAAACCAGATAGACTTTATACTCGTAAATAGCAGATATAAAAACTCTATAACCTCAGTTAAAACTTATCCTGGAGCAGATGTTAACTCAGACCACAATCCGTTAGTGGCTGACGTGAAAATAAAATTAAAAAGAATTGAACTCAGAAAACAACAACCAAAAATTAATGTAAGAATGCTAAAAACGAAGAAATAAAAAACGAATTAAAAAATAATGTGAATGTTAATATGCAAAAAACACTAACTGACAACAAACAAATTATGGATGTAAATAAAAAGTGGTATAATATAAAAAACACATTACTGAAACCAGCTCAAGAAAGTTTGATACAACATAGGTCAGAGGCTAAAAAACAGTGGATGACAGAAGAAATACTATTACAGATGGAAGAAAGAAGGAAATATAAAGGAAAAGATCTACAGAAGTATAAAGAAATACAACGAATAATTAAGGAAAAAATCAAAACAGCTAAGGAAATCTATTTGATGAAACAATGTAAAGAGATAGAAGAACTAGAAACAAAATATGATATGAGAAATATGCACAAAAAAATAAGAGAAGTGACTGGAATGGGTCGAAATAGACAGCAAGGACACATAAAAGACAAAAAAGGAGTACTACTAATAGATTTACCAGAGAAATTAAGACGATGGGAGGAGTACGTTAGAGAACTTTTCCAAGATGAAAGAGGTGAAATGCAGAAAATACAAGAATTAAATCCTTTAGAGAGACAGAAGATCACGATAGATGAAATCAAATATGCTATCAAAAACTCTAAAGACAATAAGGCAGCTGGATTAGATGAAATACCAGTAGAACTGTTAAAACTAGTGGAAGAGGATAACTTGGAAGTATTGGCAGATTTATTCAACACGGTGTACGATACGGAAATAATACCACAAGAGTGGCTGAAGTCAGCATTTATAACCATCCCTAAAAAACAAGCAGCAAAAGAGTGCTCTAATTATCGAACACTGAGCCTCATGAGTCATACTTTAAAAGTACTGCTAAAAGTAATACATAAGAGAATATACGAAAGGCTAGAGGAGGATATTAGCGAGACGCAGTTCGGGTTCCGAAATGGAATGGGTACTCGAGAAGGACTATTTGCCATCAACATATTGATTCAGCGATGTCGGGATGTAAACGTTGATCTACACTTGTGCTTCGTTGACTACGAAAAAGCTTTCGATAAAGTAAGACATGAAAAACTAATATCAATACTTATGAACAAGCGCATTGACAGTAAAATCATAAATATAGTGCAAACATTATATTGGAACAAAGTGCCATAGTTCAAATTGATGGGCAACACTCAGAAGAAATGAAGATCTGTAGAGGAGTTAGACAGGGATGTGTTTTATCGCCACTTTTGTTTAACTTATATTCTGAAGAAATTTTCCAAAACACGCTCAATAATATCGAAGCGGGAGTCACCGTTAACGGAAAATTAATTAACAACTTACGATATGCAGACGACACTGTGATCATAGCAACGAGTATAGAGGATCTACAACATCTTATCGAAAGCTTGAGTATGAATAGTGCTGAGATGGGAATTACTATAAACGCTAAAAAAAACGAAGTACATGCTAATTACAAAAAGACCACAAAATATACATCACCTATTGACAATCAATGGTAACGTGATAGAACAAGTAGAAAAATATCAGTACTTGGAACTTTGATCAATGAAACCAATGATCATACTGTAGAAATAAACAGGCGAATAGAGATTGCCAGATCAACATTTATAAGAATGAAGCCACTCCTAACGTGCAAAAATCTAAATTTGAACATCAGACTACCTACCATCCGCTGTTATATATTTTTAATATTAATCCGAACGGATTCACTCCCCGCCTCTCGACGCGTTAGTGTTCTGAGCTGTTGGACGTGAATCCCTGTCCTGGCATTTGGTTTTCACCTCTGGCTGCGTTAAGTAGTTGAGTTACTGTGACCAAATGCCCATCTTGGTAGTTAGTATTCGCCTCTGGTTGCGTTGAGTAACTGAGTTACCGTTGCTAACTACCCATCTTCCTGTCTTTTGATTTCTTTTTCTTTGTTCTCCTGAAGAAGCTACATACAATTGTAGCGAAATGTCGAGATGAACCCACTTTTGGGTCACTCACAAATGACACGGTCCAAACCCGGAAGACGAATAAACTATAATTCTGACTCTGGCCGTGGAAGCTTACGATTTCATTTAAGTTGTATCATTTTTATTGCATTTTCTTGACAACAATCCAGAATTTAAAAATATTAACTATTTTCACTTCTTTTCTGATGCCTGTGCCGCCCAGAACAAGAACTATACAATAGTTAGACTTTTTTCTGCATTAGTTTCAACCAATAGATTCAAAAAGATTGAACAATATTATCCCACACGGGGACATTCACTTCTACCGTGTGATCGGGATTTTTCCGTTCTTAAAAGGAAAATTAAAAAATCAGACAGGATTTACACGTTAAAAGAGTATGTAGAGCTTATCATAACATCTAACAAGAGTTTAAACCGATTTACTGTAGTTTTGCCGAATTCTGATAATATTTTGAACTTATAGTGGCCCACGCATTTTAAAAAGACGATGCTCTCCAATGAATCTTTGGACAGACATATTCCAAGAGATCAAAAAATTGTTTTAAAATATAACTTTCGACACTTTATACATTCGAGTGATCACGATTAAATTGTTATTACAAAAGAGTACATATATGGGTTGATAGATCATTCTTTTCGGCTACGAAATAGCAACAAGGATGCTATTAGTTTCCCTACAAGAAAAGCATACACCGAAGGACATATTCCTATTAATATCAAGAAGATGCAAGACTTAAGAAAACTGAAAAAGCCAGATAATAAAGAAGTCAATGACTTTTATGAAGAAATTTTAATTTGACAACATTCAAATGAAATAATACAAAAAAATGAGTGATTATTCTAACATATGACTAATATATTATTCTGTATGCCCATATTTTTTAATAAAAAATGTTTATATAAAACATGTTTTCTTATTTTTACATCCTTGAAAAATGTGTATATTTCAAAAACCCCAATAATCTACAAAAGTAAATAAGAAAAAAAAACATATATAAAGCTGAAATGCACTACTCTTTTATGCAAACTGATTAAAACATATTAATCTCATGATTTAATTACAAAAGCACTACAGGTTTTTAAAAAAAATTCATGAAATAAGGTTTTTTCTAATTTCTCAACATTTTATAAAAATGGAATTATGGGGTTTCTGAAATATGTAATTCAATTTCTACTAAGTAAAATATACTTTCGATTATTACTGAAAAATAATTTAGCCAAAACCAACATTCCGTCTCGTAAAAATAAAAACACATATTGAATTTTAGTTCTTGAAACGCAATCAACATTCTTTATGCTAAACAAAGCTCCGAACAAATAAAACCCTCTCAAAAGCTCCCCCAACAACTAGAAGACACTCGCATCTGATTCGCTTCATCCCGAAGCGCATCACCCCGGCAACACAAAAGCCGTCTTCGGTATTGGCAGCGCGAGCTTTAGACTCCGCCTTCTCTTCGGGTGTCCCCAACAATATACAAACAGTGCACCAGTTGGTAATCCAACGCTTGTTGTTAGTTTGTGCAAAGTTTTGTTTAGTACAATTCTTATGTTTAGATAAGATTCGGTGCAATGATGGAAATTGACGCTGCCTCCAGCGGCTCAAGTGATTCCCACATGGGGAGTTTCTGTCACCCCATGGGGAATATTAACTATTATTCGGATAATTTATATTTCGCGACGAATTGCAAGCTGGACAATTACTTTATGGGTGAAAAGTTGGTGAAAAAGGACACTGCGGGTGTCGGTGCTAAAAAGTTGGATTATTTTAAGAAAGACGATTACAGTTTAGTTAAGAATAAAAGTGACCTTGATAAGAGGGTGATGGGGTATGCGGAGTGTTTCGAGAAGAAGACTGATGATGGGCGAAGACTGCAATTGGATTTTTATAATAGTAGTACCAATGTAAATAAAAATGAAGGTTCGATACAGCTGAACGGTCTGGACAGTTTTGGAAAAAAACCTCTTAGCTTTTCACCAGATCAGGTAAGTTAATTTATTCGTTAAGGCCGTTCCTTGCGTTTCTAGGCATACCTAAGTTCCAATGTAAAAGTTTATATCAAATAACGCAAAAACTATGGCAGATATTGAGATGATTCTTTTTTTATATGAAAGGTCTTAAAAAGTTCTAGTGCACTATTTAGTTGTAAATTAATAAATTGTTTAAACAATATTTTTTTTTCAAATATTTTTGGTTAAAATAAACGTAAAAATTTTTTTTTGAAATAGGGCACTACAGAATTTGACCCACTTTCCGAATCTGTTTTTATTTTTAACATAAAGTGTAACACAAAGCAACTATTTGGTATAAACTTTTTTTAAAATCTCAAATTTTGCTAAATGTAACTTTCTCTCTCGGCCAGTACAGGCTGTCCTTGTCGATAGTTTCTGGATTCTCGTCGACACGGTTAGGTTGGTTAGGTAAGAAGTATAATACCCTCTCGAAGGTGGGTCATAAATAATGTTGAATAACATTATTAGGGTTTATTAGATTTGCTGTAGGTTTGCTGTATTTGAATATGGAATTTGATTATTTATATTTATAGGAATATTTATTTTCAACGTTTTTGTTAGTAAAGTTTACACAATATATGAAGTTTGTTTCTTCACTTGCTTGTCCAGCCATATTAGTCCAGGCTAATAAGGATTTTCTCGTGACACTTAATAATCCAGGTAGCTGACAACTTTTTTAGTTATTGTAGACCTATAAGAAGAAAACCTACCTGTTTCCTGCGTAAAGTTCGGAGCCGTTTTTTAATGATTAACAATTAATGCAAAAAACGCGATTCTTTCGATTTTTGCACTCTATTATTTATTTATTTATTTTTACGCACAATAGGCCGTTAAGGCCTAAAGCATTTTTTTTACAACATAATTCTAATATTAACTAATTACAATTATTTTAAACAAAACTTTAACGTAAATATGTATATATAACATTCTTAATTACTCTGAAGGACCTGGTGTACAATATTTTTCCATTCGCTTCTATTTTGTGCTTTTTTTTCCATTCCCTCACCTTCACGTGTTTAAGGTCTTCCTCCGCTTTACTAATCCACCTCGTTCTGGGTCTACCTCTTCTTTTGGGGTCGATTAATTTTCTGGTTATTACTAGTTTAGGAATTCTGTTTGCTGCCATTCTTTCCACATGTCCCAACCATCTGATTCTTTGTGCCTTGACGAACTTGGTAATAGTAGGTTCTTTGTATAAAGCCATTAATTCATTGTTGGTTCTTCTTTCCCAACCATCTTCTGCCTTTCATCCTCTGAATATGCATTTCAATATTTTCCTTTCCCATCTTTCCAGAGTATCCTCTTCCTTCTTATGTAATGTCCAGGCTCACCGGCATATGTTACTGTGGATCGAATTACTGTTTTATATATTCTGAGTTTACCTTGTCTAGAAACGTATTTTGAGTTCAGTAGGGCTCTTTCGCCTAATTTTTTATTCCCTTTTGCTATTCTGGCTACGAGCTCCCATTTATCTTTTCCATTTTCATCGAAAACTACACCTAGGTATTCAAATTTGTCCACCCTTTTAAAACTATAGCTTTTACCACTTACTGACCTCATACTAAAGTCTTCTTTTTTCCCTTCTGTTCCTTCTATGATCATATATTTAGTTTTGTCTTCATTTAGTTCCAATCCAAATTTCTGTGCTTCTTCGATGATTTTCTTCACAACTCTTCTTAATTCTTACTCGGTTTTTGCTAGGATCGTTAGATCATCAGCAAATGCCAAGCACTGGTGCTCATTTTTCATGATCGTTTCTTCCATCTTCATGCTGCATTTTCTGATTATAGTTTCTAATACTAATTTGAATAATGTAGTGGATAAAGGATCTCCCAGTCTCAAGCCTTTTGCAACCGTAAATGGATCTGATATGTGACCCTGCCAAGCAGGGTGCTAACATATAAGCTAACATTCATTTTGCCATATAAGTACTATTAGTTTATGGGTTACTGCAAAAAGCTGATCATCACCTTTTTTTATATATTTTCCAACAGATTTAATCGATTCCTGTGGCTTTATTGTCTTTGAGTTTTAGGACGGCATTTGACACTTCTATTATTGTTGGGTGTTCACTGTGTAGTTGTCGATGTAGATTTTGTTGATTGTCTATGTTGTAACCTCTTTCAATATCGTTTATATCATATATTATTAAATATATACATATATATATATATATATATATATATATATATATATATATATATATAATATGATATAATAATAATGTACTTATTCTTCTTCTTCAAGTTCCACTCCTATCGGAGATTGGAAATCATTCTGGCAATTATCATTTTGTTGGATATGCGCCTGAATAGTTCAGTTGAATTGCATCCAAACCATTCACGGAGATTACGTAACCACTAGATTTTACGTCTTGATGTGTGATGTATGATGTGCCCCAAGTATTCTAATTTCCTGATTTTTATGGAATTTAAAACTTCGCATTGTTTTCCTAGTTGTTCGAGAACTTGTTCGGTTGTTTTGCGATCCGTGACCAAGCTTGAATCCCATATAAAAGGGTAAAGAAAATATAACATCAAAGCATTCTTATCCGGAGCGATATATTGATATCTCGATTACAAAAAAGTTTTCTCGTTCTATTAAAAGTTGACCGTGCAATTCCAATGCGGCATCTTATTTCTTTTGTCTAATCAGTATCTTCTGTGATCCATGCTCCAAGGTATTTGTACAAAGATATTTGTTCAATTTCTGTATTATCTAGTACTAGCTTAACTTTGATGCTTTGTGCTTTTGTAAATACCATGAACTTGGTTTTCTTCAAATTTATTTTTAATCCAAAAAATGTACCTATAATATGATATAATCCTTATAAAATGTCTTCCGACGTTCATTTTTCATTCAATTCGGTTGTTCCATTGTTCTTTAAGTTCTTTCGAGCTCATTAAGTTTCTTATTCCTTCCATCCGTGTTTTCTAAGGTAATCCTCTCTTCTGGATTACGGTAGGTGTTCATACAGGTACTTGTTTTAGGAGTCTCTTATCTTTCATTTATTGGACCTGTACCCATTTGAGCTGCTTTCGTTGTATGCCATCCATGACTGTACCTTCTATTCTCATACTTTATTGCATTAAGTTCGACGAGATATCTTTCTTCGATATTAATCTGTCTCTGTTAATCGTCGTGTTTCACAACCGTATAAATAAAGCATGCTTTTTACCACAGTTTCATGGGTTGTAGTACTAGAGAGAGCATGTCAGCTGTGCCAAAACGAAAAATAATCCTCCTTATTGCTTTCACTGGAATAAGCTTGACCATTTAACTGGGCCCGGGCTACCTCTTTCTAATTCTTTAAACTCCTGTTTTAAAAGTATTAATTATTTTGTCTAATTACCTATTTAGTTGTCAAAACAGATACATTGTTAACTAAAGAAGTGAAAGTGGTTCAATTTAGAAATTATATAGTAAATAATAAATATTTGAAAACTGATGCACATATTCCTCCCGCGATTTATGCTTCAAGTACTAATTTTATAAATCGCACTTCTACTAATAGACGTAAATTATTTCATTTTAATTTCATGAATGTTTTTATTCAACATTATTTCAAAACCACACTGAATAGAAGGCCGCCCAGTCGTTTATTGTATAGACCCAAGACTTTACACAATAGGGGGTTGTATAAGGTAGGTATAAAGCTTACCTCTAGTACAAGATGACGTTTAGAATATTCTTCGTGAATGGATTTTGTTTTTGTAAAGAAAGATATTTTTGAAATAGACATCTCTCTGAATTTTACCGTTACAATTATCGAGGATAAGCCTTAATATGCTCTTTTTCTAGTGTGATAAAATTTTATTTTAATAGTAATTCTGTTGTCTCTATTATAAGTACTATTAGTTTTATTGTTTTTTTTTTCATGTTATACCTCATCACGTCACTTCACATTCACTGTTAAGGCTCATTTTCTTAGGTTGTTTTGTTTTACAAGATTTCATAGGCGCTGCCAGCTTTTTTTTAGTACGATTTCCAAGGTTCCAACGCTAAAAATTGTGCACACCCTCCCCTCCAATTTTTTTTTAAATTTCAATAATGATTTATTTTTACACACAACAGGCCGTTAAGGCCTAGGGAATTTTTTTAAAACATAATCCTAATATTAACTAACTACAATTATTTTAAACAAACTTTAACTTAAATATGTATATACAACTTTCTTAACTACTCTGAAGGACCTGGTGGACAATATTTCTCCATTCGCTTCTATTTTGTGCTTTTCTTTTCCAGTCCCTCACCTTCACGTGTTTAAGGTCTTCCTCCACTTTACTAATCCACCTCGTTCTGGGTCTACCTGTTCTTTTGGGACCAATTAGTTTTCTGGTTATTACTAGTTTAGGCATTCTGTTTGCTGCCATTCTTTCCACATGTCCCAACCATCTGATTCTTTGTGACTTGACGAACTTGGTAATGGTAGGTTCTTTGTATAAAGCCATTAATTCATTGTTGATTCTTCTCTCCCAACCATCTTGTGTCTTCCGTCCTCCGAATATGCGTCTCAATATTTTCCTTTCCCATCTTTCCAGAGTATCCATTTCCTTCCTATTTAATGTCCATGTCTCACCGGCATATGTTACTGTAAGTCGAATTACTATTTTATATATATTCTGAGTTTACCTTGTCTAGAAACGTATTTTGAGTTCAGTAGGGCTCTTAAACTACCTAATTTTTTCTTTCCTTTTGCTATTCTGGCTTCGAGCTCCCATTTCTCTTTTTCATTTTCTTCGAAAACTACACCCAAGTATTCAAATTTGTCCACCCTTTTAAAACTATAGCTGTTACCACTTACAGACCTCACACTAAAGTCTTCTTTTTTCCCTTCTGTCCCTCCCATGATCATATATTTGGTTTTGCCTTCATTTAGTTCCAATCCGAATTTCTGTGCTTCTTCGATGATTTTCTTCACAACTCTTCTTAATTATTTCTCGGTTTTTGCTAGGATCGTTAGATCGTCAGCAAATGCCAAGCACTGGTGCTCATTTTTCATGATCGTTTCTTTCACCTTCATGCCGCATTTTCTGATTACAGTTTCTAACACTAAGTTGAATAATGTAGTGGATACAGCAATGGAATAATTCCATTGCTCGATACATTTTGATTCTATCGACTCTATCATATGCTTGTCTAAAATCCACAAACAAAACATGTAGGGGAACTTTAACTTCATAACAAGTCGTTTGTATCTCCTTTAATGAGAAGATTTGGTTTACAGTAATTTCTATAGCCGGCCTGATACTCATGTAGGATTCTTTTCGTATAGCAATTTATTTTGTTTTTCAATATTATTGCCAAGATTTTGTATACCGTGTCTAGTAAGGCTATACCGCTAAAGTTATCACACCTCAGTTTGTCTCCTTTTTTTATGCAGAGGGCATATACGGGCCTCATACCACCCCGATGGCATTATTTCCTTTTCCCATACTTGCACTAGTAGCTGATATATTTTTCTTTGTAGTTGTTCTCCACCAAACTTGATCATTTCTATGCATATGTCATTTTTACCCGGACTTCTGTTATTTTTCATTTCTTGTATTGCTGTCCTCTGTATGCTGCCTTTCAACTATCGCAACTTCCCCAACCGTCCAGTTGTCTACTGCTTCGTGCTCCACCTCACCATTTAATAATTCCTCAAAATGTTTTTCCATTCCGTCATTATTTCTGCTAGATCGCTAATTAAATTCCGTCTTTACCTTTCTTATAACTACAGTGGCTTTGGTAACCCTTTCCAATCTTTTTAACTTCTTGATAGAATGACCTCACCTCTTTGTTTTTAAACTTCTCTTTATAAATTGCACATCCCGTTTTATTTTGAATTTTAGAGCCGTCAGTAGAAATATATTGAAATGCAGGCCACTTATTTTTATTTATTTTTTTGATCATGCTTCCTGGAAGGTTTGAATCCATATAATATGTTTCTATTACATTGGAGAAGAGAGTCTTAAGAGGTTGAGTATAAATTTGTGGTATTTTATTTTGATCCAATTGATCTTCAAATATTATTAATTTCCTATAAGTTTTAACGTATATAGGAGTTTTTTTGTTACGCCAATATTTGTGAAGTCTTATATATTCAAGTTACGAATATTTTTTAAACAGCTGAAATTTTTTGAGACAGCTCTAGCTACAAACTTATCTATACAAAACTGTCTGCGTAGTGTAAGGGGTGACCCTTTAGCTTCAATTTCAATAATAGTAATAGGAAGAGATTTTAAGTAACCAAGACATAGCCTCAAATATTTATTCTTTTGGGTTTCAATTTTATTAAAATGTCCTGTTGACGCAGACCCATATAAATGACAACTTTAGTCGAAAATTGGTCGAATCATTGAGCGATAGAATAGCAATGCAATATTCTGGTCAGCTCCTCAATTGGTTTTACAAAATGCTCTAAGGATATTCATGGAGTTTTCCGAATTTTTTTAAAATAGAATAAATTTGATCTTTCCATAACAGTTTACGATCCAAATAGGTGCCTAGATATTTTACACAATTTTTGATTGGGAATTCGATTTTTCCTAATTCAAGTTACCTTGAGGAGTTTGACGTTTTTTGAAAAAAAAAACAAATTTCACTCTTTGTAGTCGATATTGATAAGCCTAGAGAATGGTAATAATTTTTTATACAATCTAGTGTAAATTCGAGTTGACGCCTACAAATGTCTAGGGTAGCATGCGAGGTATACAACACATCATCTGAAAACTGTAATATATTAGAGTATGGAGGTACTATATGTTCTAGATCTTCTTCTTCTTCTTCTACTTTTTGTAGATCTTTCGATCTGTTTAATTCTGAAGCTGCCTCTGGTTAATTTCTTGGGAGGTAGATTGCCAACTATCCCTCCATCTTTTAGGTGGTCTTCCGGGGGGTCTTGAACCAGGCGGATTGTTTTCTAGGGCAATTTTTGGGAGTCTATTCTCATCCATTCGTCTTACATGGTTGTACCACATCCTCTTGCGCTGTCTTCCCCATCTTACAATATCTTGAATTTTGCACTGCTCTCTAATGTTTGTATTTCTCACTCTGTCCCTTCTTGTTTTCCCCATTATTGTTCTTAGGGTTTTCATTTCGGCAACCCTTAGCATCTGTTTCGTTTTGTTGGTATCTTCGCGCACTTCTATGCCATATGTCATGATCGGTCGAATGCAAGTCTTATAGATTCTAATTTTACTATCTGTGCGCATATACGGATTAGACCAGACTATCTCCCGCAGACATCCTGACAGTGCAGATGCTTTGTTGATCTGACTCCTCAGGTCCTTTACTGGGTCATGGGTGCTTGATATATCTATGCCCAGATATCTGAATTGCATCACCTGTTCTATGGGGTTGTCCTCAACCACTAACTTACATCTGAGCGGATCTTTTGCTATTGTCATACATTTAGTTTTGTTGGTACAGATGTTCATATTTAATAGTCGGCTTGTTTCATCGAGCAATAAGACAAAAGAGGGAATCTAATGCTTATGAAAAGGAGACCAAAAAAGTGGCCTCTGATGGCGGACATATCCGGAAATGTGAATGCGCCAAATTTAAATTTTCCGACACTTATCAACAGTAGCTATATAATATTTTTCAGAATGTGTCTTAGACGAGAAAGTTTTAATTAATTATTAATGATAATAGTCTAAAATGCGACACAATTGTTAAAAAACTTCAATATAAATAAGATTTCATGTGACATTTGGGACAAACACTAACATAACCCAACTAAATTTGATGTCAAACAAGGAGAGAGACTCTCTTTCCTTGTTTAATGTGGCCTCTAAAGATCGCACTTCCTGTCTAACAATATGTTTGCCCCCACTACCTTTACATTCCCTCTTTTGTCTTATTGCTCGATGGCTTGTTTGAAAGAACTGAAAGAGCTGCCTTTGGAGATCATCTTCTGATTCGGCAATAATTGCTGCATCGTCTGCGTAGCACACCATACCAATTCTTTTGTTGCCATTCTATATCCGAGATTAAGAGATGTTACTTTGTTGATAATTTTGCCCATGAGAAGATTAAACAAGAAGGGGCTTAAACTGTCGCCTTGTCTAATTCCTCCCGGTGTTGGAATATTTTCAGTGAATTCGTCTCCTGCTCTAACTTTGGTTACGTTGTTGTTATTTAGGTTATGGAGTATCTTTGTTATACTGGTCGGTGTTTCATTTTCTATTAATATATTTAGAATGTCTCCCAGGCGAACTCTGTCAAATGCCTTCGTCAAATCAATGAAGCAAATATACGCTGGCATGCCGAACTCTATAGCTTTTTCTTTTATTTGTTTTATTATAAATACTGCGTCTGTTATAGACCGCCCTTTTGTAAAACCTTGTTGTTCTTCAGCATTAGTGATTTGCTTTTCCAATTTGTACTTGAGAATACCCGTGAAAAGTTTCATTGTTGTATTTAAGAGGGTTATTCCTCTATAGTTTTGTGGGCAGGTTTTTTGTCCTTTTTTAAATATGGGGATTGTGATACTATTATGCCATTCCTCTGGTGTTTCTGTTTTGTTTAATATTTTGTTAAATAGTTGTGCCAGTTTACTTGCAAGTTCCGGGCCTCCATATTTTAAAAGTTCATTGGGTATACCATCCGTTCCCGGTGATTTTCTGTTTTTTAGCTTTTTGATCTTTGCTTCTACTTCTTCGTCATTGATTGTAGCACTCACATCTGTTTCGCCTTCGTTTATATTCAGCGTTTCTTCAGCATCATATAGCTCTTTAAAATGTTGTTGCCATGTTTCTATAGGTACTCCTTTGGTCTGCACGAACTCGTTAACTGGTTTTTTCCTGTTGCGGAGCATTTTCCATACTTTCTTTTGGGCACCATATAGGTCGTAGTCCATGTCGCAAGTGAATTTGGCCCAATGTTCTCTTTTGATTGATTTTATTCTGGCGTTTATTTCGTTTCTTATTTGGACATATTCTGCATGAGCTTCTTCCGATTGCGTGCTTTTATATCTCAGGTAGCATTTGCGTTTTAATTCAGAGAGTTCTTTTACCTCTTGGCAAAACCACGGTTTGGTGTGGTTTGTCGCTCTCGTGTTAATTTTCCGCTTACCAATCGCTTCTTCTGCTGCTTCGTTGATGCATTTCTTAATTTTTTGCCAAGTATCTTCTACTCCCCATTCGGGTTTTAAGTCGATCTCTTTTAGTTTGTTGGTAATCCTGTTCTCATAGAGCAGTTTTGTACTCTCTGTTGCTAGCGACTCTATATTATGTTTTTGTAACGGAGTTTTAAGTACTTGTGACGGAGTTATCGCTCGATTTGTGATTATAAAATCTATCATTGATCGCTGGCCTCGATTATTGTTAAAAGTGTATTTATGTTGGTCTTTATGAGGAAAGTATGTATTGTTGATTCTCATTTCATTTCTAGCGCAAAAGTCTATTAGTGCTTCGCCGTTTTCATTAATTATTTCTTCGTTGTACTTTTGTTTTATACCTGGTATGACAACGTTTCCGATCCGTGCATTAAGATCTCCGAGTACGATAATTTTGTCTTTCGTATTTATGTTATCTACGACGTTTTGTAGTTGCTGATAGAAATTTTCAGTTTCTGCTGTGGGCTTAGATATGTCTGGGGCATACGTGCTTATCAGGTGTGTTGTGATGTTACGCATCTATGTTCTAGATCTATATTGTATAATTAAAAAAGAAGTACGCTAAAAACTACCCTGTGATATACCTATATTCGTTAGCCTTGGCGCTAAAGTTTCTCATTTATTTTTAAGTAAGTCCATCTATTCTTCTACAAGGATATAATGAAATTTGAAATTTGAACTGGCATTCCACGATATAACAATTTCTTATGTAGAATATATAAATTTATGTTAGATATCAAATGCAGAGGTTATATCTATAAATGCTGCAGCTGTTGATTCTTGACTTGTGAAATTGACCTGAACAGTAGGAAACTAGTGAAGTGAGAGCATCTAGTGTAGACCTGGATTTCCGGAAGCCATATTGAGATTTGGGAAGGATATTTTCGGATTCAAGCTGTTTTTTGATTAATCTCTCTAGAGTTTTTAGTGTACAGGAACTTAAAGATATAGGTCTGTAAGACTCAACGTTGTTATCTGGCTTTCCTAACTTCTTTATAAGCAATACAATATAGTCCTTCCATGTTTTAGGAATTAAATTCTCATTTTGCCATATATTGTTAAAAATTTGTAATAATAATGATTTGTAATCTGTGGAGACCCCGAGACAAGTATTATTTTGTTTGAGTCCATGATTTAATTCCCACAATTCAAATGGTTTTTTCTAGATTGGAGTATTCTCTGGAAACGGTGACTTTAGCTTCATTTATTTGATTTGGTACCCAAGGAGGTGAAATTTTGAAGTGGAAATCTTCTATCCATGCAGTTTCGCAGTTTATCGGGAGTTTATTGGACTGCTTTCGATTTTTGTAGCGATGTACTTTCTTCCAAATATTTTCATATATGAAAAATAGTTTTTTGAAACTAATTTTTAAATTCAAAATCTTTTGTTAAGACAGTAAAGTTTTGGATTCGAGTTATGTTTGTTTTGATATTACATTATTACCTGATCATAAGAAAAATATTGATGACCACAGTCGATGGTACGATTTTTTTTTAATTCGTCAATTCGACTATATTTACAATTCCAGTAAGTTCTTGTTCACCAAAAGGTACCATTAGATGTCTCAAACAGTCTTGCAGCCCAAACCTGCCACTCTTGGTGTGTCCCGATTGTATAATCGGTTCTGGTAAAATATGAAAGCATTTTTGACCTGTGCTTGATGCAGATATCTGAACGACGTTTAGAATAGAAATATGGTTTATTGTCACGGAAAATTTGACAATTTTATCGACAAAGCTTAGAAAAAGTCAAAAAAATAACAATAATAATTAAAATTTACTAAAATTACATAAATCGTCAATATCACAACATAAAACATAATAAAATATACAATCCATTGCAAAATTTCACTAAATTGCATATTACATATTAAAAACTTACGAACTAGTTTACGAATAAGTTTAAGTTGCTGCATGTGATACCTAAATATATATATAAAAATACTTTGTTGCTTGTACCTAAACGTATGTAATTTCTTAGTTATTCGTTGAGAAACTCTTCCACTGAATAATATGGTCCTTGAGATAGATATATTTTGTTAATTTACGGAACTTAAGGAAAGAAGTTGTAGATTTAAGTTGCAGAGGAAGATGGTTGTATACAGTGGCGGCTGGTGACTCAAAAATTTGGTAGTTCTGCAGTATTTTTTGGTTTTTTTTAATTCAATATCTTTTAATCGTTGTATTTTACAACGAGGCTTTTAGTTTGATATTTTACACCATATATTTATTCATTATATATCTATTAAAAAATAATAAAGAACTTACCGATTTTCTTCTTTTCAAATTGAAGATAAATCCAATTATATCAAAAATAGCAATGGTACATTATGGCACACTAGTAATTGTTTTATAGTTTATGTTTTTAGTAGAATTTTATCGATAAATACGCGAAACTAAGGAATGCAAACGAAAAAACACTACAAACAAAATCGCCACAACAATAATTGCATTATAGGGTCTTACGAACTAACTACACACAGAGCCAAATATATTATTTTTTTTTTATAAATAAGCTCGATTCGTCGATTTCTTTTTAAAGCAAACTTGTCTATAACTTTTTCATTAAAGTTTGGTATTTCTTTTATAAGTGTTTTTTCTACTGACAACATGGTTAATGCTACAAGTCGGTCTTCAGTCATGGAATTTCTCAAGAATGTTTTAATCCGTTTTAAACTCGAAAAGCACCTTTCAGCTTCTGCCGTACTCATGGGCACTGTAATTAGAATTTGAAGCAGTTTTACAGTTTCTTGAAAAGGCTCTGTTAAATTATTTTCAATTAAAAATTTTAAAAAAGGTATTGCCCCATTAATGTCTCTACAGTCTCTTCTAAAATAAATAACAGATAATTCAGTCTTCAAGCGCTCACTATCTAAATTTGGATATGACGCGCAAGTCAGGCTTAAATTATCATCTGGGAAATTATCACAATAATTATCAAATTGCTCAGGATAAAGCAATGAAGTTGCAAGTAGGTGATTTTTAAAAGCAAATCTATCATTTGCACAATTTATGATTATATCACAAACTTCGATAGATGCTCTCCGATGATCTACTGGACTGTTATCCTTCCGTAACCTTTTAGTTGGTAATGGTTCAACGCATAAACTAGAACCTTGGTCAATGGTATCATCTATTGAATTTCTAACTGAATTCATGTATCTTTCGAAATCTGTCACCTTTTTATTGATTTCCAAAGGATCCGTTTTAGTCTTTTGAAGGGCATTATACAAAACGTCTACTTGTGGCATTATGCGATGGAAAAATGTTAACCAAAAAACAAAATTTTGATCCACTAGTATTCTTCGAATGGAAGACGCTGAACTACAGACAGCTGCCTTATCAAACGATTCTTCTATTTCTTCCATACATTCGATAAAAGAAGATCGATGTTCAAACACAACATTAACAGTTCGAATATTGAAGTTCCAGCGAGTTGGAGCGCCATGAGGAATTTTCTTTTGGACGATTTTATCTAAAACTGCCACTCGTTGTGGCGAATTTTTAAAAAAGGTAGGGATTTCATTTAAATTTCCAAAAAAAAGTCTAACTTGAGAGTTTTCGGAACAAGCCTTAGACATTATTAAATTTAATTGATGCGCGTAACAGTGTACAAAATGAGCAAATGGATATTTTTCTTTGATTCTGGCTTGAACTCCTGCGTGCTGTCCACACATGACCGCTGCCCCATCATAACTCTGAGCAATTAGTTTATTATTTGAGTTTTCCAGGATAGGATCCAAAACACTGAAAATGTTTTTGCTTAAAGTATCTGCATTTAATTTTGAAGGTACCAAATATGTCCAAAATCGTTCTACCGGTGCTCCATTTCGACAATATCTAAATACTACAACCATTTGTGATTTTGCTGAAATGTCTGTAGTCTCGTCGGCCATGACAGCTAGATATGGAGATTCCCGAATTTCCTCCAAAATTTTATCCTGGCATAATTCCAACATGCAGTCCAAAATATCATTTTGAATTTCTTTAGAAATGCCCTTAAAAACCGTCGATTCTTCCAAGTGTTGTGCTAAAGTTCTATCCAATTCAGCAGTAAAATTTATGAGGCCGCGAAAAATTCCAGGATTGTCGGATGTTTGTGTCTCGTCGTGTCCCCGAAGCGCCAATTCGAAAACACTACAAAATTTTATGCAGTCTATAATTTTTGAGAGAACATACCTATTTTTTGTTACAGCTTCATTGAATTTTTGAATATTTATCCAGTATGCAGAATCTAACTGTTCTTTAATATTCACGGAGCCTAATAAAGCATATTCCATTTGATTGTGCAAATGATGCTTAGAAGTTTCGTGCTTTTTTATTTTATCACTTAAATGTACTAAGTCTGTTACACCAACTTGCGTCCATGACTTATCACCTCCAAAGAGTACACAAGGAAAACAGAAAAGAGCGTTTTTTCTGTTGCAGCCACATATCCAACTATTTCTCGTATAAATATCGCAATTAAATTGTCGTTTGTAATTTTCCTCGTGATCCTCTTTCGATTTTAATCGCAAGGACGTCCTTTGCATTTAATTCAGTTTTCGTCATAAGAATATTTAAAGAATCTCTTAACATTAATCAAATTATAAATAACATCCATCCTGAACAGCACTTTTATTCTCATATACTAATATAAATACCGAATTACGTGCAGGACAACTTATTTTAACAGTCGTCGCGTCGCGATCACCGATTATTTAAAATTACAATAAACGTAGGTTTGTACACACTAGTTCGAACTGCGACAAATGCAGCTCAAATATTGCTTTCAGTCGTCGCCTGAAAAGTGTTGGCGAGGGGTTGAGCGGGTGTTATCGGGGATATCTTTAACAGTTCACAGCTCGGAGTAGCACCGGTCCGGTCAAATAAGTGGGACTTGCTGTCGCCATGAGATGCGACGGACGACAGATTAAAATAAAGGCGGCCATGCACGAAAACCATCTAAATGAATTTAGATTTTATAAGTAGTGATATTTTTTATTTAATTTTCAAAGTAATTTTGTTTGGATTATTTTGGTGGTTCTGCAGCTCCGCAGCACTTATATACCAACCGCCACTGACACCAAGTTATTTATTGATATCTGTTACTAATTACCGTCCTTATTTAAACAATTAATACATGAAACATAACTTTTATCTTCCCCAGTGTATTCACAATGTGCCCACTGATGACACGAAACACACTGGATTTAGTTTTCACCAGGTTTACTGTTTTTAAAATTTACAGTCTTCGTCGTTTGCAGAACTAGCAGACAGTTGGTGATGTTTCGTAAAACTAAACCTTTTTTGAATTTGATTGCTTTTGTTGTCTTTATCTTCTTAAAATTTATTTTTTCTTGATGGAATCTTCTTAAATTGCTCTTCCCTAAGAGCTTCTTTAATAAGGCTATCAGTCAATATTGCCGTTTGGCGACATCTTCTACCTCTTTTCGATGTTTTTCATGGACCTGCTTGGAAAGGGGTCACAATTTCAGAGGAGTAATCTTTTCAGGGGTAATTTCTGGTGTACGTTATCTCATACTCTCAGTTAAAGTGTCTGGCCGATCTTCATATTTGATAACATTTTCAGTATAATAGGCGCCTTTTCATCTAAACTTGCTATTCTAGTCTCTGTATTTTTGTTTTGGGCCCTTCTGCACTGATATCAGCTACTGATATACTTAAAAAGACACTTACATATTTTGATTTCTTTGGATACACACTCATTGTTTTCTACTATTTTAAGTTCTTTTAAAATAGGATCATAATTTAATATTAAACGTAAAATTGATATTAAATTTGCAGATTCAGAATCACGGCCCTTCAAAAATAAATTGAGTGAGTCAGACGTAAAAGGATAGTTCTGAGATAATCAGCGTTAAAGTTGTTTAAGTTTTATAAATTCTAGGAATGGTGAAACTAAAATATATCTATGTGTAGAATGTTCTATAGAATGATACATATATGAGGGTATATTATTACTCTTACTATTATATCCTTCCTTTTTTTTTAATTATTAAAAAAATATACTAGAATCGGGACATAGTATTTATAAATGTTGGTGATAAAACGGTTCAAGTGCAGATGTTAGCTATTACTAATCATTTTTTTAAGTACTCACCTGAACTTTACTTTGTAAACTTTTAAGTACAGTATCATTCGTATTCCTATACCTATACTCTATACTCTATACTCTAAGAAAATATCTTCTTTCCTTCTTATCTAAGGAGAGGAAATATTTATATTTTGCATCCTTAATTGGTAGCGTCGTGTCATTAATAGGGTTTAATTTGGAGAGCTGAAAAGATAGACGTCCACTTTGTGATTTTACCACAGTACACATCCAAAACTCAATATCCTGGTTTAAAGTAATATAATAAAAAATATCCGAATTCTTTTTAGGATCTTTCATTATTTCATGTAGGATCGAAAACGAGTGCAAATCTTCTGTCGTCATATTGTAAACTACAAAATTTGAGGCTGTATTTTTTATAAGCTTAGAAGTTTCTTCCTTGTTTCTTGCTGGGCCTAAAAATTTAAACCACATAACACTGCTCGAAAAACGTGTCTGTAAAACGTTTTTCTTACGTACATTTGACATTTATGTGCGCAGATTTTAGGTTGTTTATTAAAAAATATATTATTCGGGAAATATTAAATATTTCCCGAATTATGATGTTTTCAAAGTATATGGCCTCAAAATCAACATTTTAAAAACGAAATATATGGTCATTAGCAGAAACCCTACAGAAAACCCGATAATATGCATAGGTGACGATCGTATAAAACGCGTGAAAACTTTTAAATACCTTGGCACCACAATCAATGACCAATCGGATCCACAACACGAGATAAAAACCCGAATACAAATGGCAAGACAAGCTTTTGTGAAATTCAGACCGCTCCTATGTAATCAAAACCTAAATTTAGAAATACGCTACAGAATGGTCAAGTGCTACATATGGTCCATCTTGCTTTATGGCATGGAAACGTGGACTTTGAAAAAAATATCTATCAACAAACTTGAAGCATTTGAAATATGGTCATTGAGAAGAATGATGCGCATACCTTGGGTGGATAGAGTTCGAAACGATGACGTCCTTAAGAGAGCCGGCGTGGAAAGAGAACTCTTTTAATTAATTAAAAAACGCAAGATTGGTTATCTTGGGCACATATTGAGAGGAGCAAAATATGAAATACACAGTTAATCCTACAAGGGAAGATCGAAGGTAGGAGAGGAGCCGGCCGCAAACAATTATCCTGGTTAAGGAATATTAAAGAATGGACAGGAATACACAATACAGGTGAGCTGTGTCACGCCGCCAAGAACAGAATTCTAGTAATGAGATAGTCGCCTACGCACTTTGATGTATGGCATTTTAAGAAGAAGACAAAGTATCAAAACCATTATTCGAGAAAAGACAATCTGAATACTAAATACCTTTCTGGCGATTTCGATATTAATAACATGTATAATCTTTATAAGGCATTTTGTAACGAACAACATGAAGAACCTATGAAATAAGCATATTATCGATTTATCTTCAACACAGAATTCAATTTGAAATTTCACAAGCGATTTCACAAGTGATACATTTAATCGCTGTGACAATTTTTGGAATTTGATAAAATATTCTGAAAATGAAGAAATAATTTTAAAAGCTAAACGGGATTTAGAACTACATCAGAGAAAAGCTAAGAAAGCAAACGATTCTAAAACATTAGATATTGAATAATACAAAAATGTTGAGAATACTGTCGTTATTTGTTTCGATTTGCAACAGACATTGCCAACACCACTAGCAACTACGTTCAAGGTATTTACCTTCGTCAACTATGACGTACAATTTTTGTATACAACTTACTTACTGGACAATGTCACATGTTTTTATGGAATGAAACAATTATAGCAAAAGGTTGTCAGGAAATAGGCTCATGTCTGATAAAATTTATCAGGTGTCTACCCCCCAAGGTAACAAAGATAGTTGCATATAGTGACTCTTATGGAGGGCAGAATAAAAATAAACACATCTGCAAACTATTCTCCTTCATCGTTCAAGCTACTCATATCACCGAGATCAATCACAAGTTTCTGGAACCTGGTCATACTTATATGGAGTGTTACCGCAGTTTTGGTTTAATTAAAAAGAAGAAACGACAAATTTCTCAAGTTTTTCAAGCAGATTGAGAACTTGTTATAAAAAATACACCCTCAAATTTTGTAGTTTACAATGTGACGACATAAGATTTGCACTCGTTTTCGATCCTACATGAAATAAAGAAAGATCCTAAAAAGAATTCCGTTATTTTTTATTATATTACTTTAAACCAGGATATTGAGTTTTGGATGTGTACTTCAGGTGTTTTTCAGGACGTTCAGAAATTGGAAAATGTTCGGATGGCAAGCATAAAACAAAGAATTGAATTTTGAATGGAAGCTCTCACATGCATTTGTAGTTCTTTGTGGAGAAGTAGTATTTCGGCCTAAATTTTTTCCAAAATCCACAAGGAAAAATTCCTGTAACTGGCTGTATACCACGTATAACAAAAAGAGGTTAATCTTTGTAAATGGGTATATTTATTAAAAAAACCCTTAAAAGGGCCACATCAATAAAACAAACGTTTTCGGACCACACAGTCCAACAAAATGTACAATATTTCATAACTAAATGTAATTTAAAGGGTTTTTACCCTAGTATTTTGGTGGCTCAGGCATTGTGACCTAGCATTTTTCGATTTTAAAAACCTGATGATGGACTGTGTGGTCCGAAAACGTTTGTTTTATTGATGTGGCCCTTTTAAGGGTTTTTTAAATAAATATACCCATTTACAAAGATTAACCTCTTTTTTTTAAATTTTTTTCCTTCTCTCTGTTGGGATGGCCGAATATAGGCCTCTCCTAATTCTTACCATTCATCTCTGTTGTTTGTAAGACCTGGAGGCCATCCTTAAGAAGTTCGTTATGTCCAGCCCATTTCCACTTCAGTTTAGCTGCTTGTTCGACAGCATCTTTTACTTTTGTTCTATTACGAATGTCTTTATTAGTTTTATGGTCTTTGAGTGAGATACCCAGCATCTGTCGTTCTATAGCTCTCTGAGTTTTTCTGATCTTCTCCATGTTTATTTTAGTGAATGTCCAGGTTTGAGCTCCATATGTAAGTACAGGTAGGATACAGGAATTAAACACTTTGGTTCGCAGTCTAAGTTATTTTTTATTTCTAAGTACGTATGAGAGTCTTCCGAATGCTGCGCATCTCATTTTTACACGTCTGCTTATTTCGGTAGTCTGATTTTCTTTGCTTACCTTGACATTTTGACCCAGATATGTATATTCATCTACGTGTTCTATCTCTGTTACTTGGATGTTTATCATAGGTTTGTCATCTTTGTTTGATATTAGTTTAGTTTTGCTGAAAGTCATTTTCAGTCCTTTTTAGGGATTCTGTGTGTAGCTCTTAATCATCGTATTCAGTGCATTTCACGTGTCGGCTATTAGTACTACATCATGTACCTATCTAAGATGATTCAAGTATCTTCCATTAATAGGGATTCCCTTATTTTCCCAGTCTAATGACTTAAAGATATCTTCTTGGGCAGCTGTAAATAATTTTGGAGATACTGTGATACTGAGATACTGAGATCATTTCAGCTTGTTCGTAAATATTATGTATAAATATTCTGTACCTAGAGTCGATCCGGTTGTTGACTAATACTTCTTCTATTGCTCACAGTTCTACGCTATCAAAAGCTTTTTCATAATCTATAAAAACCATGCATAATGGGGGATCGTATTCGTCAGTCTTTACTGATAGAATTTTCAAGGTATATAGATGGTCACAGTTGCTATACCCTTTTCTAAATCCGGCTTGTTCTACTGGTTGATATCCGTCAAATTTAATTGGTAACCTGTTTGTAATAAACTTTGTAAAGGTTTTGTAAAGTTGTGAAAGAAGTGATTGATGAGTGGTTGATAATTTTTCAGGTCTGTGGTGGCTTCCTTTTTATGTATTAGTCTCCTAAATATTTATTTATTTATTTATTTAATTAACGGATATACCATTTTTACAGAAATATGACGTCAACCTTTACAAAGCTTATACATAGGTTGCGTTAATAAAAAACAAACCAAAATTAAAATCAAACAAAATTCAATTAAAGTAGTAGCTTAAGTTATTAAATAATGCTCAAAATCTCTCAAATGATTTCTTAAATGTTGCTGTAGATATTCCAAATAACTCTAAACTATTGCTGTGCTCATTGGCAGTTCGTAAAATTCTTGTAATGGGTTCATTTTGGCCATAATTCGTACTGTGGAATGGAATGTTGAAAATCTCAGTGTTACGAGTTCTTCTAGTATTAACATTAAAACTTATTAAACTTAGTAACTCTGGATCTTGAACATATCCATTTATAATTTTAAAAAGGAAACATAAATCCGCTTGACATCTTCTATCATGTAGTGATGAGATATTTAGTATTGACAGTATATCATCATATGTGTATTGCTGTCTAATAAAACCAATTTTGTAAGCACATACCCTCAAGAATTTATTTTGAACTCTCTCGATACTGTTGATGTCACTGTTATATGAAGGAGACCAAATGAGAGAACCATACTCCAAAACTGATCGAACTAAACTAAAGTATAACATTTTTAAAGTTTGTACTGAAAACTGATTACAGTTTCTAAGAATAAATCCTAACATTTTTAAAGCTTTAGCTGAAGTTTCGTTAATGTGATATTTAAAAGTTAGTTTAGAATCAAAATTTATACCTAAATCTTTAATATTATGACGTGCCTCTAAAGGTACATTATTTATACAATAATCATAATTTACAAACTCTCTTGATCTTCCAAAAGTAATTTTAAAACATTTTTGTATATTTAAGTATAGCATGTTTACCTCACACCAACTAGCTAAGCTTTTAATGTCATTCTGTAATAAAGAGGCATCAACTAGGTCATTAACTATTCGAAATATTTTAAGGTCATCAGCAAACATTAGAAATTTACTATTTTTAATCACTGAGGATATATCATTAACAAATATATTAAATAATAGAGGCCCAATATGCGACCCCTGAGGAACTCCTGAGGTTACAGATACTCGTTGAGATAAAAAATTTCCATATCTAACATACTGACATCTACCCGATATATAACTACCTATCCACTCAATTATTTTACCTCCAAATCCATAGCCATTTAATTTAGCAATAAGCAGATCATGGTTAACTGTATCGAAGGCTTTTGAGAAGTCTGTGTAGATAGCGTCAACCTGACCCTTCTGTTCCACTGAATTAGCTATAAAATTCGTATACAATATTAAGTTCGTGCATGTAGACTTACCCTTAGAAAAGCCATGTTGTCTAACATCAATTAAATCTTTACAATTCCATGTCAAAAAGTTATTTACAAGACACTCAAAAAGTTTGGATAATACAGATTGGCTACAAACCGCTCGATAATTCTCAACATCATGTTTATTACCAGACTTGAAAATTGGCGTTAAATAACTAGTCTTCCAAAGATCAGGAAAGATGCCGGTACTCAATGAGGAATTAAATAAGTAGCAGATAGGTTTTACAAGAAAGAAAATGCAATGCTTGAGAACATAAGCTGGCAAACAATCTGGTCCAAGCGATAATTTCCAGGGCATCTTTAAAACACTATCAATTATGTCATATATTTGGACATTGACTTCTTTTCTGATAAATGTATCAAATTGACCTATTTTAGTAATGATTTTAACCCATAATAGCGCATTTTGGACATTGGCCCTTTTTCCGCCAAGGTACAGAAATATTATGCAATATTACAGAATATTTTTTGTTATAGGTACAATGTATGTGTGAAGCTCTTCAACAAAGAGGCGATATCGAAAAATTAGCAACGTTCCTATGGTCACTTCCACAATCGGAGCTTTTAAGGGGCAACGAAAGTATTCTTCGTGCTCGGGCTGCAGTGGCGTTTCACCGAGGATCATACCATGAACTATATTCGATATTGGAATCACATGCGTTTCACACCAGGTGGCATTCCGAATTGCAAACGTTATGGTTTAAAGCACACTATAACGAAGCTGAGAAGATCCGTGGGAGACCTCTAGGTAAGTAAACTTTTTTTACGTTCAAGATCAAGTGCCGTCGAAACAATTAACACGTTTGAATTAACGAACACAAATTGAATATATGCTGTTCTGAGTTGTATTCGGTCAAAGCATTCGTAAATTAATTTAGGTTTATTCTTATATTAAGTATGATTAATTAGGGAGTCTCCTTTTGGCCATGGTGTCATTCATTTTTTTGTTTTAAACATATCAAGCATTATTATGTATTAAGATCAAATTTAACATTCAGTTCATAACGTTCTACCTTCCGTTTCTCAGTCTCATTCCCGTCTATCGGCCAAGTAACTTAAAAAATGAAAGAACAAGATTAATAAAGAGAAGAGAATTGAAAAAATGGAGTACACCAGAAAACACAAAAGAATATGTGAAAGCTATAAATCGGGCCTTAAACCACCCTCTTTCGACAGATGTTGAAACCGTAAATGATGCAATTACAGAAGCGTTAATGACTGCACAAAAACAGTACTGTTCCAAGTTTAGTTCCAAGTGATGTTATGAGGGTAGATGGGAACGAAGTACATCAGGTCTTTAGCTATATCTATTTAGGGCATAAAATTAGAATAGGAAAAGACAATCAAACTTGCGAGATCCAGCGTCGCATAGGCTTGGGATGGGCAGCATTTGGCAAGATGCGAGATATTCTAACAGGAACGCTACCGATTTGCTTGAAGAAAAAGGTTTACAACCAATACATACTGCCAGTAATAACATATGGTTCCGAAACAATAACTTTAACCAAATATTCTGCAAATAAATTGAGAGTAACCCAAAGAAAAATGGAAAGAGCAATGTTGGAAATAACTAGAAGAGATATGGTACCAAATAGGAGAGTGAGAGAGAGGACTAAAGTGACAGATGTCATAGAAAAAATTGCACAAGCCAAATGGAGATGGGCTGGACATATAGCACGTTTAAATGATAATAGGTGGACCAAAAGACTCATAGAATGGAGACCTAGAGAAGACAAAAGACACCGAGGCAGACCACCAAAAAGATGGATGGACGACTTGAGAAAAACAGTCGGAAATTGGATACAGAAGGCGCAAGATAGAGAACAGTGGAAGAACATGGAGGAGACCTATATCCAACAGTGGATGCAAGAGGTTGAGGAATGATAAGTATGATTCATTAGGGAGTCTCCTTTTGGCCATGGTGTCATTCATTTTTTTTTTGTTTTAAACATATCAGCATTATTATGTATCAAGATCAAATTTAACATTCCGTTCATAACGTTCTACCTTCCGTTTCTCATTCTCATTCCCGTCTATCGTCTAAGTTTCCTGATCGTAGATTTCTCTCTGTTCTTGCCTTTTGGACTCCATCAAGTCATGTTGCTTTTGGTTTTCATAGTTTTTTTTGCTTAGGTGGTTGCCCATCCAATATTAATTTCAGTGTGCGATAGTCTGTTATTCTCTGTATACGTCCGTAACAAATAAGCTGTTTTTGTTGTATTTCTTCTATGTTGGTGGTTCCTTTGTCCATGATTTGTCTTATTCTTTCATTTGTTACGTACATACTTCTGAATATACCTGATGATCTGTTTTTATTTTGTTCTTTTAGTGAGCTGCCATCTTAGTGTGCTCACATCCATAAAGTAAAACACTTTCCAAAAAAATACTGTTATATAGCTTTATCTTTTTCTGTTGATGGTTTTACACCAGAGTAGTGAGTTCAGCGTGCCTGTTACTGCGAGATGAAAATAAAATTCATTCTTTAGAAACTTGAGTAAAAGATAAAAATGATGATTATTAAGAAAATAGGAATGGTTGATACAGAAATATATATATGAAGAAGAGAGATTTGGACGCCAACTGGTTTTTATACCAAATACCAGTAAAAATGAAAAGAGAATAATGAATCAATTAAGTAACGACATAATTCTGATACAATCTATATCTGAGAAAATATATAGAAAAATAAGAGATACAATGGAGGATATAGAAGAATATGAATTATGACAGAAGATAAGGAAATTGGAGAATAGAATTAACGAAATATATTAACATAAGAAAGAAAGCAGGCAATGTAGCAGTTATAACGCTACAAATCTTTCAATACTTACCACATTCTACATAGATTCCAAAAATAATATCCTTCTCTAATTCCATCTCTCCATTCTATTGTTGGTTGTTCTCTCCTTCTTCTATTTTGTGGAACATAATTTAAGGCTTGTTCTGGCCATTTATATTAATTCATTTAGTTGGTTAAAGTGTAACTCGAGATCCTGATTGCTGCTCCAGCTCCAATAGTTCGTATTCTCCACTTCTTCTTTTTCTTTAGCCTTAAATAATCCAACTTTGGACATAGGCCTCCCCCAAACCAATCCAGTGTTTTCTATTTTGCACTACTTGCTTCCGTTTGTGTCCTCCAATTTTCTTAATGTGATCAGTCCATCTCATTTGTGATCTTCCTCTGCTTCTCTTTCCGAACCATGGTCTCTATTGTTGTATTTCGTGGTTCTATTTTTTATCCGTCAGTCGTACATTGTGTCCTGCAAAGCTCCATTTTAATTTGGCAGTATGTTCTCCTGCTCTAATCCATTTGTTTGTTTTTTTTTCTATAAGTCCACCCCGAGCATTGATCTTTCCATCGCTCTTTTACTATTTTATCTATAATAAACTTGGTGAGTGTCCACGTATATCAACCATACGTGATTATAGGGAGGATACACTGATCGTAAATTCTGGTTTTCAAATATTCTTCTATTTTAGTGCTTTTCAAGATCCAACTCAGTTTTCCAAATCCTGCCCACGCCAACCTTATTCTGTTGTTAATTTCGGCAGTTTGATTTTCTTTGTTATCGTTTTTGTTATTCTTTTGTAAGTTCTAAGTTCAGCTTAAGACCTTCTTTTTCCGAAACTTGAAATAGTTGCGTCGTCATGGTCTGTAGTTCTTCGAAACTTGTAGCGAATATTAAAATGTCATCTTCTTCTTCTTCTTCAAGTTTCACTCCTATTGGAGATTGGAAATCATTTTGGCAATTATAATTTTATTGGTTACTCGCCTGAATAGTTCAATTGAACTGCATCCAAACCATTCACGGAGATTGCGTAGCCACGAGATTTTACGTCTTCCTACGCTTCTTCTACCTTTAATTTTACCCTGCATTATATTCCTTAGTAGTTCGTACTTTTCACCTCTCATGATGTGCCCAAGTATTCCAATTTCCTGATTTTTATGGAATTTAAAACTTCGCATTGTTTTCCTAGTTGTTCGAGAACTTGTTCGTTTGTTTTGCGATCCATCCATGATATTTTCAAAATGCGTCGGTAACACCACATTTCGAATGCTTCTAGGTTTTTAATGTTGGATTTTTTAAGTGTCCAAGCTTCAACTCCAAACAAAAGGGTAGAGAAAATATAACATCGAAGCATTCTTATCCATTATATCATTCTTATTGATATCGCGATTACAAAAAAGTTTTCTCATTCTATTAGCTTAGCTTTGATGTTTTGTGCTTTTGTAAATACCATGAACTTGGTTTTTTTCAAATTGATTTTTAGTCCAAAATCGTTGCAATATATATTTACTTGCAAGGTGTTGCAGTTCTTCTAGTGTTTCTGCCAGAAGGACGGTGTCGTCAGCATATCTTATATTATTAAGTGGCTCACCGTTTATTATAAGGCCCTCACTGATCTCGGCAAGCGCTAATTCTGAGATGGCTTCACTGTATAAATTGAATAACAAGGGTGATAAAATACACCCTTGGCGGACCCCACGGCGAATCTGGATATCCTTGGATATCCATTCATTGGCTTTCATGTTAGCGTTCTGACTGTAAGTAGATGATCCGCTGTACTGTAACCCTTTTTAACAGTTTGTATATTTGCAACAACAGGGAGATTGGCCTATAGTTCTTCAGATCTCCCATGTCTTCTTTTTTGAAGAGAAGTATTGTCAAACTTTCATTCCAATCATCTGGAACTTCGTATTCTACTATGGTTTCGTGGGAGGTTCGAGTTCTACTATGGTTTTATGGATATACTAGACATGAATATGCATGAATACACTAGAGTGCATTTCTATGGTACTTCCATATGTGTTTTAAAAGCTTAATGGTACAACAAAAAAGAGAAAGGACAAAAAAAAGAGTATATACGATAGTAGACGAATGAATTTAGACTTAATTAGTATTAGAACTTTTTAATAAATCTGATATATTATTATAAAAGAAAAATAAACAGATAATATCTAAAATGCAGAATGTGGACAAAAAAGCAAAATTATGTCATTTTTACCGGAATTTAATTCAAGTCGAAATTTTTATAAAGGTTTAAAGCACCTAAATTATTATCAACTTGAAATATTATCTGTGGATCGTATGACGTTTATCTCTTTCTTTGCAGTTTACGAAAAGTGATTCCAACAAACGCATCAAACCACGAAAAAATGTTGTTCACGTTTATACAGAGTGAGTTATAACTACGGGCACATACACTAGACTAAAATTATTGGTCTAAATATACCTTAACAATAATATGCACCAGTAATTATTCACGCCATATTTGATGTATAATTTGAAAAGAATCCAAAGATTTGGATTCCGAAATTAATTTCATCATTTAAAAGTGTTCCAATAATTTATTTATTATTGTTGCGTCAAATACTATATGTTGACAAAATTTTATGTTCATTTTATTACGACTAAAATACGAAAAATATTGTATGGAATTAATCAAAAGAAGGCAAGTGTATATAAAGAATATAATTTCCTTGCTTGGGAACAATGCAGTAACAATTTTACTAAACAAGAAAGGAGATAAGGCGCACCCAGAAAACTATAGACCAACCAACTTATTGAACCACATCTATAAAATGTTTACCCGAATAATTACGACAAGACTAGAGAAAAAGTTAGATTTCTACCAGCCCGAGAACAAGCTGGCTTCCGATCAAAATTCGGAACAAACGATCACCTACAAACAGTGAAAACCTTTTTCTTCTTCTTCTTCTTCTTCGGCTTTTTCCATTATGAGTTCGCCGTTTTCGTCCTCCACAGCACTCTATTCTCCCAGTCATCTTCTCTGAGGTCTCTATCTATCATAGCATTTCCGACGTATGTTTTCCATCTTGTATCAGGTCTTCCTCTCTGTCTTCTTCCCGGCAGGTCCCAGTTTAATATTCTTTTCGGCCACCTATGCTCTGGCATTCTTTGTACATGACCGTACCACTGCAGGGCTCTGTTTTCCAACTTTTTTGTAATTGAGCATTCTATTTCCATTCTGTTCCATATTTCCTCCGTTCTTATTCTATCCGCTCTTGTGATTTGTAGACATCTTCGCATAAAGGCCAGTTCAAATGTTCTTATTTTATTTCGTATTGTTGTTGTCATTGGCCATACTTCCGCTCCATATAGGGTAATATTCATCACTATGCTTTGAAAGATCCTCTTTTTGTTTTCTTTGGTTAGAGTGTTGTTCCATATCACTCCATGAAGTGCTCTTGTGGCTTGTTTTCCCCGTGCTATTTTCATTTCTATATCTTTCATACAAGTACCATCTCGGCTAATCATTGACCCTAAATACTTAAAAGTCTTACAGCTCTTAATAGTCTCTTCTTCTAAACTTAAGTTCAAATCTGCAACCTCGGGTCCAATACATAAGTATTCGGTCTTGTACATATTTATCTTGAGTCCCCAAAGTTCATATTCTTCCTTTAATTTCCTTATCATAGTAAAAACCTTAATAGAAAATCGATAGAATGTAACAGATCACTGATACTTATTTTCGTAGACTTTCTCAAAGCCTTCGATACCGTAGAATTAGACAGCATTGTAACTGCTCTGAACAATAACAGAATAAACTACCAGCTTACAAAGTTAGTACAAACATTGTACCAAAACGCCACAATGCGTGTAAAACTACATGATAATAGAGAAATTCATATCAAGCGAGGTGTGAGACAGGGTAACACTCTCTCACCTAAATTAGTTATAACGGTCTTCGAATACGTCGTTAAAATGCTAAAGTGGGAAAATGGAGGAATAAAAATAGACGAAGAAATGCTCAATCATCTGCGTTTTGCCGATGATATAGTACTTATTCCGAAGATCTGCGTGAAGCACAACAAATGCTACAAAAATTAGAAAACGTATCTTCAACAATCGGTCTGAAAATGAACATCAGTAAACCAAATTTATGACACATTTGATATATATATATATATATATATATATATATATATATATATATATAGTAGTTTTGAGTTTCTTGAACCGTATTATATTTAATATAAAATTAATGTTTCTTGGGTTTAGGTTCAATAAAGGTATGTTACATGTGGAACTAGATTTTATTTTCCATTGCAATCAATTAACGTTTCGGCACGAAACCCTTGCCTTTGTCAAGATTCTAAAATGTATATATATATATATATATATATATATATATATATATATATATATATATATATATATATATACATATATATATAGGGACAAACAGATATTGTAAAATATATATAAATATATGACTTACCAAAACGTAAAACGTGACACAGACGAACTGACATATAAAAGTTGATATCTGATATCTCATTGTTTACTGTAATTAGTATATAATTATTTTTATATGGGCGTATCGTTGATGTTTTCGAAAAAGCTAAGGTGGAGATATGTTATGACTTTAGGAGCTTTTTATGATGTTATATTATTATTGTTTAAATCAGATTGAAATATATTTTATTTAGGTTTTGTGTATCTTTTTTGTCATTTATTGCGTTGGTGCTTTCTTGTGTATTGGAGAGATATACGATTGTGTCCATTCCTCTGAAACTTCTTCTCCGTTTAAATATCTTTCGATTAATTTTCGGATCATTTCAAACAGTTTTAATGATCCATACCTAATCAACTCTGGACGTATTCCGCCTGGGCCTGGAGATTTTCTTAACTTCATTCCCTTAACTGCTTCTTTCACTTGTTCTATTGATATTTCTATTCTTTCTTCTATTTCCACTTGTTCATTTGTCTGTTTAAACCTTTCTGTTCTCTTTGTTAATAAGTTCTAAAAATGCTCTACCCATGTATTCTCTGGTATTCTATTTATTATGACTTGGTTTTTTGTCGTTGGTCTCATCGTTTTTATAGTTCTCCAGGCTTCAGAGCTCTTTGTCCCTCCTATATGGTTGTCTAGGTATTGGTATTTTTGTTCCCATGCACTATTTTTCTTTTTAACCACTTCTCGTTTGACTTCTTTATTCAAGTTTTTATATTGTTGTTTTGTTTGTTCGTCTGCCTGTTATAATAACTTTTGATATACTTCCTTCTTTCTTTTATCTTTTCTTCCACTTCTTTATCCCACCAATATGGTTTATCTACTCTCCGTACCTGTGACCTAAGGCTTCTAGCGCTGCGTCTTTCATGCAATTTTTTATATGTTCGTATTCATCCGTCGTTGATCTGGTGATTCCTGTAGTTTTTGTGTTAGTCTCCAGGAGTAAAGTAACTGTGTGCTCTCGTTATCTAGATTGTCTAAGGTGTACGACAAATTTGGTACCCAGCGAAAATCTAACCATCCAAAATCAAGTGGTAGAATTGTCAGAAAAGTGCATATATCTCGATCATGAAATCAGAATAAGCAATAATAATCAGACCTATGGATTTCAAAGACGAATAATACTTGGTTGGGCGGCGTATGGTTCACTAAGAGACATCTTTTAGAGCAACATCCTGATAGGTATGAAACGGAAGAAATTTGACCAATGCGTTCATCCTATTATGACATACAGAGCAGAAACTCTTAGGGCGAGCGCCCACCAAAGTGGCGTGGCAGTGGCAAGTAGCAAGTAGCACGCGTCTAGCATAATGTAACCAATGAAAACGAATGATTCAGTTTACACCAAAATGACAGTAACGTCATTCATTCTAATCACTCGTTAGGATTGGTTACAATATGCTAGACGCGTGCTACTTGCTACTTGCCACTGCCACGCCACTTTGGTGGGCGCTCGCCCTTACTCTCATAAAAACGACAGCACTAAAAATGCGAGTGGCACAAAGGCGCATTAAAAGATCGATTCTCGGCGTGACAAGAAAAGACTAAATTAGGAACCAAGACCTAAGGAAAAGAACAGGTATCACTGATGTCGTCGAACGTATAGCCAAGCTGAAATGGAATTGGCCAGGTCACATCTTCTTCTTCTTCTTTGGGTGCCGTCTTCTTAGCGAAGGTTGGCGATGACCTTTGCAAAGTCTTCCCTATTTTGGGCTTTTACTTATTAAACTTTGAAAGTCTAATCCGTCTAATCTTTGATGTGGCACAGCCAGGTCATTTCTATAATAAGCTGAAGGAAGTTATACCTGTCGTGTCTAAATATGTGTCCAAGATAAGACGTTTTACGCTTCTTGACAATTTCTGTGAGTTCACGTTCTCTATTCATACGCCTTAAAACTTCTTCATTTCTAACGCGGTCGGTCCATGGAATTTTCAGCATACGACGAAATACCCACATCTCAAAGCTCTCTAAACGCCGTAACGAGCTGACTGTTAACGTTAAGGTTCCACGCCAGGTCACATAGCGAGACTAAAAGACTCAAGATGATCAAAGGTTTTCCTTTTAAGGCATATTATGAGTAGGTCCAAGTAATGATATCCTAATTGAATCTCCATAAAACTCTCCATAAAAGACCACTTGACCACTACATGTATTACATATATATTGTTTTATTTTTAATGCTATATAGTAAAGCGTGTTTTTAGAGGTATAGAGATGAAAGTTGGTAACACTTTTTTAACTGTCGGTCATTTTGACAGCTGTCAAGAGATTTATGTTAATATGTGTTTGGCATTTTAGCATGAATAGACTTTATCACATACCCAATTGAATAACCATGATGTGCATGAGTTGTCGTTTCAATAAGACGCGTTACATCTCACCCATCTCGATACCACAATTGATTTACTGAAGGAAACGTTTGATAACATCATAGTTTCACGTTTCGGACCGAGAATTCCCCTCTAACTACACTATTTTATGTGGAGATATGTAAAGGTGCTAGTCTACGCCCATACGCATGAAACCATTGACCATTTGGAGGCAAAAATTCGCCGCGTTATTGCCGATAGACGGCGACAAATAATGGAAAAAGTGACCTCCATATTAGACTACGTCAGAGCTAGCCATGACGGTGGTATGTCAGAAATCTTACTCAAACACATTTGGTTTTTGATCTTATTGATGATTTTTATAATTGTAGTATTTAACAAATTAAAAATTTTGTATTGTTCTTCAAAATCGCAATTTTGAAACATAAAATTAACTTCACTGCTTCCTACTCCTTAGAAATTTAGAATGTTTTTTGTATTGCCTTTTAAACATACAAATTACAGTAAATAGGTTCTAACTTATTCTTAACTTCCATTATTTTTAGGTGCTGTAGACAAATACAGACTACGCAAAAAGTATCCTTTGCCAAAAACAATATGGGACGGCGAGGAAACAGTCTACTGTTTTAAGGAAAGAAGTAGGAATGCTTTAAAAGACTGCTATAGTAGAAATCGATATCCAACGCCAGATGAAAAACGAGCGTTAGCCAAAAGGACTGGATTAACATTAACTCAAGTGTCGAATTGGTTCAAAAACAGGAGGCAGAGAGACAGGACACCACAATCAAGGCCGTAAGTAACAGTTTTTTATATTTTCTATAGATATTAGTTGCATTTTCTTATATACATATAAATATTTCACACGTGTAGATTAGTTAAAATTTCGCGGAAGTGCAAAGCCCAAATCTACGTGTGTTTTCTCTATGAAACTTGAGATGGGCTCGTCTCGTGTATTTTGTATAATTTCTATTTTACCTGTATTCTTCTCTGTGCGGTGGTTATGGGTACACGTAAACTCATCACCAATTAGAATAAATACCCTCGTACATAGTACAAACTCATCACCGTCATAAAAGTTGGGATTTTAAAATAGACCCCAAGAGATTGGTAAACTCATCACTGGCCTACCTGCACTCCGTGGCAGATATAGACCATAAACTCCTTGCAAACCGCTAAGATTTTGTAATTTGACAGAATAAATCTAAAATAGATATATTAAACGCAAATGTAATATCTACCTAAAACTATGCAAAAAGAAAAATTTCTCTTTATTTGCCCTTGTTCTTTTAACATAGATAGTGAACTGCTCATTGATTTTCATCTCTCTGCTTTTTATCTGCTCATTCAATTTTAAATTTCAATTGCGAAAGACTCTAAAATCGAATTCTCTTTTGTGAACTTGTGCGACGAAAGGGTGTAAGGCTAAATGTGATACAACTGGTAAGTAGATTTTATACAGTTGTTTCGCACTGGTAGCAGATCATTTAATCAAACAGAAAAAAATCAGCTTGATTAATTTCCTTAAGTCAACTGTACAAGATGTCATTTGTAAACAAAGCATAATATTACTTTGTTCATTTAACTAGATTACCCTTTCTGATATTACATTTTTAGATTTCTGATTAAATTGTTAAAGTCAAAAATTAATATCAATGGCAAGAGCATGTCAAAAATCACCTTTACATGCAAAACAACTTATTTTCACTATACTGGTCCATGCTAACCAGCTTATTTCCAACCAACCAATAGTAATTCTGCAACTGCCACTTAGATGACCCAGTGAGTTGTCACTATATTGTCAAAATATTAAAAAAAATAGTAATTACTTTATTATTTAAAGGATAATCTATGGGATAGATGGAAGTGTAAGTGTTGGCAAACGAAATAAACAGACTAAAAGGAGAAGAGTTAAAGAAGGAAAAAAAGAAAATTTCCAGGTATGTACATCTGACTACACGTGCTTATTTACATCAACGCTTTCAAAGAAGAGTTTTATGAAGTTCCAGATACGAAAAGACAAGGACAATACGATTGCTAGTCTGATTCATACAACACAAATCAATATCAAATCAATACTTTTTTCCAACCGTGTGGTGCTAAAACTTCTGTATATTTAAAGCTTTTTCGCTCTGTTATGAGTATTGGAAAAACCACAATAAAAACATAGCCTTCTTCTTCTTAAGGTGCCGTGCATTTCTGCGTAGGCGTCCACCGTACATCGTCTTGTCAGGTGAGATGTTAAATATTCTGGATTAAATAAATCTGTTTTTAGCAGCATTGCGAAGCATTTCATAGCTGTGGATTCCTGTCCATTGTCGAATATTGCGCAGCCATGACATTTTTTTACGTCCGAGACCTCTCCTACCCTCTATCTATAAAACATAGCCAAGAAAGTGCATTTTGAGTATACTGTTAAAAGGAAAGAAGCAGGTTACTCTACCAAAAATAAGCTATCTGAAGAAGGAAAGTGTTGAGAGTACATAAAAAAGCTCAGAGGAACTGAATCACATTACAGAAGATAGGAGTCCAAAAGATTATATCTGAGTAGTGAGTTAAGTATTATTAAACTAAGTAAAATATTAACATAAGTCTTAAGCCCCCTGTCTCCGATAATTACAGTAAGTGCTTTCTTCAAAGAACAAAGTACACCGGCGGTGTGCTGAAAAGCGGATGCATTCAAGAAAAGCAAACGAATTTTATGAGTACATGGAAATGGAGGTTTTTCATTTTGTTAGCCTTTGCTTTGATCTTCAACAGTTTCAGCCATAACTCTAAAGATCTAAAAACTCAAAATCACATGCTTTACACTTAGACAGAGAAGCAGGCAGGAAAAGACAGTCTGGAAATATCATCGGCTCTTTTTAACTACTTTAAAATAGCAGCTTTTTAGGGCTGTTCTGTATTTAGGTTGTTAAGCGATGGATATATTATTTTCTTTTGCCTACCCACATAGATTTCGTAATATTTCAAATTTTCATAGTTTGCTTCATTTTCATATTGGCGAACAATTTTAAATTAAGTTCCATGATTTGAGTCTTTAAAACATTTTAATTTTTTTGCTGTTTTCACAGAATATTGTTTCATCAAGTAGGCTTTGACCGTTTATAAAAGTAAGGAAACTGTACTTAAGTATTTTGATTTATTCTCTCATAATAAATAAATTTCTAATTAGTTAATAAGTTGGAAACTATTTCCGATATAAACGGAAATAGCACATACTCACAAATATTTTCATTATCAAAGTTCACTGTCGAAACTGCAACTGAATTTTCAGATCTCAAAACCGTTTATATTGTCAAAATACGTCTAATAGACCACATCGTAAGAAACTCGATAATAATGTTTATTTTAAAGCAATTTGCTTAAAATAATTTCTGAATTGAATAAATTACCAAATAAACGAGAAGTGTACTAGGTAACAGACAAACCAGCGTCTTGGGGCAAAAATGCTGGTGATGAGTTTACCTATCTTCAAAGGATGCCGGTGATCAGTTTACTATATCTCGTAGGGTCTAATAATTTTATGGGGGGCTATATAGTGATGAGTTCGTACACGTCCGTAGTTATTAATGCATTTTTATATTCTATTTACTTCTCTTTTAGTGTTTTTTTCTAAAAATTGATATAAGGTTGAATGCTCAAATAGATCAACTTTGATGAAATAAAAGGCAAATATCGAGCACAGATTTATTAATTAAATATTACCCAAGTACTTTCGCTTCCTAGAACATCTTCAGGGGCATCTGAAACAAGCCAAGGAACGTTTTTTTAAATGAAGAAACTGATTAACTTCGATAAAAAAACTCCTCGAAGTTAATGGATGATAAAAGTTTTTTTGTGATTAACGTTTTAGACTTACTTCGTCAATTTCGGGCTATTCAACAATCGCAGAATGTCATAAACGTAGAATTAAACATAAAATTGTACATAACACTACACTAAACAAGCACAAACAGTTTAAAATTATTTAAAAAATAGTCGAACCTACATTCTGCTCGGCAACAAGGGAGCGAATAGCTTTGCATGGTTCGGCAGTCACAATCATGGACATGCGATCTGCACATTTAACCCAAGAAAACTTTAAAAAACCTAAGCTTAAAGAAAAAAACCAAAACTGATGACAAAAACTTAAAAGATGGGATACCAAATCTTCAAACATTACTAGAACCAGTTAGAGAATATGTAGAAATGGAAAAGCAATTGTTAAGCTTCGATTAAGTAGTGGATCTATTGGAAAATATACAAGGATCAAAAGACATAATCAGCGTAACAAAATTGTACGCAGAAGACTCTCATGCACTTATAAAGTTTCTAATGGAATTACATCCATACTACATCGACAAAAGAATGAAAACCAAAAGCACCAAATTAATACAAAAACTTGGCAAACACATAGGTTTACCCTCTGCAGTGTAAACTTCATTGTCGGAAGAAGAAGAAGAAGATTCCGACTCATCGGTAAATAATTCCTCTAAAGAATAATAAGATAACTGTTGACTTCATGTTTGTTCCATCACATTCAGGCATACAAGGAAATGAAGTGTTTGAAAATGAAAAATGTTTGACAATGACCAAAACACACTTGCAAATTTATCGGTACTGTGATAACATTGGTTAAAAATTAACCTGTGGGGACAAAAAAGTATAAAATACTTCATATTGAAGACAAAAAATACATGACGGTCACAGCCGTCTTGTCCCATTAGAGTTATACAAATGGTCTTGTTGGACAAGACGGTCATGACCGTCATATTAAATGTTACCAAAATGCATTTATTGAACGTAAACTAGAAATAATAAATGAATTAAATACGGTATTTCAATAAAATAATACACAACATAATACAAACACAACACGCAGTATAAGAAATTGTAAAAAACAAAATAAAAAAACTTATTTGCTAGTCTAAGTTCTCGTGCCACTTTTGAAAACATAATCCTGGACATAATGGTGAATTTTCATTACAATCTTTACATCGCCAAAATGTTTTTTTTTTATGGCATTGACATTAGTCATTCAGCCAGTTGCAATAATAGATTCTCCAATCAGACAAATGCACAACTCTATCCCTAATCGAAAACTAACGGATAATTAATAGAAGAATATACGACATTCTTAGTAGACAAACAAAACTGGACCACGGATAAGGTGTTATAACATTTAGGGTAAACAAAGGATACAAATCTAAATTTCCACACGATCATGAAAAATTTCATGCTCGAGTACAAATTCTATAGAACCATGCATGTGTCTGACAAGAAATCTATAATGATATTATATATATTTTGTGAGCCTGTCGCCAGTAGCGACTGAATTTTGAATGGTGCATACATATTAAATTCGATTAATTTTTTGTAGAGAGAGTTTGAATGCTGTTGAAACTTAGGGCATTCAAAAAAGATGTGATAAAATGTTTCTTTTCGTATTTTACTTTTAGAGCATTGACCACATCGTAAATAATAATTCTTGCGTCTATATCCTTCAGGTACAGGAATCATTTCTTGATAATGGGGATGCCTAATTTGTTCATCATTCCCCCGAGTCATTTTCTTACGTTTACCTCCATGTATAGGACCCACTTTTACATAACTTCTGCCATCAGTCTGGTCAAGAGGTACACCAATAAAACTTTTTATAAGATGATTTCTAAAATCTAAGCTACTCATACATCGTTCTTGGCGGTCTTCTTTTCCCTTTCGATAAATAAAATAGGCATTGGCAATTGTTACGTCCAACAAATGAAACAACACTTTTTTATACCAGCGAATGGTCCTTCGTGGACATGAGTAATATGAAATTAATTGATCAGTTCGATCAACGCCAGACATATTGTGATTATATTCAGTTATATCTTTTGGTTTTACTTTGGGCTGGTTAAATCTGTTGGTTGTTTCTATCAATGTCGGATGGTAACGAGTGGATATACTACAGACATCTCTCTTATCCTTCCATTTTGATACATAAACACGGTCTTGTCTCCTCCATATATACTGTCCTTTTCTTAGGTTCGCGCCAGTTACAACTTTTGGATTGTCTCGTCTATTAGAACGTAAGGTTCCTGTGCAATGTGTTCGTCTCTCTAATAATTTTTTGCATAAGCCTACACTGTTATAAAAATTATCCATGAATATGTGGTGTCCTTTATTTACATATGGAGTAATCAGTCGAAGAACTAAATTATGGAGTTGTGGAGAAGTAGGGTCACGACCACGATCACATGCTGTCAAAACTTTACCTCTATAAATTTCGATATTTAGGACAAAGCCATCCGGTGTACATAATTCATAGAATTTAATTCCATATTTGGCCCTCTTGCTCTTCATATATTGTCGAAAAATTAATCTACCTTTGAATAATAATAACGACTCGTCCAAACATATATTTTCTTCAGGAGATAACGCCCTCTGGAAATTTGTAAGTAGACCATTTAGTAACTGTTCTACTTTATGTAGCCTACCGTTTCTATTTTCTGTCTCACAACTAAAACATCTTAAAATCTGTTCGAATCGTCGCCCACTCATTGTTGCAGAAAATATAGGATGATAGTATAATGGATCATACGTAAAAAGTTTTCTTATAGATGGCATTTTTATTTGTCCTTGCAACATACATAGACCCAAAAATTTTTTTAGCTCCGTTAGGTCCACGTTTTTCCACGCACTTTTTCTACTATATTTTCTGTGAGGTCTGGACTCTCTCGTAAGTTTGTTGCCATATCTATTGGTGGATTGTAATATCATATTCATGATTTCCTCGGTCCAAAGCATTTCAAAAATTTGAACAGGTGTGACATTTTCTGGTAAATCAAGTTTAACACCCGCTAAATCTCTATCGAAATTAAATTCGGGAATTGGTATCACATTTTCAACCCAATTTTCCTCATCATTTACTTCCTCATCTATATTTTCAATCTCTTCAGAATCACTGCTGGAATTTTGTATTGCTGGTAATTGCCTTAGTTCATCACCATTATCATCAGTACTATCTAAAATATAAATAAAAGTTAGACACAAATTCAATATTCAATGAAACACAATTTTTTTTTCATAAAACCAACTCTACCTTAGTCATTGTAACGCGACAGGCAGTGAAATCTGAGGTCTGATTTGATAAAATAAAATAATTCAGAAAATGCATGCATAACTTTACTAGAAGTGATATTCGTGTTGCACCAATTATACATATACATATTATATGTACATAGGATTTTGTTATTTGCTATCTATGTATATACACATTATGTAAATATTTTGTACTTACCACTACTCTCATCTGTGTTGGTATTGGGAATATAATCATCTGAACTGTCGCTATTTCCAGATAAATTAGCATTTTGTTCCTTATTACTTCCCCCATTATCATCAGAACTGCAACTGCTTTCTGATAAATGCAGATGACTTCGTTTTTTACCGAATTCCATTTTTTTTAACTTATTTATTGTATTATTGTGCTAACAACGTTCCACCTTTGCAATCATGAACGAAAATAGGGAGTTACAGTCGTAATAGCCGTATAGAGTGTCGTCATATACCGATTTACACCGATTTCCACCACGTGCACTACTGTGGGATTCCCACAAAATTAGAAGTATTCTTATAGGACACCGCATTCTCATAGATAGGAAAACACTTATATTCATCGTCGGTCGGGACCGTCTTGACTCTGAGAGCGATTCAAATAGCGACTGCTATGACCGTCTTGTCCCAGAATGCCGATAATTAACCGACGGTCAGGACCGTCTTGTTCGTTAAAGGGTTAATGAATGGGTTATGTTAGCTTTAAGGCTGTGATTAGCTATTAGCTGTGATTCGTAGCTAATAGCTAGATGAACTTGCGACTTAAGAGTCGCGAGTCCATGCGAAAAATCGCACGATTTGACCACTATTAGTCTAAAAATATTTAATTTTCAGACCATTATCATTAACACCTCGATTATTTTAATTTAAATATCTCTATTCGTGAAAATCTATCCAAAGTGACCAATCCCATAGTAACAATTTAAGTTTCTGCAATCAGTTATGGGATAATAAATCCTGAATTTGTTGGTGGTCAGTAGTTTTCACTTAGGTATATTCGTACGAAAGTTATATTAACCAATTGACTGGACTCGCATACAGGTACCTTGTTACCTATATTTACGATGCAATAAATTTTTTGACTTATTTGATCACATATATCTCCACAGTGCGAAAATGAAACCGTTTAAAATCAAGAGAATTCACGAGAAGCACGTACGACAATTTACGACTGACCAACCTGAACGTAAAAAAGAAATGCACAAAAAGTAATGGATTCTTTCATTTTAAATTAATTTTTGGCTACCTGTATAAAATAGTGGTTTTTTAAATATTTTTTTTAATCATAAATAAACAGAAGATAAGATAGAATCCCTTAAGAAAACAATAGACGACATTAAAGACAATTTTATGAAGAACGAAGAAGGTAAAAATAAGACATGGATGACGACAGAGATTCTGCAACTAATGGAAGAAAGAAGGAAAAACAAGAACGATAACTCCATGTATAAAACATTACAGCGAGAGATACAGAGAAAGATCAGAGAAGCCAAACAGAAAGAACTGGAGAAAAAATGCCAAGAAATCGAAATTCTCCAAAGTAAATACGACGACTTCAACGTGCATAAGAAGGTAAGAGAAATTACAGGTAAATGTAAAAACAGAAGAGTAAGTAAACTTGTTAATGACAATGGAGAGATAATCGTGGACAAAGAGAGTATCAATGATACCTGGAAAAATTACATAAGAAATTTATTTTTTGATGAGAGAGAGAACCAGCCCCCAATACCTACGGAAACAGGACCACCTATACTAGTGGCAGAAATAAGAGCAGCCATAATATCACTAAAAGAAGGTAGAGCTCCAGGACCAGACGGAGTACAATCTGAATTTCTTAAACTTCTTGATGATGAATCTTTAAGAGTACTATGTAAAATCTTCAATAATATCTATGACACAGGCAATATCCCAAAAGATTGGCTACTTTCAGAATTTATTACCTTACCAAAGAAACAGGGAGCAAAAAAGTGCGGAGAATATAGGCTAATAAGTCTAATGAGCCATACATTAAAACTTTTTCTTAAAATTATACATCGTAGAATATACAAGCTATGCGAAGAGAGAATACAAGACACACAGTTTGGATTCATGAAAGGCGTAGGTACAAGAGATGCACTGTTTAGTCTACAAGTATTATTTCAAAGATGCAGAGATATGACTTGCGATATTTACACCTGCTTTGTGGACTACCAAAAAGCATTTGATACAGTTCAACACCAAAAAATGATGGATATTCTAACAAAAGCCCAAATGGATGATAAAGATCGGCGTATAATACAAAATTTATACTGGAACCAATCAGCCACAATAAGAACGAATTTTGGAGGTGAACCAACGGAAATGATCCAGATTCTACGAGGCGTTAGACAAGGTTGTATACTTTCACCTATATTATTTAATCTATATTCAGAGGAAATATTTAGTGAAGCCTTGGAAAAATGCGAACATGGAATACTTCTAAATGGAGAACGCCTAAACAACATCCGTTATGCAGACGACACCGTTATTTTTGCAGACAGTTTGAACAGTTTACAGCAACTAATAAACAAAGTAAATGAAGTAAGTGAAAGATTTGGACTTCAAGTAAATATAACAAAAACTAAATTTATGATCATCAGCAAAAATAAAGTTAGAGACGCTCAACTACTTATCAATAATACACCAGTGGACCGAGTAAAACAGTATAACTATCTTGGAACAACAGTAAATGAACAATGGGATCACTCACAGGAAATAAAATGTAGAATAGAGAAGGCTAGGAGTGCATTCAATAACATGGCCAAACTCTTTAAAAGCCACAATCTTAATCTGGAGATAAAAGTAAGGCTCCTACGATGTTATATCTTCTCAATATTGTATTACGGAGTTGAATCCTGGACACTAACTGAAGCAATGGAGAAAAAACTTGAAGCCTTCGAGATGTGGCTATACAGGCGAATTCTAAGGATATCATGGACAGACAAGATAACCAACGAGACCGTATTACGAAGAGTGGGCAAAGAAAGAGAGGTGATGTATACCATTAAAAGGAGAAAGTTGGAATATCTCGGACATATAATGAGAAACAGCACTAAATACAGATTACTGAAGGTAATCCTACAGGGTAAAGTATTCGGAAAGCGAGGAATTGGGAGAAGGAGAATATCATGGTTGAAGAACCTGAGGAAATGGTTCTCCACAACAACAACGAATTTATTTAAAGCAGCAGTTAATAAAATAATTATAGCCAGAATGATTGCCAATATTCGGAACGAATAGGCACTGAAAGAAGAAGAAGAAGAAGATAAATAAATAGTAAAGGTTCTCGTAATACTATGATATCCCAAAATATGGTTCAAGAGGTCGCCAAGGTGAAAAGTTTTTCAAATTTTTTACACAATTTTTTTAATCAAATTGTAGAGTACACACAACCAAACTTAAATGGAATCACCCAGTATTTTTTACTAATAATAAGAAATGTATGACAACTTTTTTTTGCAGATAAGAGATAACGGTTTTTGTTGGAAATACGATTTATAATTGATACAATTTGATCAACTACACATTGAAAAATTTTATTATTTGTGTCAAGTTGTAAAACCGAGACGTCAGAATAAAGTTAATTTTGTGTTAAAAAAGGGAATATTCCCTACGTAGATGTGTCAGATGTTCAGAGGGGACGAATTGTTGCTCTTGTTGAGCAGGGAATGTCACAAAGGCAAATTTCAGTTGAAACAGTACGAAAGAGACTTCGTTCCCAAAATTGATTTAGCAGGAGGCAGTTGAGAGTTCCCGAGTTATCCAGACAAAACAAAATTGATCGGCTGAATTGGTGTCTGGAACACCAGTACAGGACAAATGAAGATTGGCAAAATGTTCTTTTTTCAGATGAAACCAGAATTGGCTGAGATTAGATGACCGTCGAATTCGGTTTTAAGAGGTCAAGGCAGACAAGTTAAACTGCAAACTGCCAGATCCATTCCAAAATATAAATGAGGAACTGTAATGTTTTGGGGAGGTATTATAATGGGAGAAAAACACCTTTGCGTCCCTTACGGCAAAGTTTAACGGATCGTTGTATGTCGATTAGTCCATAGTCAGGCTGTGGCGAGGTGCAGTGGAAATATTTTTATTTTCATGGACGATAATGCCCCTCCACATACCAGCAGAGTTGCCACAGACTTTCTGGAAACTGAAGATGTCATTGTTTTGAGCTGGCCTGCCTGCTCACCTAATATTAATCCCATTGAGCATGTGTGGAACCTCATTAAAAGAAGGATTAGAGCTCGAAGTGATAATCCAGGTAATGCGGATCAGCTCATTCAAGCCGCTATAAAAGAATGGGCAACTTACCTCAAGAATAAGTTGACAATTTGATTAGAAGCATTCCCCGTCGGATTGAAGCTTATACTAGAGTTACAGGAGCTAGTAACACTGACTATTAAAATGAACAACAATACTGTATCTTTCTTTAGTCAACCATTGCAATGTTTTCATTTGTTCGTGTTTTTTGCGTTTTTGTTAATTTCAAGCTTTTGTAACATTTTTTGATTGTTTTTTTTTTATAGTAATTAAATTGATTTAGTATAAAATGCAGTTCATTTTCCATTAAAAAAATTTAGTAACACTTTACAAAATCGGAAATACTGGGTGATTTCATATAAGTTTAGTTGTGTGTATGTTTCAACTGTAGTGGTGAAAATTTTTAGGAACAGTACAGCGTCACCAAACAAGGTAGTGGCGTTCCAAAAAATACTTATGATTTAAACCAAATTGTTAAAGATAGGTACACACAATTTATTAAACAATGATATTAGATTATATTTTTGGCAATATTGTACTACATTTTAATACATATTATTATAATATATCACATACATATTGTCTGTATGTGAAACCATAGATACGTATTACAGATTTCAGTATTAATGAATATTAATTACAAAGATTGTTTTAACTTTAAAACCTTTATTATTTATATTATTACTCACTTAAACGTCACAAAGTTAAATAGAAGAATATACGAAATGATTGTAATAAAGTAGAACAATAATGCATACATACAGGAGAGTTTGGAAAACTTATATTCACATAGGTTACATAGGTGCATAGTAATGTTAAATTATATTATTCACTTTTATAATTAGATTCACTGTCGTTGTCACTAGAATCATTTAAATCAATCCTTAATTCTTCAGTAATTACCTATACGAGACGTTCATTTTCCAAATGCTTATCTTCAACCTTGACAACATGTTCACACACTTTTTTCAGTTATCTACAGTTACTCTAGCAAATTCCTGTTCCACCAACACTTTTACGTCTTCTAACTTAAAATAAACGTTTTGTTTTGCAACTTTATTTTTTATTTGCGCCCAAACCATTTTTATAGGGTTCAAGTCTGAATGATATGACGGAAGTTTTAAAGAAACATGTCCACATTCTTGCAGCTTTGTCAAATTTATATCGAATATCATCTTGTTTGTGTCGTTTGATAATTTCATAAAATTGTGGTTTTAACATTGACGTTACAAATGGTAAATTTTTTCTGTCAACCAAGAGATCATATCCAGTTTTTTAGAATTACTGGTGGGTGCTTTATTAATTTGTACATTATGATATGACGCATTATCAGTAACAACAACAGATCCAACAGGCAAATTGGGGATTAACTGTTCTTTCTGAATTCATATCATCGTGATAATCTCCTGTCTTAGCTCCTAACTTAAAAATCGAAAGGGCATTCTGTATGAAACCCATCTCCCCACCACCATGTACAATAATCAACCTACTTCCTTTTGAAATGTTTTTGAACAATCCTTTGCCACTGTCATCTGTCCAGCTATTTGGCATTGTGTGTCCTGCATGTACATAGGTTTCATCAACATATACAATTGACTTACCTTCGCTTCTGTAATATTTAATTTTGTCCAAATATTTAATCCGTAGAGCACGAATATTATTCCGTTCAATTAATAAACGTCGATTATCTTTCGTTTTCTTTCATTTAATTCCCAAATCTTTCACAATTCTGTAGAGATAACTTCCAGTCCACTCGTACACCTCTTCAAGCCTTTTCAACTTTCAGTCTCATGAAAATGATGAATGGTATTTCTAATGAACTGTTTGTCATACTATCTCAAGTCTGTCACGGTTCCTTCCTTTTAGCAAGTGTTGTAGCTGGAAATTTTAGTGTATTATTTGACTCTGCGTTTGTTAACATACTCGCTTGTTGAATGATCCTTTCTACTGTCCGTAAAGATACTCCACTAGCTTCATTCAGCTTAGTTAGAAGTTAATAATAACTTCTGTACATCTAAAATAATGAAAAAAATTTATCTTTTATCTTCTACTACAATATTTTTATTTATTATTTCAAGTTAATACTACTATATAAATATAAAAACATAAAAAATGTGTAGACATTTCGAGTTTAGTTTAGGATTAGAATATTCTAGTTTATCAAAATAAAGGGTAATCCATAATGCTGCAAAAATGTAAAATTTAAAAAATTAAATTTGAGGGATTATGTATAATAAAATTTATTTTGTTACAGGGAACTCATAATTGGAAATATGTCACTAACGCACCAGAGCAACATTATGACGTCCATGGGCAGCCATCAAGGGGGATTGGACATGGCAGCTTTTCAGACCGCTACAAAACTATTTGATCCCAACTGTACAATAACCTCTTGTTATCAAGACTACCAAGTAGCATAAGATGTAAAAAATGTATATATAGACGTTTCAGAAACAACAAATTTTGGTTAAGAGTCTGTACAAACTAAACTCAGATTTTATGTAATTTTTTTCCTTTATATAAGCAATTTTTGTTGTTCATTGGCGGGATGTTTCCTTTATGAAAGATTGTCACTACAGCTTGACTGAGTTTAAGATGTTTGTTTTAATTTTTGCCCAACTTTTCGTGACCTTTTCGCTTTGGATAATCTATGTGTTTCTTAATTTTTTTGTTATTCTTTTTAGGTATAAATATCTTGTTGTGCTGTCCTGCAAATTTTCAACTTTTGTCTTTGTGGTGTATCCTGTAATTTTATTTTTATGATAAATATGTGTTTTCGTTCGGATTTTGCACAATACTTATGCACAATACAAACTTATGATCTCTTCCTATCTCTGCCGATGTTAGTGCCTTTGCATCCAAAATTTGGGAAGAGAGTAGCTGTCTATTCAAAATTATATAATATATCATGATCCTCTTCTCATGGTACTTTCAAAGGTATACTTGTGTTGTTCTTTGTGAGGGAAAAACGTATTGTTAATAGGTAATTCATTTATGCTACAGAAGTCCAACAGAAGATCTCCGTTTTTATTAATTTCTGACATCCTCGTTATTCATTGTTTTATCCCTGGCACATTCACTGTTCAATTTCGTTTATTGTGCACTGAAGGAGTACGTAGAAGCTTTCTATTATAGTTATATCTATGTTATCCTCAGGCGCATAAATTAATATCGCATTTAAGGGCTTGATATCTAGTTTACTCGGCATGCAAACTATTCTTTCGGAGTCATATACTATTAACTTGGGTTGCAAGTTTCTGAAGTACTATTAGGGCGACTCCTTCTTTGGATCTGGTTTCTTTCGCAACGCCAGTGTAGAACATAAGGTAGTTATCTAACATAATGTAACTTTTACCCTTTTTCTTTGTCTCTCGAAATGCACATATATCAATATTCTTCTCTTTAAGTTCTTTGGTGTTTTTTTTTTCTCTTATGATTAGCGATTTAACGCTCCACGTACCGATTCGAAGAATATTTTTCGTTTTTTTTCGCATTGGTCGTCATCGTTGAATCCGGCCAAAAGTCTGTCTCTATGAGCAGAATGTTTATATTCTTAGTTATAGGTCTTCCTCCTCCTTTATCCGGGCTTGGGATAAACAAAAGTTCTGTTAAGCTACTCGATCCACCCAACAGCACTGCTGGCGAAATTGTGTTATATTATTTTCAAATATGACAACTTTTTTGGTAAATGTTCTTGTTTCTGTTTTCTAGTGACATTACGTCTTCTAGTAGGGATTAATGAGCAATCGCAACCGTACTATTCAATGCCGCTAATCTATTTTGGATTTTATACTGCTACTATACAAAAAATCTGAGTTGTACTAAGACCTTGAGCTACACAGAAACGTGGTCGTAATTAAGTTTTCTGTACGTGTTCTAACATTTCTTGGAGGAATAATGTTTCATCCATTTAGTAGGTCTTTACCAAGAAAGAAAGACCCAGCAGAAACCATCAATTCAGCTCCTTCTGTATCAGAAATTTCTTGTTCTGTATCACTATTTTCATCCATTTGTACTGTTATTTTGTTCTTCGTCATGGTCGTACTCAATATTTTCATTCTCGTCGTCGACTCGAAGGCATTCGTCCATTAGATTTGCAAACGTTCTTGTTCTGCCTCATACGCATACATTTTAAAATTCACAATAACTAACAAACATTCAAAATTTCAAAACAACATGGCTGGCGCGCGGAGAATTTATCCGCTAATACCTTTTTATCAACGGAAAGGATGTGACTGACGCTTAGTATGAATAAATGAATAATTACCATTTGTAGAAGGTACATGGGTGAACCAGAAAAAAGGGTGGGTAGTTTTTAAAAAATTGAGAAGTTTAGATCGTCGCGGAGATTTTGTCCGCGCCCAACCAAAAAAATTACAAATATATCGAATTTTTCTTTTGGCTGTTGTTATGGTCATAACTTCAATTTTTTATATTAAATAGTGTTAAACATGTCACGTAAAACAATTTACTTGAAAGTCTTTATTTTGTTTCACTATGTAACGGAAAAATACATTCTATAGAGGACTTATCGAATTTCATAGACGTTTATATGGAATTAACTGATTTTGTTGTTTCTGTGACCATTTTAAATATGGACAAATGTGATTTTTATTAAAACTTATACGTACTTATTATTGTAAATTGTGTAAATATATTAAATGTTAATGTTAATTTTTATCAATAGATTTTTTTTAAATTAAATGGTGTAATTTTTTTTGAGAAAATTTCTATAGCTGCTTTTTCTTTTGGAATAAGACAAGGACACTCGCTTAGTCCAACGCTATTCAATCTAATCATGGATTAAATCACCAATACTATTAATAAAGGAAGAGGATACAAAATGGGGAACGAAGAAATCAGAATACTCTGCTATGCAGATGATGCGGCCCTAATTGCATCTAATGAAGACGATCTACAAAGACTAACCCATAGATTCAACATAAGGGCAAAGGACTTTAATATGGTGATCTCTACACAGAAAATTAAAACAATTGTAATCAGTAAAGAACCAATTAGATGTAAACTGGAAATCGACAGTATCAGCATTGAGCAAGTAATGGAGACAAATTACCTAGGAATTACACTGTGTAGCTACGGAGATGTGGAGAAGGAAGTGAAAAATCAAGTACAAAAGGCTAATAAAATAGCAGGTTGTCTTAATAACACGATATGGCGCAATACCCACATTAATACCGACGTGAAATCAAGAATCTAGAAAGCAACAATAAGACCAATAATGACATACACTTCAGAGACAAGACCGGATACCTCCAAAACTCAGCAACTACTAGAAACAGCGGAGATGCGTTTACTGAGGAGAATAACAGGAAACACACTGAGGGATCGAATGAGGAGTGAAGAGATCAGAAGAAAATGCAATATACCAGAAATAAATGAGTGGACACTGAACAGAAAAAAGGAATGGAACGAACACATAACCAGAATGGAAGAGACCCGATTAGTAAGAATAGCGAGGGACAAATCACCAAAAGGTAGAAGAAGTATCGGGCGACCACGCAAAAGATGGAGTGATAACCTCCAATCGCATTGCAGCAATTAGAGAATCACTAGTATGGAAAACGTTGCCAAATTCTTTAAAACCTATGTTAGATCAAGTAGTGGGAATGGTCAATTACATCAAATCAAGGCCATTAAAAACACGCCTTTTGTTCTGCAATGGAAACATAACACGAAGTTTTGCTTTTGCATACTGAAGTTAGGTGGTTAAGCATAGGAAAAGTCTTGAGTCGAGTTTTAGAGCTTAAATGGGAATTGTCAGCATTTTTTCAAGGAGAAGGTGCAGAAACAGATAAATTTGCAATATCTTTAGAAAATTATATTTGTGTTACCAAATTAGGATATTTGAGAAGATTTGACATTTTTAAATACCTCAATAATATTAACACGAGTGTCCTAGTAAAATCTGAAAATATTTTGTCTTGTACTGACAAATTATCAAGGTTTCAAAAGAAAATATCTCTCTGGAAAAATCGCATATTAGAAAAAGGTACACTGGATATGTTTTCCAGTATTAGCGCAAATATTGAAGAGATCAAATCAGTTATCATTGAATATTTGACGCTATTAGAAGAAAAAATTTATCACTACTTTCCTTCCCTAAATACAGATAATTACGATTGGATTCGAAATCCTTTTATCTCGATTAATATGTCGAAATACCAGCTATCATTACAAGAGGAAGAAGAGTTAGTAGGCTTGTCAACGGATCGCACTCTGAAACTAAAGTTTTCTGAAATGTCACCAAGAATTTCGGATTTCTGTGCAAGCTGAACACCCACTTCTTTCTACAAGAGCATTAAAGGTATTACTATAGTTTGCAACTTCATATTTGTGTGAATTAGGTTTTTCAACCTTTACAAACATAAAAACAAAGAAACGGAAAGACTTGGGAATATTGATGAAGAAATGAGGGTAGCGTTATCGCATATTATGTTAGTTATGCCCATACATCTAATTTGTTAATGTATTTACTAATCTATATATTTTTTGTTTATATGTTTTTATTCTTTTATTTGGTTTTTGCATGTAGTTTCAGTTAAAGAACGTGTTTTATTTACATTTGTATTTACATTTGCACCCCTTATTTAGTGTTTCCTATAAAATAACACAATGGAGTTCCGCCACTTTTTCAGAATTTGTCAAGTGTTCCCCAGCTTTGAAAAGGTTAAGAACCACTGCTTTAACCCTCTAACAGGCAAGACCGTCTTAAGACGGTCTTTACATTTTATCGTATAAAACTTACACCGAATGTTTTTTGCTACCACAGTATAACCCGACAAGCGAGAGCTGGCGGGTTGCGTGTAGAACAAATTGAAAAGTGGAAGGGATTGCTCATTTCTATTGCAGTCGGCTAGAAGTTCACATCGTGTATAACCGTTTAAGTACCTATACTATATACCTATAATCGCGATTAAGTACCTCTCCTATCTCTCTTAGAATAATTCCTTTTCTATTTTCGCGCAGCTCACCCGCCAGCTCTCGCTTGTCGGATTATAACGACGTCCAACTTTAAAAAACCTTACTTAACGTTATTCTATACAACTAAACACATTCTGGCATCGCGAATTACGTTCTTATCGTTAGTCAAGTGCTGACATACCATAAAGTGACAGTGAAAATTATTTATTCATAAACATTATTTTTAAATCATCAAAAAACACGTTTAGATCAAAGTGATCAACTTGATAATTTTATGGAAAGTACATTATATTTCTTGTTTTAGTAATATAATATGCTTTTAATAAAAACTTTTGTGCAAATAGGCTTTATAAACAAAAATATCAAGACCGTCTCAAGACGGTCTTGCCGATTTACGTATGAAATTTTTATCCTTCAGTATCAAATTCAGATAAAAAATATCTCCTTCAGTATGAAATTTTTTGATATTTTTTTGTGCGTAGGAACACTCTTACTTCCCTGTTCTATTATTTTTCTTTTGTGTGATAGATGCATCGTCTAAATCGTAACCATAAGAACAAAATCAATTTGGAAGAATTGTCTGATGAACAATTATTCGAATTTATTGATTCCGTTGAAACCGACGATAGCATTTATAGTAGTGACGATAGTATTGTGGATCCCGACTATGTTGATGATAGTATTGAGCCTGAGAAGCCTTACAGCCTATCGAGGTATCAGAGGATAACTCACAAGTTATTGACGAATGCATTCAGGAAATGCTTGAAGCTGAGACAACCGATGCATTTGTAAATTGTATAAATTTGTCACTGGATATTAGCAAAGTTGATCAACCAGCAGCTTCTTCAACATTAGTTTTGGATGATGTATCAACCGAAACATTTGAAGTACAAGAACCCTCTACATCCACTTCTACAAATGCATATTTTAAACTAGTCAAAAGAGCTCGATCTCCATTGCCAACTCTTGAAGATACTGGGCCATTAGTTCAACCTAATGATGGTGGCTTTACTGGAGGAGGTAAGATTATATAGAAAACATATTTATACGTTAGGTATATTGTCTTTTTTATTACAGCTTTGAATACAATATCAAAAAACTCGAAAGAGATTTCCAAATTGACGTGGCGTAATCGCTCAATGCGTTTACACGTAAATGATGTGGCTTTTCGTGGCGATTCATCTCTTCCTAGAACAGTCAAACAGCTTCAAACACCGATAACGATATCGTTAAACTGATTGTTGAAGAAACAAACCGTTGTGCTTTGGAAAAAAATATAAATACAACATTCAGCACAACTGCAGACGAAATAAGACATTACATTGGTATATCGCTTTATATGTCTATATATCGCTATCCTAACATAGATAGTTATTAGGGAAACAATGCGAAACGATTTATTACCATCAAGAAGTATTTATCCTTTCAAGATAACTCACAACGAAAGAAGAAAGGTGAACCAGGCTATGATTTATTATTTCGGATTCGTACGCTAGCTAACAAACTGAATGACAGGTTTGATTCCATCCCCAAAACGGCTAGACTTTGTGTTGATGAACAGATGTGCTCTACAAAAACGAAACACCATTTGCGTCAGCATATGCCAAATAAGCCGCACAAATTAGGTGTGAAATTGTTTGTTCTATGTGATAGCAAACATAGAAGCAAACATAGAAACGTGAAGCATAGAAAACACATCGAAGTTGAGTGTCCTCAAATCATACGTGAATATAATGCTCACATGGGTGGAGTCGATTTGATGGATGGACTTATGGGTCGATATCACATTCGAGCTAAAAACAGAAATATTATGATTCGGATATTCTATCATTTTGTCGACATGGCCGCCACAAACGCATTCATTCTATATAAACGTACATGTGCCGAAAAGGCAAATAATTTCAGTGACTGTTGTGAAGAGGAAAGGCTTCTATCTCTTCCAGAATTCCGTGAAGAGATAGCATCTGGCCTTGTTTCTTTCAAGGAGAAACGAAATGTTGGTCGACCATCATCAGCTCGAAATGGTGAACCTGGTTCTTCTGGTAAAACTAGTTCATCTGGTGTTGGAAAAAGGGCGGTTCATCAAGTTGCGGATATACGTTTTGATGGTGAAAACCATTTCCCAGTTTGGGTAAACAGAAAAGGCAAGAAGAGATGTAAGCTGTGTAAACAATCTGATACGCAGCTTGTCTGTTCCAAATGTGACCTCCACTTAAGCGGTACAGTCGATAAAAATTGTTTTTGGGATTACCACCATCAAAAATAACATGTTCTATACTCATTTCTCTCAATGAAACTTGTTTTATAATAAACATCTACCAAAGTTATTTTTTACTCATAACCCGGTAAGACCGTCTGTAGACGGTCTTCACTATTTCTCACCTAGCACTCATCATAGACAAGAGTTTTAGTAGAGAATTGAAAAATAAGTTACTTTTGCCTATATTTACTTGAAAAAAAAATATCAACTTCAACAGATAATTTATACGATCTTGCTTGTTAGAGGGTTAAGGTATGGATATAATATACAATTCGGAGCAAAAAATTTCCCTAACAAGTAATATAATGATCCTTAATCCCTAAGTAATATAATGATCCCTAATTAATTAAGGTTTTAGATTAAAGTTCGAAGTTTTAAATAAATTATTATTTTTACCTAAGTAAATAAATACTATGGTTTAATTCCTTCTTGTTCTAAATGTGTCTATCTTCTAGAGATGTTCGCGACCACATTGACTAATCTTATTCTATTCACAGCAACTCGAAATAGACCAGTTGACGTTAGACCAGTCCACTTCCTAACATTAGCCAGCCAGGAAATACACCTACATCCAGGTCCTCTCTTACCCTCAATCTTGCCTTGTAGAATCAACTGTAAAGGTCGGTATTTATTAGTAAGTATGATGTAGCCGAAGTAAGCCAATTTTTTGTTCTTTACGGAGTTGAAAATTTCTTTGTCTTTTCTTAGCCTCTGGAAAATATTTATATTATATACTGTAAGCAGCCCAAATAGCTTATTTTTCCACTTTTTCTAAAGATGTATCGCCTATTGTAATTTGGGCGTTTATTTCGGTGTTCTTTAATGATCAGTATTTTTGTCTTCTTGCAATTAAGTTTTAGGAAGTATTTGTAATATGTTTGAACAATGTTATCCATCATCCTTTGGACGCCCTGCGCATTATCTACCATCAACACTGTATCGTCTGTATATCTAATATTGTTTATAAGTTGGCCATTTACAGCAATCCCATCTTCTGATTCGTCCAAGGCCGTTCTGAAGATGTTTTCAGAGTATATGTTAAATAATGCCATTGACAATATCGTCGGCTTACTTGTAAAACCTTCTAAGTCCAATTTTCAAAACTTTTCAGGAGAAGCAAAAAACTGCTACCACCGTTATTATGGGACCCTGTCTTATAAAATTTTGTTAAACACCACTAAAATGTAATTTTAGTTAAATCAGTAATCCAGTATATAAATATTTGATTATTTAGGCATTAAAAGAGGACTTACGTGCTTTTCATTTATTTATTCGGGACAAAATAAGACTTACAAGGTACATAAGAGTCGATATTTACTTTAAATATAATTAGTTTGTTGGACAACCGCTGTATTTAAAAAATATATTGCACAAAAAATCAAATTTCTCATATGAAATATTTGTCTAATAGATATTAACCATAGATATATGAATTGAAAAAAAATAATAGTGAAACAAATAAAGTTAACAAGTTAGTAAACTATCATAAAATGTATGAAAGTCTTTTGGTATCACGGATTTTAATTCTTGTAAGTGATTATATTTTTGTAATTTTATTTTTAATGGGCCATTGTATAAAGGAGACGGAATAGCACCAATCTTGCTTTTATTGCAACGTCTGGGAAGTAAAGTCCAGGGCATTTTGTAGTCTACTTTGTATTCAAGACTTAGGTCTGGATTGTACTTTATACATCTGAGGTCATGGACAGTTGGGTCTCCAGATTGATTTCCAGGTCTTATTGAACTATAAAAGTTAAAATTGGAAAAATTTTTCCAGAATGTATGATCAAGGTACAGTACTTCATATGGTTTAGGAGTGAGTCTTGCAGTTTTTAAAAGGTCGACGTAGCATCCTGGTGTATAAATTTCACGATTTCTGAGTTTTCGTTCAATTGTGGAGTGCATTGAATCGCACTCCATTTGTGTATGACCTTTTTCAAGGTACTTATGAACCACCACAATTTTTTTTTCATTAGCCACAGACAAAAGTGCGTTTGATAAAATATTATTTCGATTCTGGTAGCCGCAACCATCACTGTAAAATATTATTTCATCATTATCCTGAAGAGTTGGTATCTTATTAAGGATAAAATAAGAAATTATTGTAGAGAATTCGTTCGCGGACAGTCCACCTTCTCCCTCGTGCCACACAAAACAATAACCATCTTTGTTTTTGAGATCAAATATGGTAAAATTGTGGACTATCAATTTAGTCTTATAGTAAAGCGCTGAAGCTTTTAAATTCGGTGCAAGAAGTACACTCTGTAAATCCATGGTATATACAAATTTACCCTGCTCCTTGTCTTTGGACTTTTCTGCCCTAGCATTTTCTTTATTTTCTATGTGTCTTTTATAAGCATCCTCTGATACATTTTTAACCCTAAATCCCACACAGAGGTCACATTGGTCTTTTTTGGGCTGGTGTATGCTAAGATTCATCTTTTCGAATTCCTCCATAAATGTTTTAACTGATAGGGATTTTTCATTACACTTATTTTCATATTCTCGGAATACTTCCATCTTTGATCTCCATACGGGTTCTAGGTATATTTTCGTAGTAGATGATCTACAATAATGCGACTCGAGCTTTGGCAGACTTATTAGAAAGGAACGCAAAATATTCCTAGGAGAGTCATCCTTTGTTTCCGGAGATATTTTAGACCTTTTCAGATTTTGTGAAGAGGTATCACCGGGTGTTGCGTGAGTATCCTCTGTATTTATATTTGGATCATTTATTTCTTTAACCCATTCAGACACAGTCCATTGTCCAACGCATAACGTATGTAGAAACATTGTTTTGCAAACTCTATGTAATTCGTCACATGAATTTTTCAGATGAAAATATAGTGATCGGCCTCTTCTAGAGACTTCGTTGATTTGATGTTTTTTATCTTGAGCTGCACCAACTCGGACTAACATTTGTACCATGGTTTTTTTCTCTCCCCATGTCTTTTTCCAAAATTCGGAAAATATTTTTTCTCTTTGCTGTTCGCTGAACAACCTACATTTTAACAATGCAGTTTTCTTTGCACTAAGTTTGCAATTACATGACGGTTTTATACTTCTTTCTGGTTTGTCAACATCAAAAACATTTTTGCCGTCCATCTTTCTTCTACCGAGATATTTTTCACCGTGTTCCCTTTTTTGTTTATTTTGAAATTGGACCCATTGTGAAATATCAGCTTTTCTGTTTCTTTTTCTCTTTCGAGAAACCGTGGGAGGAACAGTTATGTTTACATTATCGTTATCTTCAAAGTTATTTTCTTCTGAGTTGGTAACATTATTCTGGTAGGAGACTGAATCACTTGAAGAACTGTCCACTGAATCGGAATTAGGAGAATAGAGAGACTCTTCTTCAGCATCAAGTTCACTATTATTCGTAATGTTATTTTGGTCGATTGAAAACTCATTGAGAGCCTCAAAATTTTGCACTGCGTTTTCTAAACAAACATGCTGCTCTTCTGAAATAATAAATTAATTAATATAAAAAACCTACTAACGAAATTGTGCGTTTACTCACCACTATTTTTTTGAATAGTAATAGAATTATTATCATCTGCATTATGTGCGCACTGGACTTTAACAGTGGTAGGTAAGTCAATAAACTCTATGGGCAGATCATTAATATTAATATTATCTTCCCAATGTCCTGAATCAATAGGTTTTGGAAATAATGGTAAAATAGGTAAAATATTTCCACAATTATGATCAATGTTATCAAAATTGTTATTTTCTCTCGGTGAAACTTCTGGCGCGGCAACTAATTCTAATATCAGCTCTGTCCGAGATTTGTAGGAAGCCATCTAAAATAATATAACAACCATAATCTAGTTTCTTTAAATAACACGTTACAAGTCATAAAAAATGTATAATTTGATTCCTTGAAGTTTTTTCAATTAATATTTTAACTTTACTTTTAGTCTGAAAACCATGTAAGTCCCTAGCAGTGAATATTTTAACATTAATTTTAATATGAAAACCGTGTAAGTCTACATCAACAGGTTAAGAATTTCATTTAAAAATTACTGTTAATTAAAATGGGATAAAAACAGTGTACATACCTTCTTAGCTATTTAAGTTTAAATTTAACTGGAAAACATTAACTGTTGCTAGCACTTCTAAGCCAAAACCATCAATTTTTAAGACCGATTACTTACTAACCTCCAAATTAATGTCAGCACGTTTTCACAGACCACTCACAGACATAGAAGGTTTTCAGAACTATTTTAGACTGAGAGACATAGAAGTTCCTCGTGTTTCCACTAGGGACGAGTTCCGATTGGTCTCGACTTAGAATCTATTCACAGTTATGTCGGGACGGATTTATTAAATTATTTCCGTAAAAAACCCCAAATGACCGAAAATCGGACTTAGAAGGTTTTACAGGTAAGCCGACGATATGCAACCCTATCTAACTCCTTTTTCGACTGTGAAGATTTCAAATAGTTCATTTTCTAATGGTACTGTTGCTTTGCGTTGGAGATATAAGTTCGAGGTCAGTCTTATATCCTTACCATCGAGTCCTGACGTTTTTAGGATATCGATTAGTTTTCCATGTAGGACGTTATCAAATGCCTTCTCTAAATGAATGAAATATGCATACACATCACAGTTGACATCCCTGGCTCTCTGTATTAAAACTTGCAAACTAAAAAGTGCTTCCCTGATTCCGAGTCCTGCTCTGAATCCAAATTGAATTTCACTCAGGTGTTCTTCTAATTTGTTGTGTATGCGCGAGTAAAAGCGAGCGAAAGGAGTACTTAAAATACATGGCTCATCAAACTAATTAATCTATGTTCTTTACATTTTCTAGCATTGTCTTTTTTAGGAAGTGGAATGAATATTGATACTAGCCAGTCTTTGGTAAATAAACAGTCTCGTAGATGTTGAATAGCTTCGTAAGAGCTGTGATTTGGTCTGCCTCTAATAACTTTAAAATTTCTCCATGCACCTAATCAGGTCCTGATGATTTCCCATCTTTAATCCGCTTAATGCTCATAGTTACTTCTTCGTTTATTTCTGGGTCGTACGAATTGTTTATTTCAATCGGACTTCCTGCTGCATCATCGAATAATTCTTGCATATATTCTTTCCATCTTTGTAATGTATCTTCAATGGTAGCCAAAATCTGGCCTTCAATGTTTTATTCCTAAAATGTAATTAATAGAACTAAGAAAAATTATTTGCAATGTTTTTCTAAAATGTATTGAAATATGGCATAGTTTTAAACTAATTGTTAAAATGACAATTATTTACAATAAAAAACACTATCTTTTAACTGAACTAGTATTACGTATTTATTAAGCTTTAAAGGTGTTGAATGCCTAGTGCTTTATAACATGAGTTTGGATATTTTGGCTTCGGATACTTCGGAAATTGTTCCAAAGTGGAAATCAAAGCATCAAATAAACGCGTTCTCAATTAAAATTGTAGTATCTATAAAAGAGGAATCTATTTAATTTTTCAAACATAGCAATATCAAAGAAAACTAAATAATTTAGCACTATAATATTAAATATAACAGCTATAAGCATAACTTTCTCATGTGCAAAGATTTTCTTCGAAGCATGTGCATTTTTCAAACCAAAAGTTGATATAATAAGGTGGGATATTGGATTTCAGCGCTAGGTCTTTTAAAACACCGAGATTGAAATCCGTCTTACTGACGTTCTTACTGGGATCTATAGTTCTGGTAATGTTTTTAATTGGTTTTGTATATTTTCCACTTGTCGAAATACGTCGTTCATATGGCTCGTACTCTATCTTGGGGTTTAAATTAAATCTGAAAAATTAGTAAATTATCATTGATACCTACTACTTTCAATGTAATAATTACGAAATGGCTATTATCCCGGTGGATGTATTTTATAAAGTTAAATTTATTAAATAGAGTATTTATTATAATGTTTGTGTATTTGGATTAGTATTCGTCGTAAATAGGATTAATAAAAATATGATGAAAAGAAGATTAAAAAATAATCTTAATATTATTTGTACAATCTGCCAGAATAATTAATTTTGTATCAACTTTATTCTATTGTCACATAGCAGCAGTGTCGAACGCGGTTATGATTTAGATGGTACAGAACCACGTAGCTGTGGAACAATTCGTGTTGTTGCCTTACTTTTTTTTAATTCTTGGTATTATTTTAAGAACTTTTTTGGAAAATAGTAATAGTCCAGGCTGTGAGGCCGCTCCCGTTGGGAAAATGTTTCTGATTCGGTTTCTTCGCGGATTCCGGTTCAAAAATGTCCCCTTTAAACAAATCTGAAGGGTGCCGGGCGAAATTTTTGGGCAGAAATTGTTTAAACAATTTTTTTAAACAAATTCCAAAAATAATTTTTATTTAATCTGGAAAACATTTTTTTAGGTTTTTTGGGTCATTTTAAACAAAAAAGGTCTCTTGTCATTTTTCTCTAAAGTTGATAGTTTTCGAGTTATAAGCGATTTAAAGTCTGAAAAAAGCGAAAATACGCATTTTTGAGACTTGAAAACACATATGTAAATTATTATTTTTGAGGTTACCAAGTGTCTAAATTGAAGTTTAAACATTCAACTTCAAGATTGTGAAGAGTAATCGGGGCTTATTTTAATTTAGACCGTTGTTTTTTAATTGTTAAGTATGCGCGTACACTCGATTTTTCAGCCGGCGGCGCCGCGGCGCGGCGCGCTATCGTGCGCCTCTATCGTACTTATGCATAGTTTACATATACTTACACATACTTACAAATAATTATTATTTATTGAGTATATATTTATTTATATCAATTGAGTTATAATATAAATTTCGTAAAATATAAACTACATTTTATTTAAAGTCTAATAATAGTTACATAAAATAATTGTACAAAAGATTGTTAAATAACACACTAATATCACTCAGTAAAAGTATCTTTGTTTTCACAAAAATCTAAATCACATCCACATAATGGTACACAGTTGACATGATTTTTCTTGCAGTTGCAAGCATTAGTTTTGCAAGTCTTTTTGCATTTGCACGGTTTCACCAGTGTTTCTGGTAATGGGTTTTGAGTTATGAATCTTGGTAATAACCCACCACTATCAGACATATAATATCCATATTGTGTAAAATCGAGAGTTTGATAGCGAGAATATATGGCATTTCGCCAAATATATGTTTGAGCGAAAGCTCTTAACAAGTGTTGGTAAAGTGCGTCAGAGATACAAGGTATATTGGCTAGATTAATTCCTAAGCCACATGATCTGTTAAAAATTGTTTTTCTTGCATCGTTTACGGATTCTCCCATTTTGCCTATTAATTGCCTATTAATATTAATATTTACTGCATTGTATTATTTAAATAATAATTTAAAAATATTATTTACAATTGATATAAATAAATATATACTCAATAAATAATAATTATATTGTTCAAATTTGGAAGAAAAAAAAACTATATACGGTTATTACATTGCGATGATTGATTTTTTTAATTAGCCCAATGACAATAATTAATACATACATAAATAAATTATGGAAAAAACTATGTTAATAAACTTACGTACGATAGAGGCGCACGATAGCGCGCCGCGCCGCGGTGGCTGAAAAATCGAGTGTACGCGCATACTTAACAATTAAAAAACAACGGTCTAAATTAAAATAAGCCCCGATTACTCTTCACAATCTTGAAGTCGAATGTTTAAACTTCAATTTAGACACTTGGTAACCTCAAAAATAATAATTTACATATGTGTTTTCAAGTCTCAAAAATGCGTATTTTCGCTTTTCTCAGACTTTAAATCGCTTATAACTCGAAAACTATCAACTTTAGAGAAAAATGACAAGAGACCTTTTTTGTTTAAAATGACCCAAAAAACCTAAAAAATGTTTTCCAGATTAAAAAAAAATATTTTTGGAATTTGTTTAAAAAAAATTGTTTAAACAATTTCTGCCCAAAAATTTCGCCCGGCACCCTTCAGATTTGTTTAAAGGGACATTTTTGAACCGGAATCCGCGAAGAAACCGAATCAGAAACATTTTCCCAACGGGAGCGGCCTCACAGCCTGGACTATAAGTATTAAAATAAGTTTAGTATTTAAAAAAATGCAAATAAACTGCTTAAAATATATATATTTCTTTGAAATCATATAGGAGAAGTATACCTTCTTACGGGCGTACTAAGTACACACACTCTTGTATTAATCGTATTTCAACAAGTATATGAATGAATACGAGAAAAAAAGCAAAATGTAGTCGGCAACAAAACAAGGTGTAGTTCTAAACGATCTTAATGCCAAAAACTAAGGGAAAATAGTAAAATAAGGAAATATAAACTTAAAACTAAATTAAAGAAGAAGAAGAATTTAACGTACCGTTTTTCTTTGTCAAGATTATCAAGATCGACTTTTTCTTGCTTTACATTATATTTGTATTCAACTTCATTTTTATACCTCAACAAATCTTCTTGTTTGCGCAGTCTTTTATCGGCGAACTTGTATCTGTATGGTCGTTTTTCAATATAGGAGTCGTAGTAAATCTTATGAATCTCCTTCATGTAGTCCTTCCAAGAAATTAATTTCAATAATTTTTCCAGTTCTGAGAGCTCCCTATATAAAACAAAAAAAAATTAAGAATACAATTGTTTAATTGTACGAGTACGAGCAAACTACTAGAAGAAAAAATCATGTATATAAGGTCATGCAACAAAGAAAAATACACAGAAAAACACTACAGAAATAAAGTGGGGTCAACAAATATAGAGAATAGCTAGACTGTTAAACATCGAAAGTGTTTCTTGAGTGAGGAGAAATCTATATAGGATATTACAACTACAAATTTTAGATTCCCCACGTCTCTTTTAACACCTTTATCAACGTCTGTTTTGCTTTGCAATTTTTAGAAAGCACAGATTAAAGCAGAAATCTGAATTGTGTTTCGAAACTATTTTACGGTTTTATTGTCAGATGTCGCTATTGCGTCCGTATTGAAGCCATTTTAGTGTTGCTTCTTAAAAGACAGAAAATATTGATCTTTCACGTTGAGAACACCTTTGAATAACTGTTCTGATGAGACCTATTAGGTCGAAATACGTATCAACAGATACAAAGGCGCTGTTTGCGTGAAATCAAATATTTGCTGTCTTTTCACTTTATTCGGATCTACTCTGTACGAGTACTAGAAACCAATTCGCTAAGGATTTCTGCTTAGTTGAAAAGACGTGTCGTGGAATGCAAATTTTAGATTCCCCACGTCTCTTTTAACACCTTTATCAACGTCTGTTTTGCTTTGCAATTTTTAGAAAGCACAGATTAAAGCGGAAATCTGAATTGTGTTTCGAAACTATTTTACGGTTTTATTGTCAGATGTCGCTATTGCGTCCGTATTGAAGCCATTTTAGTGTTGCTTCTTAAAAGACAGAAAATATTGATCTTTCACGTTGAGAACACCTTTGAATAACTGTTCTGATGAGACCTATTAGGTCGAAATACGTATCAACAGATACAAAGGCGCTGTTTGCGTGAAATCAAATATTTGCTGTCTTTTACTTTATTCGGATCTACTCTGTACGAGTACAAAAAATCAATTCGCTAAGGATTTCTGCTTAGTTGAAAAGACATGTCGTGGAATGCAAATTTTAGATTCCCCACGTCTCTTTTAACACCTTTATCAACGTCTGTTTTGCTTTGCAATTTTTAGAAAGCATAGATTAAAGCAGAAATCTGAATTGTGTTTCGAAACTATTTTACGGTTTTATATAGTAAGTATAAAAAATGCTTGGAGATTCATTAACAAATGTTAAATAACCAAACAATTATGAAAAAACTTACTGTGTGCCTTTCTCAGATAGTACTCCTTCTATATGTTGAGTTCGTAGTAGATGATGTCGGTCAAATAGTATCTCAAATACTTTTTGAGCATCCTTTGTATTACACTGAAATTCGTCCAATCCAATTTCGCTAAAATTCCGTTGTAACTGCTCCTTTATAGTTTTGTCAGCCTTTTCGGCTGTATCTCTCATTTCTATTATGTCTTTGACACAGACCTTATACTTTCGTACCTAATAAAATGGAATGAACTATTTTTTGTTATACAGTATTAAAAGTTAAGATGGGTAAGAAATAGAAGAGTAGAATGGAACGAGCATATAAGCTGAACGACAATAGTAGAGTAGTAAACACGGCATGAGACGGTTCCCCAATAGAAAGACGATCAGTAGGAAGACCACGAAAACCATCATGTCTATAAAAAAAGAAGAAGAAGAAGTATTAAAAAAACTCTATGGTGAGAATTGAGAATAATATTAAGCATATACGGCCCTAATTAAACATACTACATGACTACTTTTTCGATTCGATCTGCAACTGTGCTAATGCCGCCGAGAAAATTCTACTTGGGCCTGGAAGCGTTCCTAACAGCGAGACAAATTATATATAACAGCAATTTAGACACCGTGCCGGTCTTAGCTTTGTAGAGGAGGGACGCTGAACTGAGTAGGAGTCTTTCAGTACTTTGTACAAGACAGACTGGGCGGGGAAGCCCTCAAACCCAACACGGAGCGTCCCAATGGCTGATAGGGAACGTTCCTGTAGATATGCAGGACAAGTATGAATAAGCATTCGCCAAATAAGTACCTGCGGATCATCGAAGGACATGACACAGGTCAGCAGCTGTGTCATTAGTGGCCTGTGGCTAAGTAATACAATTCCTGACAGGTGCGGTACCACAAAGTCGCAGGCGAAAATCAAATACTGATTTAACCGGCTGTGATACTGCGAACACTCACCAACCCGTCCGGCAAGCGTGGTGTTTTAATGACAATATACCCTCAAAACACAACATGTTGAACTTGAAACAAAATGCGACAATACCCCAGGTGGGTAGAGCTAGCAGCTCAGAATCCCACACCAGAAAACCGGCCAGCCTTACGGATTCTGGGGGAGGCACAAGCTCAACAAAACGCGCCAAAATAGATACAAACAAACAAAAACAGTTACTACTAGCCACATACAACATCCAATCTATGGCTAAAGATGAAAAGGTCTACGAATTAGAAGAAGAACTATCCAAGATAAAGTGGGATATTGTAGGACTGTCAGAAGTGAAAAGAAGAGGCGAACAATGCATGCATCTAAACTCTGGAAATCGCTTATACTATACAGGGAAAATAGACGAAACATATGGTGGAGTAGGATTTCTTGTCAAAAAGTATCTCACACCATACATTTCTACATATAAAAGCGTTTCTGATAGAGTAGCTTATATTATAATAGACCTAGATAATAAAACCAAGATCAAGGTTATACAAGTGTATGCTCCCACAACAACACATCAGGAAGAGGTAGTTGAAATGTTCTACGAAGATTTGATAACAGCATTAGAAGAAAATGATACAAAGTATACCATCATTATGGGAGATTTCAACGCAAAATTGGGTAAAAAGGAAGAAAATACTGAAACCAAAATAGGGATGCATGGTTATGGCACACGAAATGAAAGAGGAGAAAAATTATATAACTTCTTAGAACAACAAAATTTATATGCCATGAACACACACTTCAAGAAACCAGCAAACCGAAAATGGACGTGGATATCTCCCGATAAAAAGACGAAAAACGAGATCGATTACTTCTTGTGTGGGAACAAAGACATTTTTGAAGATATAACTGCTCTCAATCGATTCACAACTGGCAGCGATCATCGCCTTTTAAGAGCAAGGATTCTTATTAAACAGACGAAAAATAGTAGACACAGGCCACATAATTATTGTAATCAGATAGATTAAACTAAAATACAACAGAAGGGAGATGAGTACAGAGAAGTCTTAAGAAAAGAATTTGTAGAACATTATCAACAAGAATATTCCGACATGAACACAATTAATAAAGAAATGCAACGAAAGCTCTTGAAAGCAGGACTGACTGTTGCAAAGAAAACGAAAAATAAAGAAGACCGAATAAGTGAAGGAACAAAACGGTTGATGGAAAAGAGACGCACATTTCTAAGCGAAGGAAAGCGAAACACCAATGGTTTCAAAGAATTGAATAAACAAATAAAGAAGGGAGTAAAGAAAGATTTAAGAATCTATAATGAAAACAAGGTAGAAAAAATAATAGAAAAGAACCGAGGCCTGAAATGCTTAAGATCAAACTTAGGAAAGCCTATAATAATCTCATTGAAGGATAAAGATAGAAAAGAAATAAGAGAAAAGAACGAAATCCCAAAAGTTACTCAAACATTTTACTGTGATTTATATTCCCCAAACAAGAACCCAGATAATACTGCAAAGGAAGATCTTAAGAAAAAGATAACGAATGTCATCTCAGAAATACTCCCTAACATAGAATCTTCGAAATAAGACAAGCTATGGCACAACTAAAGAACAATAAGGCTCCGGGTCCAGATGAAATACTTGTAGAAATGTTGAAGGAGGTGAGTGAAATTATTCTCGAAGAATTGAAAATTTTTTTCAACGAATGTCTTTATAGAGGAGAAGTCCCAAATGGTTGGAATGAAAGTTTGACAATACTTCTCTTCAAAAAGGGAGACAGAGGTGATCTGAAGAACCATATGCCAATCTCCCTGATGTCCGAAATGTACAAATTGTTTATGAGAGTATTAACTAACAAGGTTAACGTCGAAGCTCAATAGCTATCAACCGGTAAAGTAGGCAGGATTCCGAAAGGATTACAGTACAGCGGATCATCTTCTTACAGTCAGAACTCTAAGAACTGTAATAGAGAAAGCAAATGAATATCAGGCTGCAGGATAGACTCCCGATACAGAATGCTTATACATAATATTTACAAGAAAGCTATAATAAAAATACACATAGATGCGAAAACCAAAGCTATACCAATCAACAGAGGAGTTCGCCAGAGTGATGTTAACTACAGACCATGGTGACGCAACTATTTCAAGCTTCGGAAAAAGTAGGTCTTAAGATGAACTTGGAAAAAACAAAAATAATGACAAATACACTGAACATTAGAGAAATAGCGTTGAACGATATAAATTTAGAAACAGTAAGCGAATACATCTACCTGGGACAGATAATGAAAGTTAACAAAGAAAATCAAACTGCCGAAATTACCAGAAGAATAAGATTAGCATGGGCAGGATTTGGAAAACTGAGTTGGATCTTGAAAAGCACTAAAATAGAACAATATTTGAAAACCAGAATTTACGATCAGTGTATCCTCCCTATACTCACAGACGTGGACACTCACCAAGTCTAACATGGATAAAATAGTAAAAGCACAAAGAGCGATGGAAAGATCAATGCTAGGGTGAGACTTATAGACAAAAAAACAAACAAATGGATTAGAAGCAAAACGAAAGTAAAAGACGCAGGAGAACATGCTGCCAAATTAAAATGGAGCTTCGCAGGACACAATGCCCGACTGAAGGATATGAGATGGAACCACGAAATACAATAATGGAGACCATGGTTAGGAAAGAGAAGCAGAGGAAGACCACAAATGAGATGGGCGGATGATATTAAGAAGATCGGAGGACACAACTGGAAGCAAGTGGCGCAAAATAGAAGACACTGGATTGATTTGGGGGAGGCCTATATACAAAGTTGGATTACTCAAGGCTGAAGATGAAGTAGAAGATATCTCGTAGATTTTCAGAATAATATGTAATACTATAGCTTTAGGATACATTACGGTAATAAATTCTAGAAGAAAATTTGCTAATTTACTAATTTAGTTTACTATTGAACATGTAGCCAATTATACGATATAACAATTTTTTAGAGCAAAAAAAAATGTGTATTATGACCCAAGAAGATCGAAAGACACAACTGGAAGCAAGTGGCGTTAAATAGAAGAAACTGGATTGATTTATGGGAGGCCTATGTCCAAAGTTTGATTATTTAAGGCTGAAGAAGAAGAAGAAGAAGAAGCAATTTATATTTTTAGAGTTAGTCCAAAATATAAATTTGTACTGTTAAATAAATAAATATTACTAATTAATAGTATTTTAGTGTTGGTGTTTAAGAGACTTTAAATAAATTAGTATAAACATTACAATATGAAAGAGTACCTACCAGAAATGTATTGCTCCTTTTATGAGTACCTTTTTCGCGCAGATGTATTGTTAACGGAACGAAATTATACAGCAAAATTTTTCAAATTCATCATTGATTGACAGTAATATAATTTGATCTTTAACTAGCTTATTTTTACTTATACTTCTTTAATAGTTTATAACTAGCATGAATGTTGTTTAAGAATTTTTAATTTGTGTACCCACTAAATATAGCAAGTAATTCAATAAAAATTGTCCGTATAACATTATCTATGTTGGATTGTATATTTGCTAAATATGCGGCGTGAGCAGTAAAACACCTAAAAACATACGCAAAGACACTTCTTCTTCACGTACCGTCTCCATTTCGAAGTTTGGCTATCATAATTGCTTTTGGATCTTAGTTACAGCTGAACAGAACAGTTGATTGAAATTACAACCAAACCACTCACTTAAATTTCGCAACCAAAAGATCTTTCTTCTCCCTATACTTCTGCTTCCTTCAAATTTCCCCTAAATGCTCCGTGGAAGTGGATATTTTTATCTTGAAAAGTTTTTATTAAAAAAAATGGAATAATACTTTAGCATTTTTTATGTGTGTATTTCAATGACTCCACTTAAGTGACTGACTGACTCCAGTTAAGCTGCACACGTATGACATTAGATTGTTCAAAAATCTTTACTACAATCAGACCGCTTGTATTAAGGTGGATCAAAAGGTTTCAGCTAAGGTTTCTAAGAATGTTGTGGGGTGTGGAAAGGGTATCAAATAGGGGTGTTGTTTAATGCCTACACTTGACCAGTTTTTGAGATAGTATTGAATAATCGTAGCGGTGTTAAAATCGATGGTGACATTCGAAAATGGCAGAGTGTCTAAAAAATCTTCAAACCTCAGTTAAACTGAAAAGATCTTAAAAATCAATGCAAAGAAAACAAAATGGATGGTGGTCAGAAAAATTAATATTGACTCATTAGTAAGATTAGATAACAAAATCCTGGAAAGGGTGGAACACTTTAGATATTTGGTCGAAGAAAGACAGACAAAGTCATAGAGGAAAGTGAAAATGACTTATACAAAGATTATCCAGAGAAAAAAAAAAGAAAGTGCGCTGAAGTCATCTGTCATTACATTACTGGCCTAGAAACATAGAAGCGCCAAATACTTCATAACGAGTGACGAAACTTAAAACATGATAAGACACAAAGGGAGAGATTTGACTGGCATGCATACACATTAAATTCAAGGTCATAGATGATAAAGACATAAATAAATTTGCTGTAGTGATAGCCAACTATTATAATAGGCAAGGTCTGAAGAAGTTCACTAACTTACTAAGTATCCTCTCCATCTGGCTTGTATCTTGACAGCAGCAGTGTTATACTGCTTAATGCACATTCTATCATATGTTTTTGCCATAATATCCGGTAGATGATATCTTAAAAGCCAACCTCTACAATATCTTTGGATCACAGTAGCAGCTGCGTTCATTCTCCTTATCTGGGCTCTGACAACTATACCTTTGAATAAGCTTTGAATAATAACAGCAGCTCTGTGGATTTTATTCGATACTTCATTGTATGTTCTGAAAAACACAATTTTGTTTGAAAGACTGTTTTTTTATTGCATATGCTTTTGTCAGCCCGTTTTAATAGATTCTTCAATCACGCAAAAGAATACACAAGGTTACTTCATCCTCGTCTAGAGGCCGATTAAGATATTTTTAACAGATACACAATAATGAACCCCAGACATAAATTATAATAACGGTTATGATTATCTGTGCCACGGTTAAGATATTGTTAAATTTAGGATAAATAAAATGAAACAACATATGATTCTTCAGACACCTTCAGACAAAATATTCATAAATATACATGGATGCAAGAAACACGAAAGCTGAAATCGATAATAGACTACATAGTAATCAAACAAGATACCACAATAAATATCAAAGATGTGCGAGTCAGAAGAGGAGCAGAATGAGGAACGGACCATAAACTACTGACAGCAAAAATGGGCATTAATTGGAAACATAACAAGACCCCCTCTACAGAAGAACCGATGAACACTATAAGAGAAAAACAATACAATATAGAACTACTCCAAGAACAATCAATAAGATAAACTAATAAGAATACCAATAACGTCTAGACCAAAAGTTAATAGAATTTATGTAACAATAAAACACTGAAAACTTTGTTTTCAAACTTCCAAAAAATTTATTTTAACTATTATCACTACAGCTGTTTCGGCTGATAGCCTTTCTCAAGTGATCTATTTTTGGCTTGGGTTTACAAATTTATAGTCTCTAATGAAATAGGTTGAGGAGGGGAGAACTGTTTGTCTCAAGTTGGTCATTCAGAATTATATCTGTGTTTTTTAATTTGTTGATTTCCATAGATTCTAACAAAGATAGCTTAAGGCCTTTATTTTGAATGTGAAGAATTTTAAATTTGTCATTAAAAGAATGATTATGATCTAGAAGGTGAAGTGCGTATGTCGAATCTGTTTTTCTATTCTTGAAAGCCCTTTTATGTTCTGCTATTCGTTTCTCAAAGTTTCTACCAGTTTGACCGATGTAAGTTTTTGGGCAGTCGCCACATTGAAGTTTATACACACCACTATTTAAGTGTTTTTTATTTTGGCTCTTGTTATTTTTAATATATTTACCTAGGTTGTTATTTGTTCGGAAAGCTGGTGTTATTCCTTTCTTTTTTATGTGTTTGGCAATTTTTGTTGTTATTTTGCCTGTATATGTAATCGAGCAGAAGGTACTGGGTTTTTTCTCTGGTGGTGGAAATACTATTTTCAGGGCTTTCTTGTGTAGTTTTTGATTTAACATTTTATTAATTGTTTGTTCGTTGTATCCGTTGTTTACTGCTATTTGCTTAATTATATTTAATTCTGTCTCAAAGTTGTCTTTTGACATCGGAATTTCTGTTAATCTATGTAACATACTATGATAAGCTGCCAGTTTATGTTGTGTTGGATGGGATGATGAATTGTGTATAGTCGTGTCAGTATGGGTAGGTTTGTGAAATATGGAGAAGTCATGTTTGTTTTGAAGTCTGCTAATTTTTAAATCTAAAAAATTTATGCATTGATTTTGTTCTGTTTCTATTGTAAATTCAATATGACTATGAAGTGAATTAATATACGATGAAAATTGGTCGAGTTGCCTGTTAGTTCCTGTGAAACATACCAGTACGTCGTCTACGTATCTCCACCAATATAAAAACTGTTTGAATACGGGATGTTTTGAAATCTTTGTCTCTAGATGATCCATAAAAATATCTGATAGCAATGGGCTTAGAGGATTACCCATTATAAGTCCTGCACTGTTATTTGTATATATTTTATTATTAAATTCAAAGTAGTCCTGGTTTATGCAAACTTCAAGAAGATGTAATATTTCAGATGTAATTACTGGATTTGTACTATTTTGGTCTAAAAGGTTTTTTACTAGAATAAAAGTTTCTGTAGGAGGGATACTAGGAAAAAGATTTTTTACGTCAAATGAAATTAATCTGGAGATGTTAGGTAATTGAAAACGTTGTATTTTATTAACTAGTTCTATTGTATTTTTTATGGTGAATTTAGATGAAAATTTAGTGTGTTCTAAAATAATCTCTAACAGTTTTTTGGAAAGTTTATATGACGGAGCAGTATAAAAAGAAACTACAGGTCTTATTGGGTGATCCGGTTTGTGTAGTTTAATGAAAGAGTATAATTTAGGAGGCTGTGGGATCATGATATTGATGTATTTCTGTTCTATTGGATTTAGTATTGCTTTTGAATTTTCTAACGCTAGCTTAATTTGTTTTTGATATTTTTCTGTCGGATCTTTGTGTAAAGTTTCAATATTTTACAATGTACAAATTAGAAATACAGACGGAACTCATAGAAGCTACAAAAGCTCTGTATAAAGAAAATAAAGTGTCCATTAAAGTGGGAACAAGAATCATAGGAGACTTCATCACAACAAAAGGGCACATGCAGGGTTGTTTCACATCACCAACCCTTTTCAAAATATACTTAAGGAAAGCCTTGACCACATGGAAAAGAAAATGCGAAGGCATAGGAGTACCGGTACGGATAGACAACAGAGTACCTATCTACAAGTGAAGAAGACATAGAAGATCTACAGATTGATGACAACGTAACAATCAAAGGAAAGGATAAATTCAAATACTTGGGGTTTATAATCACGAAAAAGGCAACAACAGAGGAAGAAATTACACAAAGATTAGGACAAACAAGAACAGCAATCCGACAACTTAACTCAGTATGGTGGGATAGACACCTAAATATGAAGACAAAAACACAGATTTATAAAACATTAGTGCGAAGTATTATGACATATGGGGCTGAAAATTGGATTATAAATAAGAAAAACAGCAGTAAGATAGTAGCAACAGAGATGGAATGCCTGCGAAGATGCTGCAGAGTAACAAGAATGGATAGGAGAAGTAATGACGAAATAAAGCAAAGAACATCAATAGAAACAGACATACTAACATATATAGAACAAAAAAGACTAAAGTGGTATGGACATGTAAGAAGAACTAGCGACAGCAGATGGATAAAGAGAATAACCGAATGGAGACCCATAGAAAGGAGGAAAAGAGGACGACCCTGAAGATCCTGGAGCAACGAAGTAGACGACGCCATGAGTAAGAGAGGCCTAAACGGCCTAGGAAACGGTTGGGCGAGGGAAGGCAGTGAATGCTGTAGAATCCCTGAATATATATAAAAGGAAACAATCTGAATTTACACACGGTTATAGAAAATTCCATGTCTGTGTACCAGTGTCACAGCCATTTGATAATTATTTTGTTTGTATACCGCTTTGAATGATGAAGTTACAAAATCTCTTATTAAAATTCAAAGAAAGCTTTAGCTATAAAACCTTTTTAAATCATAACAATCTTTCCACTTGTCGGCAATAATTTTTATATTTTATCGCCATCACTTCAATTTATTTTGTTTATTTTAACGCGTAAGTGGTGTAATAAAAATTGATGAGGTTCTTACAGTTCACTAAGACTCTGAGCGCTGAACGGTCGTTGTATCCGTGGCGTAATATTTTTTAATTTTGTGTATGTATAGATTGATGCTTATAAGTGATAATTTTGTTACATCATTTTTTAAAAGCACGCGATATGTTTTGTTGGGAACTGGCAAATATAGATTTTCAATAATTTTGAAGTTTAATTTTGTAATATACGAACCGTGTATTTTATACGCAAATTCGGGTAGAATTGCGTTGGTACACACTTGACAACCAGTTTTCAGACACATGTATATGTAAAGAATTGCTCAATTGGGTTGACAATGCGAAACACATTTAATGGGGGTCTAGGCTTACAATTACCAAAGGAAAAGAACTATTAGCAGCTGTCAAAGATCAGAAAGGAGATGTAATATCTACAGGGAAGCCAACTTATTAGCCAACTGATAGGAATAAAATACCAGATTTAATAGATTTCTTCATAATTAAAAATATCTCATCCAATTACTTGGACATTTGTGAAGGATGGGATATGAACTCCGATCATTCACCCATAATTCTAACCATGAGTGATATGATTATTAGAAAAGAGAACAACCCAACCTTAACTAATAAGCTCACAGACTGGGAAAGTTTTAAAGTAACTCTTGAAGAAAAGATCAATTTAGCCGTGCCACTAAAGACAATTGAACAGATAGATCAAGAATTAGATTTATTTGTCAAAGATATTCAAGATTCAGCATGGGATTGCACTCCCATACTGAAAACAAAAGTTAAAGGGAATAACTACCCTAAAGAAATTCGTGAATTAATAAAAGAAAAAAGAAAACTAAGAAGAAAATGGCAGCAAACGAGAGCCCCTCGAGACAAAACTAACCTAAACAATGCCAGCCAGCAACTTAAAAGAGAAATCCAGAAAATTAAGAATGAATCTATTAAATCTTATCTGGAAGAGCTAACAAACGACAGTAGCACAGAGTACTCGCTTTGGAAAGCTACAAAAAGAATTAAAAGGCCAATATTACATTCTTCTCCAATAAAACTGGAAGACGGTAGTTGGGCCAGAAATAATCAGCAGAAGGCAGAGAGATTTGCCACTCATCTAGAGAACACATTTAAGTTGCAAGATGACCAAGACGATGACCAGGATTGGCCCGAACCAAAGCAAATAGATGAGAATATCAAGCCAACTTCCCCAAAAGAAGTAGCTGAGTTAATTAAAGAACAAATCGACCCAAATAAAGCACCAGGTTATGACCTCATTACCGGAAGACTGCTAAAAAATCTACCAAGAAAAGCTATCGTAAAATTAACAAATTTAATAAATGCTGCCTTTAGACTACAATATGTTCCAGATTTATGGAAGATAGCTGAGGTGATCATGATACCAAAGCCTGGGAAACCCCCCAATGAGGTGACATCATATAGACCAATATCACTCCTACCTGTGATGTCCAAGGTGTTTGAAAAACTCCTCCTGCGAAGAATCCTACCAATAATTGAAGAAAAGAAAATAATTCCAGATCATCAATTTGGATTTAGAAATAAGCATTCGACAATTGACCAGGTGCATAGAATAACTGCTATAATTGAAAGATCATTAGAGAAAAGAAAAGTCTGTTCTGCAACCTTCCTAGATGTGGCACAGGCGTTTGATAAAGTCTGGCATAACGGTTTGATACATAAACTTAAATCATTCATGCCTAAACAATATTCAAATATATTACAATCATATCTAGCGAACAGACATTTTAGAGTTAAACAAGAAGATGCATACACTGATCTCAAGGATATTGAAGCAGGTGTTCCACAAGGGAGTGTATTGGGTCCAGTCCTATACCTAATATACACGTGTGATATACCTGAACTAGAAGACGACACCATAGCTACCTTTGCAGATGACACTGCTGTCTTAGCAGTAAGTGACACCGTCGAAGAAGCTACAGAAAAACTACAAAATTCAATAAATAAAATTCATGAATGGACCAAAAAATGGAAAATTAAGCTGAATGAGAATAAATCAGTCCATATAAATTTTACCAATAAGAGAATTAATAATATTCCAATTAGAATAAATGATGTCCAAGTGCCTATTGCAACATCAGCAAAGTACTTGGGGATCACTCTTGATGCGAAACTTCGCTGGAAAGCTCACGTGAAGAAGAAAAGAGAAGAACTAGGCATCCGCTACAAGAAAATGTATTGGTTGATGGGAAGGTATTCCTCTCTATCCATAAATAATAAACTCCTAATCTATAAACAAATACTGAGGCCAGTATGGACCTATGGTTGCCAACTCTGGGGCTGTGCCAAGCCTAGTAACATCAAAGTAATCCAGGTATTCCAGAATAAAGTGCTAAGGAACATCGTAGATGCGCCTTGGTACGTTAGGAACAACGATCTTCACCGGGACCTCAAGATGGAAGATGTCAATCAGATAATCAAGAAATTTGCAGGGAGCCATGAACAACGACTCCATCATCATGTAAACGTCGAGGCTATCCAGCTCCTCGACAATACGAACCTAGAGAGAAGGCTCAAAAGAACAAAGCCTTTTGAACTGGTATAGTGAGTGAGTGAAAAGCAGAGCAAAGTGTTGTGCGAGTATGCATGCTAAATTTAATGCTAGTTATTAGAAATAATAGGAAAGATACTAGTGAGTAGACACCTAATTTTAAGTTTTCATTAGTAATTTAAGTTAGAAACAAATTGATAATTGGTCTTACTGACCAGATTTTAATGTAAGTACACTTCAGTGTCTTTAGTGAAAAAAAAATGGGGTTGACACGGAATAGGTACAGTTGCGGTCACGGAATAGTTTACAGGTTCACGTATCTAGGAGCCCATTTTTTAAATTTTTACTTCGTTTAAACGCACCTTTTACGTCAAAGTGACGTTGCCAGTGGTGTACTAGCTAGAATAGGTAGATTAAAATTAAAATATCAAAATATTTTACAAAATGAAAAATATAGAAAACAGTTTTTTGAATAAAATGGATTATGATCTTAATAACGAAAATAAAGAAGTCTTTTTTTTTAATATGCATTTTATTTTAAATCTATTTTATATTAAATAACGATAAACAATGATAAATAATAATTAATATTTGGTGGAAGCCCCATTCTTGTCAATACAATTTTGCAGTCTTCTGTTCATAGATAGCACCAATCCCCTCATGTTATAGTTAACAAGCTCTTCCCATGCCTGCTCAATTGCTTCCCATAATTCAATTCTATTCCGTGGTCTAAGGTTTCTTTCATTTAGTTTCTTTGTTAACTCTGCCCACACATTTTCGACGGGGTTAAAGTCTGCACTACGGGAAGGCCACGGAAGAACATTAACATCAGTTTCTTCTAGCCATTCTCGAACAATTCTACTCGTATGCACCGGGCAATTGTCATGTTGGAAGATAAAGTCGTTGTTGGGGAATCTCTGGATCACCGATGGCAACATTGTGTGCTCAATAATATGTTTGTAATATAATCCTGTTAACTTCTCCTCTACATGATAACAAACGCCCGGGCCTTCGGCACTTATCCATCCCCATACGTTGACAGAGAATCCTCCACTATTTCTTAAATGATGCGTATACTGTTCATCATACCTATGATTTCTCGGCCTATAAACTCTTATTCGACCATTATTATACGACTGAAATACTTTTTCATCGGAAAATACAACCCTAGACCAAAAATTCTCATCGCGGTTTATAAATTCATTACAAAATTCAACTCGTCTCCTCTTGTGATCCTCAGTCAAAAAAGGTTTCCGTGCAGCTACACAATTTAGCAGTCCACTTGCTTTAATTCTTCGACGTGCAGTGCGAATACTGCCTGGAAACGCTGCCTCTTCTCTTGCCTTTTGAGCTGTGGCAAAAGGAGATTCTCTCAAATAATCTACTAACATCTCATCCTGTTGATCTGTGGAAATCTTCTGCCCTCCTGAACCGCCCAACCGTGCTATAGAGTGAAAATTATCCCATCTTTGTTTAATCTTCCATATGCACATATGACTCACGTTCAAATCAGCAGCAACTTGCCTTAGTGACCAACCTTCTTCGAGTTTGGCAATTGCTCTTGCTTTTTGCGCATAATTCAAATGTATTCTAACCATTTTGGAAGAGTTTAATATACTTTTATTTTATTGTTGAACACTCGCGAAAGCATTGACGTTTTGAAATTTTTTGACTTTGACATTTATCAAATCCGTACGACACTGCAATTTTACAGTATTACAATATAAAAAGTAAGGTGTAAACTATTCCGTGACCGCAACTGTACAATGAAAGAAAACTGGGCGCAGTTTGTAATGGCACACAGTTTTTACAAAATAAATACTTTCTTCTAAAAACTCCTATAGAAAATAAACATTATTTAAGTAAATACACCAGAGTTTATTAAAACCTAAGATGAATAAAAGACGCATAATGAAATAACGTCCTAGATTTTGGACATACAGATGTAGACGTAGACCTCCGACACGGTAGACGGATGCAACAAACGGGCAAAGATATGCGATTATTTGATGATAATGATATCTTTAACATGTATATTCTTAGAAATAAAAAAAAACTACCTGTTTCGACATTTTAAATACAAATATATAGCCAAAACTAATATATGGATGATTAAATAACACTTGACAAAGTTTAAAATGCGACAAAATAATCCTAAAAATGTCTTACTTGTAAGAGTGTACTATAACAGTTTCCGTGTGTTGAGATTCTTCATAAAATTGATATACATGTGCCATTGTAAATGTTTTATGATTAAAATGACTTAAAATAAATACAAAAAATAAATGTCAGATAATTTAATTTCATTCTTCTTTTCTTATTCACAATTAGCTTTTTATTTTTTCTTCCATATTTTTTATGGCCTCGTACTTTCCGACACAGAACTAGTTTAACTGATTTCCTATTTTTATTGTAAATTGTAATAGGTTATCATTTTGACAACGTTTACTTGATACTTATTTTAAATATATTTGTCTTCCTCATCCAATTAAAATTCTGCCCTCATAGGCACTCACAGAGAGCTGGTAAATGGTATTCTAGAAAAAACCTTTAGTGATAACTAGACTTCGGCAAATATGCAAATAAAAATGTAGAAAATATGCGCATAAATATGCACGTGTTTACCCGAAAATATGCAAATATTTTACAAAATATGCATACAAATAAATAAAAAAATCGTAAAATAGTAACCATTTTATTTAAAAAAAAAGTGTACATAACTAAATATTTCCTACTATTCATTAAGATTTACATTTATTTTAAGTAACTACATCATTTTTAAGTATGAATAAACTTATTTAGAATTATGGTAATAATAAATGACCAAGTGGTGTTCAAAATTTTCTAACAAAAACTTGTGGCTTCTGTCTGAGTACATATATTTATATATGGAAAAACTTCGTTCAACATCAACTGATGTAACGAGAGCATTTTTCAAACTAACCAAAACATTTGGTTCTAAATTAATTGTTTCCGAAATATTTCCAGCAAGAACACTGACTACTTCAGAAAGAATATGGTAACCTTTATTTTTTTCCATAGTAGCTTCAAATTTTTTTAAAATATCTTTTCCAATATTACCTCTAACGTTCCGACAACATGACGCAAATTCTTTTATTAATGCTGTACTTTCGAACAATGACAGTTTTGGTGATTCTAACTGAGTAATTGTTTTTGGAACAAAACTAAAATTTGATTTTATAAATGAAAGTTCTTGTTGAAGCAAGTTACTCTGAAAAGTTTGTTTAGAATCCAAAAGAGATTGGGAACTTTCATCTGTTAACGTATCAATTATGTTCCTTATTTTAACAAAATGATCTGCATAAAAATTAGCTGCTTCTAACCATGTTCCCCATCGCGTTAAAATAGGTTGTGGTGGAAGAGGAATGTTAGGTAGCATTTCTTTATAAAGTTGAATTCTTATAGGAGATTTAAGAAATACTTTTTTGACACTGGATATCATGGTATTTACAAGAGGAAACTTTTTTCGTATTTCCTCTGCAACTCTGTTTAATCCATGCGCAACACAAGTAACATGTATTAAATCTGGGAAAAATATTTTTAAATTTTGTCCTGCTTTCACCATATAAGGGCAGCATCCGACAAAATAAGCAGTAATTTATTAGAAGGAATAGTTGTCGGAAGAAAAAAAGTTGCTAATGTTTCTTGTATAAAACGCGAAATTGTTAAAGCATTTGTTTTCTCAAGTTGCTGGCATGAAATAAGATGAGATTTTGGTAAGGTATCTTCTTTAAGAACACCAATCAATAAATGAGCAATATACTTTCCTGAGGAATCAGTGGTTTCGTCTACAGATATGTAAAAATAATTATCTGCAATTTCTTCCTTAATATTAATTAACACCGACGAGTATAGCCCGTTCACATTATTTCTTCTTAGAGACCGATTACTTGGAACATTAAGTTTGCAATATTTTTTTAGAAACGAACTAAAATTTACATTTGCTAATTTTGAAAGCGGTATGTTTGCAGACACTAATGCGCGACACAAGTCTTCATTAAAAGTTTCTTGCTCATCTAATTTTTTTGAAGTACATTGGAAACATTTAGCCATTGAAGTTTGATGTTTTCCTCCTATTTTTCCTTTTTTTGCAATGTGTGAAGCAGTTCTCACATGTTGGTCTATCTGAAATTTCTTCTCACATGCTATCTATAAATAAAAATAAAAACCTTTATTTTAACCCAACCTTTAAAATATAAAAATATACAAGGTGTTTTTGGTTAATCAAATAACTGGTTTGAAAAAAAAAACACTCGCTAAGTGTTTTAAATGCAGTATTAATCCACAAATTAATTTTTGTTACTAACCATTAGTACATCATATAACTTATTTTAAAATTCAACAAAAGTTTTTTTTTTGTTAATTCAATTACAATAAAAATAATATGTGTTTTAGAATAGCTGACTTCATAAAAAAAGTAAAGGTGAAAAATTTTTCTAAATACACACCATTGTATTGTACCATGGACAATTTTTTCTCACTAAAGGAAGCTATTTTGCATTTAAAAACAACCTACGAGTACTAAATTTCAAGTAAATACGTTTATTGGTTTTAAAGTTATTGTTGTTATTAACTAAAAGAATTTAATTTTTTTTAATTTTAACACCCTGTATCTCGAAAAGTAAATAAGTTTGACCCCTCATTAACTATATCGTTTTGTTCAATTTTTCGAGAAGTATCTATAGTCAAACGTTGTAAGTGTCATTTGGAAACACCCTGTATGTATGAAATATTAGATATTTAATAGAAAATATTAGATACTTACAATTTTGCCACATACTGAACAGTAGATTTTTCCCATATCCATAGACAGCTCTTTATAAGGTTTAATCCAAGTTGAAGCACTGGTTGTTTTAGGCATTATAAAATCACAATCTTCCTTTTTGTTACGCACAACGAGTGTTTACGCTTTGAATATCAAAAACAAAAATGATTTACAAATCTGAGCATCAAATTAGAAATGTTTAGGTACCTAATTCAATAAACTGGGAGATTTTGGAAAATCCCTAAATTAGGAACAAAACTATTAGCCGTTTACCTGCTGTTAAGATACAATAAATTGTAGATAGATTTGGGGATTAGATCATAAAATGCAAATGAGCGAACCCTTAGCGATTATCCAATAACTGAATGCCTCAGTGACCGAGACTTTCTAAGAATGTTGAGGGCTACTTAAATTGATCTTCTTTGAAATTGTAAATGTTTTGTACCTGTAGAGATTACGTACTTAGATCATTTCTTGATTAAAATGACTACAAAATTTTATACAAGAATTGAAATAAATTGGTATGTTTAAAAATATTCAAATACAGTATAAAAATCTGAACTTTTATGCACTTTATGCAAACTTTTATACAAATATGCCAAAATATGAAATATTTGCATAAAATATGCACAATATGCAAAATATGCGATATGCATATTTGCCGAAGTCTAGTGATAACCCAGTCGCTGGCGCCCGTTCCACAGCGATATTCGACGCCTAAATGTATCGGTAGAAATCTAGGACTTTAGATAATACTAAATCTTTCTTCTGGAATATCAGTTATCTCTTTATGTACCGTCTTTCATTCCCGAGAAAAATAAAATCTAAAAATTTTAGCAATTTCAGAAAGTTGTGGAATAGAGTATTTTAAGTAAGTATGTAAATTTCTTTTCTCGATTGGTACCAGATGTCTGTGAGTGTCTATGAGGGCAGATTTTTAATTTGATAAGGAAGACAAATTGAACCTTATTTTATTTAATTGTAGGGTAACTAGGATGGTTGGGTAATTTCAGCAGTATGTGTACTGGATTAGAAAGGTTAGCTGAAGTAGAGGCAGCATAAGAAAGGAGGAGATATTGGCGCCTAAGCCAAAGAGGGGATTCGTTGGCTTCGCAGTAGAGGCTCTCAGCTGGACTGTTACGAGAAGTTCCTAAACAGAGGCGGATAGCAGTATAATGTACTGATTTAAGGGTTTGTAAGGATGTTTTGGATGCTGACATATATATATATATATATATATATATATATATATTATATATATATATATATATATATATTATATATATATATATTATATATTATATATATATATATATATATATATATATATATATATATATATATATATATATATATAAAGCTGCCGTTATCGAGTTTAGAGCGAATAAGAGACCTACTTTTAATAGTGTATATTCGCTAGCGCCCCATTGGTAGTGGGAAAGTGTTTTGATAATATTTAAACGTTTCAGGCACTCTGCTCTAGTTTCCTGAACATGTTGTTTCCAAGAAAGTCGGGAGTCGAATATTAATCCTAGAATTTTGCGGTGATCGACGACTGGAAGAGGGTGGTGATTCACTAAGATTTAAGGGTTAGTGGAGAGTGTTTTCATGGTGAATTTAATGAGTTGTGATTTTGTGGATGAAAGGGACAGGCCGATGGCGGTCAATCTATTTTGTAATGTCCATTGATGTTTGGAGAAATTTGCAAGTAGTAGTGGTCGCAACACCATGGCAATAAATTACAAGGTCATCAGCATATGTAGTAAATTTGACTGGGGGTGGAAGACTGTGGCATATATGGTTAATCGATAAAATAAACAATGTGGGGCTTAATACAGAGCCCTGAGGGACTCCGTCTTGTTGGACGTGGGGTGATAATAGGCAACCATTTACAGAGAGTCTGAAGGATCTAGAGCTAAGAAAGTGCTTGATGAATTTAAAAATATTTCCAGTGAGGCCGTATAATAATAGTTTATCGAGAATAATCTGTCTAGGTATTTTATCGAAAGCAGCTTCCATATCAAAAATGCAGGCAATCACTTCTTGACTGTTATTAATAGCTTCGACGATGTGGGTATGAAGGAGGACGAGGTTATCGCTTGTGGAACGATGTCGGCGAAAACCAGATTGTTCTTTAGGTAAAATATGGTGTTTTTCAATAAACCATAAAAGACGCCTGTATATCATCTTCTGCATTAATTGTTGCACCATGTGCAAGTGAGAGAAATCGGTCTATAGGACTGAGGAAAGATTGGTGTTTGGCCATGTTTTAGGACAGGTATAATTAAGGATGTGTTCCATTGAGTAAGAAATATTTGAGAAGACCAGATAGAATTATATATGTTTAACAGAAAAGTGAGGCAGCGGTTGGGTGGGTTTTTAAGAAAAATATAAGGGATATCATCAGGGCCGGCGGAAGTATTTTTTCATGAGGATAAAGCAGATGTAAGTTCAGAAAGTGAGAAAGGAGAATTAATATTGTCGATATCTTGTAAGAGCTGTGAAGTGAGGTTGTAGGAGAGCGGTTCTTCTGTAGAGGATGAAATAAGGGATTTGAGTTTGTTGTGAAATTGTTCCTCAAATGTATTAGCCAGGGTATTACAAATAATTTGGCTGTTGCTAGAGGAAGTGCTGTTAGAGATTAAATGGGTAAATTTGGAGTTAGTTTTTTGTCCTTGAACTTGTCGAATTTTTTACTACATTTGGAAGGGATTTGTGTTATCATTCAAAGGCGATACATAGTTATGCCAGGATGTTTTCTTGCTCTGCTTGACAACGTATTTGGCTTTGGCTTTCAGCTTTTTATATTTAATTGGATTTTCAGGACTTTTATGTTTGCGATATTGATTGAGCGCAGTCTTTGATTGTCGAATTGCGAGTTCACATTGAGAGTTCTACCAAGGTACAACTTTATGTCGGGAGCTAATTGTGGTTTTGCCAATATGAGTTAATGCTGCTTTAATTATGGGATCTGAGAATAGTTTTATGGAATCATCAATATTATTAGTTAGGATATTCGCATATAAGGGATTTAGATTTTTTGGAGAACTACAGGGCTAGAATCGAGGCTTGAGTCAGCTGAATGGGCTCTTTTGAGGAGGGCGATAGTAGCAGGTGTAGGTTGACGTTGATCTAAAGGTAGGGGTGTGATGTTAGATTAATTGTCGGAGGGAGAATTTGGGGCAGAAGTGTGAGAGGTGCCGGAAAGTGAAGTGGGGCTATTGGTGGTGGATTCATTAGGTACGTGGGCGAAACGGGGGTGGGTAGTGGTATCCGGTGGGTTTTGGCAGGTTTCAGCCGTATGTCCGGCTTTTTGGCAAAGAAATCATTCTAGTTTGTCTGATGTAACGAAGATTCGGAAGGAAGTGTTTTCAAAATGTAGTAATACGGAGGTTTGTATTTCGAAATTTTCTTTATCTGGTATTACGTAGATAAACCGTCGAAAACTTAATATATGGAAATAATCTTCTTCGGGTGAGCCAGTACGAATCTCAGATACAGGTGAGGCTAGTTTCGTTTTTTAATGCCTGCTCGATAAGTTGATTTGGAATCGATGGACATACATTAGATATTAACAATCTTTTAGTTGGGGAAATGAGTCTACGGATGTGGACGATTTTATTTTTATCGGAAACGGAGGGATTGTTTTTGAGAAGAATATCGACGTCAGAAATAGAAGCAAGAAAGATGAAAATGCGTTGGTTGGATATGCGGGAAGCGTGGGTAATACGCTTTGGTGTATTTCACGTGCAATTTCGACAGAGAGCTGTATCCGGAAGAGCATTTAATACTATCGCTTGCTTTCTGCTAGGATATTATGTGGTAGCCGGTGTAGGTTTTGTTGTATTTGATGTGGTAACAGCTGCGTAGCTTGGAGCGGTGGGTTGAGGAAGCATTTTTAAATATCCTGGATGCCAAAATATTTAGTGAAAATTAGGCGCAATGCCTGGCCTATTAGTGTGTTTGTATCCATTATAACGTTTCTTACAAAAGTACATACCAAGTCGTTTCACAAAAAACTAATCACTTTTATTAATTACTTGATAACAAATCTCATTAACTGACTTGTTTAGTTTAGTTTTTATTAGAAATAGGTACTATTAGAAGAAGCCGAGGTGTTGACTCGTTGGCTTTTCGAATAGGAATGATTGATATAATTTTATTTTATAATATTTATAGGTATAATTGTATGCTTTTATATTTTTCACGTTTTTGTTTGTTTTAAATCTTCATTTCATATAATTATATTAAGTGTTCTTGCGCATAATTTTATATGTAAGAGTATGAAATAATTGAGTATATGGCAACACTGACGTATATTAAGGATTCTGATTTGCTGATATTGCTGATATGATGGTACAATAAACTCTCATGGTATAATCTTTTGCATGACATTTGACACTTTTGACAGCTGAGGTCAAGCGGGTGTGACGTAGCAAAGATCCCTGTGAGCCATTATTTGAATGTGAATTTTATTGTACCATGAGCTTACATTTAGTGTCAAATATATCTACCTATAGGTTATGTTCAATAATTAAATAAAATATTACTATATTAATTAATAATTAATTAATAAATATTACTAGCGTCTAGAGCCTGACCCACTATTCTGTGCAGACTTGCGCAGTTCATTTGTATACATTTCCGAATGTGTCAATGAGGTTTATGTGTATTGTTGGTTGCGAACATTTTTTTTATAAATTAATAATATAAAATTATAATACTTCAATCCATCTATTTAACCCGTTTGAGGCCCTAAAAGGTGAGAATTCCTTATCATGGAAGTTTCGGATGGAAATAATATTGGCAGAAAATGAAGTATTAGAGTGTGTAAAAGGCGAAACAATCACAACAGGTTTAAGCGAGAACGAGATGAAAAAATTCCAAAAAATGAACAATAAAGCCAAATCAATAATTGTTCAATGTGTTTCCGATGTACAATTAGAGATATTGCGGGACAAAGAACAGGCGTACCATATGTGGAAAAGTTTAGAAGCAAAATATGAGAAAAAGGGCAAAAGGGGCTACCAGGACAACTGTTCCTAAAAAGAAAGTTGCTGTCCATGAAATTGAAAGGGGGTGAGTCATTGGTACGATTTATTGATGAATTTGAGGAAATCCTGAGACAGTTAAGAGCCACTGGGGTAAAAATTGAAGATCAAGATATAATATGTAATTTGCTGTTAACTTTGCCAAAATCCTATGAAACAGTGGTAACAGTTATCGAAAATTTATTGTCTGGTGTACTATCATATGAAGAGGTAAAGAAAAGGTTATTGAAGTGAAGAAGAAAAGAGGTGCCTGGGTTCAAGAGCAAGTCGAGTAAGTTGGTGCTGAACAAGTTGCTTTCAATGTTGACACATCTTGTTATAGGTGTGGAAAAGTAATTATTTACTAAGCCGGAACGCCTTAAAAATGTCCAATTTTTTGTGGACTTAGCCGAAAAAGTGAAAACAACCTCAAATTTTAATGTTTTCTTTGCTTTAAACTATTAAAAGTGCCCAAATAATCAAAAAAATCAGAAAAAATACAAAAAAAAGTATTATGAACCAAAAAAAAATTACATAAAAAGCAAAGAAAAGTATATATAAATGTCTTAATAAAAAAAACGTAACTAAAACATATTAAATATCACTATTTTTTACTGTAAAATTATGAAAAAAATGCGTAAAATTGTTTAAAATAATCAAGATTTTTAATATTTCAAAACAATATGGCGGCCATGCGCAAGAAGTTAAATTTTATGTACTTTTGACATTGTTGCCAGTTTTAACATTTAAAATACCTAAAATTTAATGAAAATTACATTTACATTTTAATATTAAAAATGCAAACCAATAAACCAAATCTAACCCAACAAGAAAACATGACAATAAAACTAAACCAACCTAACCTAACCTAACGCTCGTAAAAAAGCAGTAATAAGAATAAAATTTTGTAATATAATTAAAAATCAAATTTTTTATTTTTCATAAGAAAATATGATAATAAACGTAAAGAAACGTAACCAAACCTAACCTGCCCCTTGTAAAAAAGGTATAATTTTCAGTTAAAAGTAGAAATATAATTAAAAATCAAATTTTTTATTTTTCATAAGAAAATATGATAATAAACGTAAAGAAACGTAACCAAACCTAACCTGACCCTTGTAAAAAGGTATAATTTTCAGTTAAAAGTAGGTAATAATAAAATGTTATTTTAATCTCCAATTTGAAATTAATTAGAAAACATAATTTTGAATAACTATGGCAACACTGGTTAAAATTACCATTTTTGACCATAAGAAACAGTTGTCATTCTTGTCATTTCTTGTTGTTTCATGGTAAATAATGGCGAATAATGGCGGTGGCTTTTAAAAATCGGGCATATTTTAAATGGAAATTACATAAAAAATAACGTCTTGCACCGCATAAAAATCATTGCACAATTATTAGTAAGTGAAGCAGAATTCATTGATATAAATTTCATCTCCGTAAACATGGTTCCGGCTTATTACACTAGTACCTCAGAGGTAAAGAGGTATATAGGATTATTTTAGAGGAAATGGATTAAATAGAGGTAACAATTTCACATCAAATTTTCAGAGTCAAAGAGGTTTTCAGGATGATCTTAGAGGAAATGGGTCAAATAGAGGTAACTGTTACAGAGGTACGAGAAACTTACAACACAACAGAGGAATGCATAGAAGCAACTTCACCCAACAGCAGGATAGGTCACATGAGATTGATGATATTACTGATGAAGTGTCTAAGGTATGTTTTATAACTGAGTTAGGTAAAAATGTAGTTAATAGTGAAACAGTGAATAACTTAGAATTTGCGATTGATTCAGGATGTACTGATCACTTACTAATTGATAAAAGTATATTACAAATTTGGTAATTTTGGGTAAACCTATAGATATAGCATTAGCAAAAAATGGTAACTATTTACCTGCAGTAGGTATTGGAAATATTAATGTTTTTAGCAATGTATGTGGTCGACAAGTAGAATGTAAAATTGAAAATGCTTTTTATGTACCACAGTTACGAAAAAATTTACTTTCTGTAAAATGATTGGAAATGTCTCAGATTACTGTAATTTTTGAAAATGGTGTTGTAAAATTAATTAAGAATGGTTGTTTAATAGGATTAGGTAAAAGAGAGATGGTTTATACAAAATCAATTTTGAAGTAGTTCAACAAAAATGTTACTCTGTCCAAAATAACCAAAATAAAGAATTTATTAGATGGCATGAAAGGTTTTCACATTTAAATTTTAAATCACTAGAAAAATTAATCAAAAAGAATTTAGTTGATGGAGTAAGCAAGAACATACATATTGGCAGGAGTGAATTTTTGTGAACCATGTATACAGGGAAAGTTTTCAAGGTTACCTTTTTCAACCAGGACAAAAAGTAATAGAATTTTAAAAATAATACATTCTGACATGTGCAGGCCAATCAGTCCACAAACAATTGATGGTTGTAAGTATTTTGTCACTTTTATAGATGGTTTTTCAAATTTTACTATGCTTTTTTTAATTAAAAATAAAAGTGAGGTTTTCAGTAAATTTAAGGAATATTTGAGGTTTGGAGAAGTTAGGAGCAAACATGATGAAGGTATGGATAGGGTAGACAACATTGCAAAACAGGGAATAAATCGCAGAAATGAAATAGATCAAGTTAGTATTAATGAAGAAGTAAGATATGAAGAATAGAGCACAAGTCACTCAGAAGGTAGACGAAATAGCAACTATAAAGTCACCAAAATGGTTAGAAGATTATGAGATACGTTGAAATATGATTTGCTGGGTTAAGGCAATGGAAAGGGAGATTGATTCAATAAATAAAAATGGTACCTGGGACATAGTAGATAAAAAACCTATTGGAAATAATATTTTGGATACGAAATGGGTATATACTTTTAAACCTTTTGAAGAGAGTAAATGTGATAAATATAAGGCTCGATTAGTAGTTCGAGGATTTGCACAAGAGAAGGGAACAGATTATGAAGAAATGTATTCTCCAGTAGCGAAAATGACCACCATTAGAACGATCTTGGCTATTGGAAATCAATTTTCATTTTATTTCAGACAACTAGATGTTAAGTCAGCATTCTTAAATGGAATTTTGGAAGAAGAAGTCTATATATATTCGCCAGAGGGAGTAGAATGTAAAAATGAAGTATATAGGTTGAATAAAGCATTGTATGGGTTAAAACAATCATCAATATGTTGGAACATAGAAATTAACACTTATTTACTTGAAATTGGATTTATAAGGTCCAAGAATGATTTTTGTTTATATATTACAAGTAATGATAATTTTGCAACATATCTTTTAATTTATGTAGATGATATAATAGTTTGTGGTCCTGATAATAATTTTATAAACTATATTGTAAAGCAGTTAATGAAAAAGTTTGAATTGAAGGATAAGGGTAAACTTGAATATCGATGGTTTAAAACACAGATATAGTATGTCCAAATATCTTAATTGTTGAGAAAAACGTTTTGAAGTTTTCGCTTTATTTTTTGATTGGTACTGGTAATATATTGATATATTATAATTTTTGTGTAATAATTTCGGTTATCATTATTAGCTTAATGTAGATAATTTTCAAAATATTATATGTTATTAGGTTAAAAAATCTATTTTTTGAAAATTTGTATGGACATACAACATAATGGTTCTTACTGTTTGGACATACAACATGTAACCTAGATTTAAAATAATGAATTTGTTAAAGTTCTCTTTTATTTTATGCTTTATTTGTTAAAAAATAGTAGGTAGAACACAAAAGTAATATATTTTATTCGTAATCATCTTCTTCATCTTCAGGGGTCCGCCAAGGTACAAGATCTTTTGTTTTTTTTGATGTAGGAAGACTTTCCACATACGTTTTATAAACTGCTGGTATAATCTCCTTATTTAGTAAATACAACAAGTCTTTCTTTTTTTGCTCAGATATGAAAAGTCTTTTTTGATATTTGGATTTTAGCTTGACATCTGTCCATGTAACTTGTGTAACTTGTTTAGTATGTCTTTTGTTTTGTATGACATCAAACTCTAAAAAATGTTCATCAGTCAATGAATATTTATATTGAATAACAAATGGCCTTGTTTTTTGAAACCGGAACCACTTAACCTGAAGCCATTTTATTGGATCACCTAACGCATTAGTTTTCCTATTTTGCATTATAAGTGATGCAAGATTCTGCAGGTCATAAAAATCTGAATGGTTGAGTTTATGTACGTCATAGGGTTTTGGTTTGTGTCTTGCCATGCTAATCAAAAGTGCCCATTCTTCGGTGGTGAATATCTTTTTGTGCTTACGAGCATGCTCAATTGTTGCATGAATTGAGTCAGCTTCTAAATAAGAATGGCCAGATTCCATAAACTTAAGGTCGATCGTTTTAAGATTATCAATTTTTGCAACAGCGTATAGCATTGCAGCACAAACAAACTGGTTGCGGTTTTGCCCACCACATGTGTCTGAGAAAGTGGCTACATGTTCAACGGTTTCTGGCAAACTATACAGATATTTTAAAAGGCATGTGCCTATCTCTGAGGCACCTTTGGAACCCTCGGTTTCATCCCAGACATAGCAGTGACCACTTTGATCAAATGAATCATAAATGGTAAAATTAAAAACTGAAAGTTTCCGTTTGTAGTAAATCTGAGAATCTGCAGAAAACGGCACTGTCAAAATTGCTTCTAAGTCAAACGTGATCGCTCTATAATTGACTCCTTTTACTTCAATAGCTTTCTGCTTGTCTGCTTTTTTCATTGTCATGGCTTCTTCTTCCCTTTGCTTATGGAGATTCCAATTATTTTCCAAAGAAGATTTGTCTGAGGCATTATAATAAACGTTGCAAGTAGAACATTGATCTTTTTTGGGAATATGAAACGATAGCTGAGGATCATACTTCTTAAAAATGGATCTATAAACGTTTATGGAAACGGGTATAATTTTTTCCTTAGAGCAATATTCATCTTTGTACAATCTGTACATAATAGAAAGGTTTAAGTCAGAAGATAAATAAAGTTTCTTTGTATCGCGACGACTATAATGCGATTCCATTTTAGGAAAACTGTCTATATGAATTGTCACGTGATTTTTAGCTGCGTCGGGTGTAATGTTAGCTGGAACTTTCCCTTTTCGCCCATCGCAACCTACGTAAGCCCCTCCTGGACCACGTTTTTTTAATGCCAAATCAACTACCTGAAAGCTAATACTAAACGTTGCACAAAAAAATTTGAGACACACTCTCTGTGTTTCCCCACTGGTGTCACATAATGTGTAAACACGCGATGTTGATTTTGAAATATTGCTTTCAGGGTTACGTTTTCTGTGTCTAGCTACATTTCTCTCTGTAACTAAAGAACACAAGTGCCCCTTTTGTCGATCAGAATCAGCCAGTGCCCAATATTCTTGATGCAAAATACTCTGACGTTCAGGAGGAATTTTTGTTGAGCATTTAAATCTACATCTTGAGCAGTCAATAATATGTTGAATACGCTTTTCAGGAATAATTTCTTTTTTGCTATTTGTATAACTTTTACCACACATTCTTTTTTGTTTACGAATATTCCTTTCCCATGTTTCAGGTTGTGCATGACGTTTGCGGCTTTTTTTTGTTTTTGTCTCTATATTCATTAAAGTAGAATTTGTTTCTGAAGGCAATGGAGAAGCATTCGCTTGGTTATCGAAGTCATTGTCAGTTGAAACGTCTAAGTCTGCTGGGATAAAATCAGGGTCTGATAAATATTCAGTGGCTTTCACTTCATTTTGAGGAATACTATGGTCTTCATTGTTTTCTTGTAAAGCAGTATTTGTAATAACAGAAATATCTTCATTTGATTGAAGATATGGAACAGATTGGACTTGTTGCAAATGTAACCAAGAAGTTTCCTGTGCAGAAACAGCTAGTGAGTTTTCAGGTAGACTAAACTTTCCTAAAAAATAGTACATATCAAAATAAAGCATATATTTTTTAAACTGACAAAAGTTACCATCAGCATCTTCTCCGTATGAATTATATTCTATGGGTTTGGATAACTGGACAACATTTTGAATCTGTGCAATTGTATTCATACAGTTTTCTTCCACCGAAAAAATGTTATCAATGAGACAATTAGTTGTTGAATGATAAATGGAATTATCTTCATTTCGTTCAAGTTCCTCTAAACAGAAAAAGAAATACTAATATTATTTAACTAATATAAACACCCAACACAGGTCTTACCAAAGGGAATAATCATGATGTCATCACAGACTTGGAAACAACTTTCCTCATTTTCTTTGCAGCTTTCCATTGCCGGATTATCTCTAGTGTCACACGTTACCTCTAACAAAATATAAAATTAACGTAATTACGGGATACCGCGAAAACTAAATTTATTTTGTTATACAAATTATTGATCTAACAAGATGTTTAGCTAATAGTATAAAAATATTTATCAAAGAAGTAAGGTTAAACCGGTAAAATAATTATTTATGTCTTTAGTATACTTCTAGTACATTCTTCCTAAATAATTTCTAAAATAAATCACGTAGCATTGTAGTCGTTATTAGGTAAGTACGGCCCATTTTCTTAAAAATACAGTACCTATGTATACAAAGAAGCAATCAATAGATACCTGATGTTCTTGTTGTTTCGCATCCTTTTTTTGCTAATTCCACTAAAAGTTTAGCACGTTTAGACATTTTGATAAAATCACTACTTATTTTAAGTTCACTAATCACACAAAACAGTATTACCTTATTATTCGAACGTAAAAACAGAACTGCTATTAGATTACCGAAAGTCGTTATAACTGATTAAGAGACAGACATACGAAAACTATTTGCAAACTATGCACAAACATGATATATTTATGTTACAACGTTATCAGCTTGATTTCAAATCATAAAGAGCACAAATATTGCATGTCCGGACAAACAATATTTACAGCCATAATAAGTTTGATCATATGAGCACTAATATTGTATGTCCAAAACATACTATGTTTGTGCACTTCCAACGGACATAATATGTCTGTGAAGTCGATTTTTAGTACAAATGGGAAATACTATATTTAGGCAAGGCGGTTTAAGGTATTTACAATCATTTTTGACTTACAATAATTGTGCAGAACATTCATATGACCCTACTGAATATGTCTATGGTGATATCTTAAAATCAGCAAAAAGTGGACATACTATGTTTGTGCTTTAAACCATCGATATTTTCTTGGTTTAAAAATAAACTATGATAGAGACAAAGGTATTTTACATATTAGTCAGACAAGATATATTAAACAGATCTTAAGAAAGTTTGGTATGGATTCTTGCAATCCTACTTCTATACTGATAGATCCAAAATTGAATTTGACATGCAGTGATAATAATAATTCAAATAAACCTGTGAGACAATTAATAGGTTGCTTAATGTATCTTATGTTAGGTAGTCGACCTGACATATGTTTCGCTCTTAATTATTTCTCTAGATACCAAGACAAGGCATCAGATGAAATATGGATTCATTTAAAAAGAGTATTGAGATATTTAAAGGGGTCTGAAAATGTGGGTTTGGAATATTGTAGGGAAAATGAACAGCCAATGGTAAGTTTTGTAGATTCTGATTGGGGAAGTGATCGAAAATCAGTTACTGGTTATGTAATAAAGTTATTTGGAAATGTAGTATCATGGGTAACAAGAAAACAAAACTGTATAACTTTATCAACAACTGAAGCTGAACTAGTAGCTTTATGTGCTTGTGTAACAGAAAATTTATTTATGAGAAAATTATTACTTGATTTAAATATTGAAGTGAAACAAATAAAGATTTTTGAAGATAACCAAGGGTGTTTAGCACTTGTGAAAAATCAGGGAAATAACAAGAGAGTGAAGCATATGGATTTAAAGTATCAATTTGTTACTGTACAATGTAAAACATATTGAAAATATCATTTTATAGTCCTTTACTTTAAAATGTATAATGTATATCTAAATTGTCATTATGTATGAGACAAATAAAATGAAATTGTTAGAAGATTTTTTTATATTGCAATTTAACCAAACAAAATAATTTTTATTTAATTGTATTTCGATTACTGAATTAGAAGTTGAAACTTCAATGAAGTTCTTTTTAATTAATTTAATTAATATATTACATTTCGTTTACAACGAAACATTTTTAAATATTTATAGTTTAAATAAATATTTTTTAACTAATTAAAAATCAGTAAGATTAAGGTAATAAAATGGGCACATATTATAGATTCATCAAACAAGTTGAGATACGAAACTGAACTCACTCTTTTTTATTGAAATTAGGTATAGAACCTTTTAAAGGCATAAAGAGCCATGTAAAGAGTGATCTATTCATTAACCACCCTGTATCCTAAAATAAGTTAATTAAAACTATAACATGCAATATATCAAAGTTCTGGGAATTTTGTGCAGAATCCAAAAATTTTATAATATAACCAATGTTTCATTTAAAATATTAAAGTTGGTATCATAGTAATTGATATATAACATCAGTCAACATCCTGTATATAAAATAACAAATTTTTATTGGAAAAAATGCACAAAAAGATTTTTTTAAAATACTTTTTAAAACCATTTTAAAAAACCTTTAATTTTGATTTGCTACTATTTACTATTTATTTTAGAGTTATTCTTATAATTTAAACATTATTAAATTTATCAAACGGGTTAAAGAGATGGATTGAAGTAATTATATTATTAATTTATAAAAAAATGTTCGCAACCAACAACACACATGAACCTCAATGACACATTCAGAAATGGATACAAATAAACTGCGCATGTCTGCACAAAATAGTGGGTCAGGCTCTAGACGCTAGCATATAAATGAAGACTCTACCGGGTAAGAGCAAAAGTATAGAGAGAAAGTGCCGATGAATTTGGCAACAGTACATTTGTATTATATTATTTTATGAAATTGGGTATATTTAAAAAAAATTTAAATTTATATGAGACACGAATGAATGAATATTTGTTTCTTTTGATATTAGTTGCAGTTAGTTATTAGAAAAAAAAATTATAATTGGCCTTTGGTAGATTAGTAAATAAACTTGGCAATACTGTCAAAAGTATTTGCCAGATTGCAACAGATGTTTAGCAGATTTCAATTTTATGAATATTTTCTTATAATTTTGGGATGAAATGGTATCTGAATAAAAGCTTAAAAAATGAAAGTTAATTTAAATTATAATAATTAAATTAAATTAATTAAACTTCTTTTAAAAACTTAAAAAAAAATGTTTAGTAACATTAATTAACATTATATCGCATGCTCTTTCGTGATTTATTTGTGATATGGCAATACCGCAAACACAAATTTGACATGACGTTTATGCCAGCCAACAGCAAGGCTGCCAGGTCTAGGGATTTATCCCGAATCTAGGGATATTTCAGCATAAAAGGGACAAAGTGATTTTTTTGATATTTATGGTAAAATCTGGGGATTTTTGACCGGCTCAAATATTTACCTACATGGGCCTATTATAATAACATTTTCTTTAATTCAAGTATAAAACCACTTCGTATTAACAGTATTAAATAAGCGATCTTTAATTACAAATACTTAAACTACTAGTAAACTACTAAAGGATTCTATTATCAGATGTCGTTAACTGTCCACGTTCTTGGAATCTTTATTTTATGCTACCAAATAGATTTCTGCCAAAAATAGAATCCTATATATTTTCATAGAGGAGAAGCAAATTCTGGAGCAGGAATTAGGGGATTTACAAAAATCTTAGGTTTTATAAAATAAATAATTAGGGGATTTACAGTAGGAATCGGGTGAATCCCAGGATTCGTGGAAATATATAAATAAAATTATATGCTTCACCATCTCAATTCTTTTCAAGTTGTATTTTGTATTAATTTTATTAAGTGAATAATACTTAATAATATATTAAATGGAATATTCAAAGCCATAAATAAGTACATTATTCCGTTTTTGTTAAATCTATTCAAATCCTCGCTATTATACCGTTTAAAAATGAAATATTTTTGAAATAAAGGTATAAAACAACAATTATTTTTTTAGGTTGAGTTTACCGAAAGCACAAGCTGAACATAGCCGCAAATGTCAAAAATATTTCGGCTTGGCAGTGTTGGCATGTTTTTATAATGCATAATATTGTATGCTTCAAATATAAAGAGATAAAGCTTTTAAAAAGTATATTTTGATTATACTATTTTATGATATAATGATATTTATGATTTATATTAGTCTCTTTCGAGATTAATTGCAAACATATGTTGTAATCTGGCAACAAAATCTATCCCCTAATCTACCAAAGTGTAATTGCTAAAAAAAATCTAATAATTAACTGCAATTAATCTCCAAAGAAACAAATATTTACACAGCATCTACATTATAAAAACATGCCAACACTGCTATACCGAAATTTTTTGTTCCATGATTGACATTTGTGGCTATAATCAGCTTGTACTTTCGGTAAATTCTACCTTTTTTTAATTCCATGTTATTATATTAGGCAACCATCAATACATTCCATAATTTTATTCAGAATTAGGCAACCATATATACATTTATTCCAATCTAGGGATTTCTAGGGACATTTTAATGTTCAATTTAGGGAGGACAAAAATTTTCACCTGGCAACTCTGGCCAACAGACAAACAGCCAACTTCAACTTCAAAGACCATTTACATCAATTCAACCTCTGATTCAACTTCATATCAATTATCAGATCAGCACTTTCTGTATACTTCTGCCTGGGTAAGTATATTGAGAATATTAGCAGATATTTATATTAGTTTATCAGATAATTTAATGTGGTAAATACTAAAATAGATGCTTAATAATTTCAACTATATTGTAAACATTAGAACAATGGGCGCGTTCAGCAGACGGAGCAGCTACCGCTCCGCTACTTCCGAATCCATCGTAAAGCGCTGGACCAAACGTCATAAGTCAAAACCTGCTGGATTCCGCTACCGCTACCTTATCTGTCAATGTCAAATAATTTGTCATTTTAAAATTAAATATTTTGATTATGTTTTAGATTGCCAATTTAGCTTGACTTTTAAATATTATTAAACTTTACGTCACATTACTAGCGGACAAGGAAAATAATATCCAGCTAATTGAAAATGTTGTGGATCAGTTGGCACAAACTGAAGAATTAGAGCTGAATAATGCTGAGAGAGCTCAAGTTCCTCCTAATCAAAATTTTTATGAGGAAACCATTCCCCAATATATGGGAGATCTTTTTAATAGGCGATAAAGCATTTTCGCATGAGTAGGGAATGTGCTGAAGTAGGTTTTAGTAAAGATTATTAGTTCTTTGAAAACTACATATAAATGTTTTAGGTAATTACCCAGCAACTAGGAAATTTAGGAGTTATACCCATTGGAGCTACAATTCCTTTAGATAAAAAAAGTGCTGTTCACCACCTGGGTTTTAGCTAAACCAGAATCGTTTGTAGCCTGTGGCGGCAGGTTCAATATAGCCAAGAGTACAGCCCATAGTGTATTTTTAAAGAAATTGTGTCAGCAATCTTATTATTAATGCCTCAATATATAATGTGGCCAGATAACCATAATGAAGCAATAATGGTAATAATAGACTTTGATCCACAGACTTTCTGAAAACTGAAGATGAAACGCAAAGAATGGGCAAACTTACCTCAAGAACAAGTTGATGCTTTGATTAGAAGCATTCCCCGTCAGATTGAAGCTTGTATTAGAGCTAGAGGTGGTAACACTGACTATTAAAATGAACAACAAGACTGTATCTTTTTTTAGTCAACCATTGCAATGTTTTCATTTGTTCGTGTTTTTGTTAATTTAATGTATTTGTAACATTTTTTTGATTTTTTTTATAGTAATTTAGCTGGTTTAGTATAAAATGTAGTTCATTTTTCATTAAAAAAAATTTAGTAATACTTTACAAAATCGGAAATACTGGGTGATTCCATGTGTATATTATTGATTTTTATTAATTATTATTGATGTGTGTATATTATTAAACTATATCCCATACATTTCTTGACAACTTTTCTCCATCTTCCTTAGAGATGATAATTTAATTTACTATTTTTGCCCAGGTCTATGTACATTTAAAACTTGTTTGCATCTGTAGGTAATATAAATAATAATAAAAAATAAATAAAATTTGGTTTATATGTGCAGCTTGTTGGGACTCAATAAAGAGTACTTTTTTCATGCACAAGAGTATATTTTCATGCATAAATACTATATGTAAAATTAATGAAGTTAATATAATTAAGATATTGTTAATTGTGTGTGTGACAGTATGCAGAGAGATTTGGCTTCAAAACTATGTTCATTAGCCACAAATCATATCAATAGCATATTAACTTTTAATTTAATGTATTGTATTATATGTACCTACTTTTTACCTAAAGGTTGCAATATTTAATGAGTTGTCAAAATTTAGATAGCCTCATAAGCCTTAGTTTCCTATTATTCACTATCATTATGTGCCATGCAACAGCACGGAGTATGAAGGAGAGTAGTTCTTCTGTGATGTGGGTATTGAGATATATCTCCCTTTTTATGTATGGTGCAAGTATTCCAATCGCTGGGGAGGGACTGCTGTATTCATATTTCTTTTCTAGGCTGCTGTGATGCCACTGCCAGTGATATTCGAACTACCTTCTTTATATAGATCTGCTGGAAAATTAGTTACTCTTGGCCCAATTACTACCTTATAAATATTTTTACTTGTTAATTGAAAAATATGACAGACCCCTATTTTATATTTGATGCCATTCAATCTAGTGTTATAAAACATAAAAGAGAGTGGTAGTTTTAGGTAGTTAGACTCAGTATTATAGAGTTATTAGGATGTAAATGTAAGTAATAGAATTAAAACAGTATTAACGAAATGAGTGGAGTTCAGTGTGATGGAAAAATACTAATAAAGCTAATAGGTAAACTCAACAGGACCTATTTATTATTAAATATATTGTTAAATGTAAAGTGTGGATACAAGGAGAAGTCTCAGAGTCATTTAAAACTAACCGAGGTCTGCTTTGGGAGATGCACTATCATGCTTGGTATTGAATCTACTGTTAAATGCTGCAGAAAATCTTGGAAGGAGGCGACTGAAGTGTTGTGATAAGGATAAGAAGGTACCAGTAAAACTAAAGGACAGGCTCTATAATACTGTCTTGAGACCAGTGATTATATATGGTACTGAATGTTGTACAGTAAATAGGAATAAACAGAAATTACATGGCTGAAATGAGCATGCTTCATTGGGTGAGTGGAGTAACTAAAAAAGATGAGGTGAGGAATGAGTATTTAAGAGTAAGTTTGGGTGTGGCTTTTATTAATAAAATGAGGGAACATCTATTAAAGAGGCAAAAAGGCAAATAGAATGATGATACTTGTAAATATTTTGGTTCATTAATATTTATGTTATATTTACAAACTTTTCTTACTTAGCTTATAAACACACTTTCCTCTGTAAAATCATTAATTTTAATAAAACAAAAGCTACTAAAAATATATCATTTTATTTACATTATACAAGTTTTATTTACAGTGCTATAAATGCAGTTAATACAATAAACTGATTTGGAAAAAGAATATATGAATAGTACAATAACAAAAAAACAACATATATTCACAAATTTTTTTTTTACTGAATACACTGAAGTGTACTTACATTAAAATCTGGTCAGTAAGACCAATTATCAATTTGTTTCTAACTTAAATTACTAATGAAAACTTAAAATTAGGTGTCTACTCACTAGTATCTTTCCTATTATTTCTAATAACTAGCATTAAATTTAGCATGCATACTCGCACAACACTTTGCTCTGCTTTTCACTCACTCACTATACCAGTTCAAAAGGCTTTGTTCTTTTGAGCCTTCTCTCTAGGTTCGTATTATCGAGGAACTGGATAGCCTCGACGTTTACATGATGGAGACGTTGTTCATGGCTCCCTGCAAATTTCTTGATTATCTGATTGACGTCTTCCATCTTGAGGTCCCTGTAAAGATTGTTGTTCCTAACGTACCAAAACATTTATACAGTGGAGTATAACAAACTTAATCAAAAACCCAACATACAAACTTATACCTCTGTTAAACCGGTAGAACCTTCAACAAATGTATACCAGAACACAAAAGAGCTTTCAACAACAAAAAACACGAGTCTACATGCACACTTCACCTTTTATATCATAACAACATACAACTTATTTAGACAATACAAATGTCGCCAATTTCCAAAAAATGTAAAATAAAAACAAAACAAACACCTAACCAGTGTTACCAGTGGCTGGGCATGGAAGGATGCACCTCCCTGTCAAAAATTATGCGATTTTGTACAAAATTATGCGCTTTGTTGTAAAACGTAGAAATAATCAACAAACCTTATTCTTATGTCCTTACTGTCATCTGTCGCGTCCTGTCACTCCTGTCAGTTGTCATTGTAAAGGCCGTATGACACTACGCATTTTCTTGTATTATTTCTTATATCGTTTCTGATATAGGAAGTTATTTATGTTTTCTTGTATCTAAGTCTTATATATAAAATTTTCTTCGATAAAGTAATTTTTATTTGCTAAAGATAATGTTTTGTCACAGAAGAAATAACAATTGTTGGTTGAGTTTATCGAAAGTACAAGCTGATTATAGCCACAAATGTCAAACATGGAACAAAAACTTTCGCTATAGCAGCGTTGGCATGTTTTTGTAATGTAGATGCTGTATACTTCAAATATAAAAAGATAAAGCTTTAGAAAAGTACATTTTGTTTATATTATATTATGAATTCTGCAATTTTTGATTTATATAAAACAACAATGAGTAAATATTTGTTTTTTTGGGGATTTATTACAGTTAATAATTAGAAATTTATTTAGCAATTACCCTTTGATAGATTAGAGGATAGATTTGGCAATCGTCAAATCAGCAGTTGCCAGATTATAAAAAAATTTGCAATTAATCTCGAAAGAGACAAATATCTACATCGCTATTGCTTCATGTAAATTAAAAGTTACAGAATTCATTAAATGGTATAATCAAAATGTACTTTTTAAAAGCTTTATCTCTTTATATTTAAAGCATACAACATGCGTTATAAAAACATGCCAACACTGCCAAACCGAAATATATTTGACATTTGCGGCTATATTCAGCTTGTACTTTCGGTAAACTCAACCCAATTGTTTATTATTTTGTGGCTGTGTAAAATGTCATCACAAACGTTTTGTTTCAAAAGAAAAAAGAAGACGAGGACTCTTATTATAAACTGTGGCTTGTCATTGGTTTTTTTTGCTTTGCTGGATTGTGCGAAATTATGTGATTTTATGCAAGATGCGAAAATTATGCGCCGGCAACTAAATTATGCGCAAATCGCATAATTATGCGCCGATTGGCAACACTGCACCTAACCCTCAATTTTAGTACCGAAATGTCAAGAATGACATTTCTCTCAACATGTTGGATGGATGTAGCGATACTTTTTTACGCTACCAAATTTGACAGGCCGCTCCGGAAGTAGCGCCGCGGTAGCGGTTGCATTTTGCAGACTTTTACTCAACAGTTGTGGAGCAGCTCCGTCTGCTGAACGCGCCCAATGAAAATAAATTTTAAGCAGCTCCAAACTATCAGAAACTTTCTTATTGGTTTTATTCTAATTATCTTCTTTTTGCTTTCAGTTTATGATTCAATCTTGCAAAATACATAAGCATCTTGCATCATTCCTTTAAAATTTACACACAAATTTGGCTGAACAACCCCTGGTATAGTTATAAAAAGGCATTAGATAAAAAATATTGATTATCCAATAGTTACTTAGGATAGTGTTTATTTTTAGGTACATACTACATTGTTTAAACACTGAAGAAATAACAAAATGTATGAAAACCAGAAATTATCTAGCAACCAAGTGATCTTTCAGGAATTTATCTATAATAAAGATGAAAATCAAGAGGGAGTGAATATAAATCTGCCGTACTTTGGCAAAACCTAGTAACTATGATTTAGACAATTTTTCAGGAGAACAGATTTTGTAAAATTGGATTGCCCTTATTTCTAATGAAAGCTGAAACAAGACAAATGATGGAAATCTATATACTTTTTAGCGAAAATTTCGATAAAGTAAAAAAAAAGTAACCTATGTTAGTCCTTTATAACTAAATCTTACTTACTATGTTTTGCTGCGGCTAAGATTGTGTTTTTTTTTAGAATTAAGCAAATCGTAAAATATAGTATTTTTAGTTGCTAGTTTATGCTTAGGCATCTCAACTGACAATTAAGTTCACTAAAACTGAAACAAAATATAGTAAGTCGATGAAATAAAACGAAAAAATTATTTTATTTTTAAATTTATTTTTTTAAAATAAACTGAAATACAACTTAAGATGTTTCTAAAGTTTTAATGAAAAGTATGTGCGCATATCATTGACAATAAACAATAAACTTAAACATGTAGCTTACACATTAATATATCCAACATAATAATAAATATATGAAATATGTAAGAAATATAAATATTAAACTTATATACTAGACTTCGGATACTGTACATAAATCACGAGAATTATTGTTTGATGGTAAATATGTCCAGAATAATTTTTTTCTTTCATCACTAAACAGTGGGCAGAGCGTTTTTAAAATCTTCTCTTTTTTATCCGTGTTTATCCCTATACATTCCGAACGTGGAGCGGATGGCATATTTGGTTCAAATTTTGTCTTTAGAAAATCTGATTCGATATATACCTCATTGGAGATTTTATTCCTATAAAAAAGGTTTTTGGAACCTTTACGAAACTGAACTTGTTTAATTTTATCAAGTAATGGAATATTGTTGTTTTTACGTTTCTTACAACCATCTGTAAAAGGAAAAAAATCCGAGATATTGAGAGCTAAACATTTAGTTTTCTTTGAGGATTGTTCGATTATATTTAGAAGCTGTTGAAAGTCGTATATATTGGGGTGCTTTTTCATTTGTGAACTAATTCGACCGTGTACTGAGTCGGCCGCCATGAAAGAATGGCCAGGCTCAAAATATTTGAATGTTACCTCATTTGGCCCCCAATCCGAATTTACAAAACAAATTATAGATGAATATAATGTCCAATTTTTGTTTTGGGCGGAGCAATTATCCACCCAAAATGTAATCTTTGATACTTTAGAACTTAGGTTTTTCATGATATTATAATATGCTGAAGTCACGTCAGCTGCACTTCTGCCTCTGATGGCCTCGTGCCACATAACACAAATATTTTCGCCATTCCCCAATGAGGCAAAGGTTTCGTTGAACACGACAAGCCTGAAAATACACAAATAAAAAAAATAAGTACTATAATGAAACTATAATTTAAATCTATTTGGTAAAAATGGAGTGTTCCGTAATTTTGATAAATAAATAAATAAATAAATAACGTGGTATCAAGGATTGCAGCGTTTTTCAATGTATCAGATATCTGAAATATTTATGTAATCTAACAAAATGCAATTTAGGATAATTTGAGGTTCAAATGAATTCCTTTTTTCTGTGAGCATATTTATAATTTTTTAAGTATGTTTTCTAGTACTTTATCCAAATAATAATTAGCAGTTTTAATGTAAATTCCATGCAAAGTGAAAAACGAAAAAAAAATAAATAATCCTTAAAAAAATCTTACCTTGATATAAAAAACGAGTTCTTGGTTGACATTTTTGGCAAAAGTAACACTTTCTGCATGTCAACACTAAAAACTCTTTCGTCCGAATCCAGCTTTTTCTCCTGGTCTGCTTGGTACGCCTGCCTAGCCTCTGTGTAGTGTTCTTTATGTTCCTGATAATATACACAATATTTACAGTTGCATTTCAAATTATTCGCATCATTGGAATGAGCCTCGTAGATTGTGCAAACCTCGCATTCATCTTGGGATGGCCTACAGAAACCAATATTTTGTTTCTTAAAAACGCTTCTATAAAGATCATATCCAATTTTATGATTGGTACCAAAATCTTTCCACAAAAAAGATATCGTCAGTTCTGAAGGCAAGTATCTTCGATTAGGTGCATGTTTTAAGTTATAGTGAGATACGACTGGATTGAAGCAATTTATATGATTTATTATAAGTGATTCATGTTCCAATTTTTGGTCGTTTAAAATAGACCGAGCAATAAGCCCCCTGTCGTCTTTGGTTTTGGCAATTGCATTATCTGAAGTCCTTTTACTTCTTAGGTGAGTAGTAATCATGCCATCTGTTTTTAATCCCAATGTGTACAGAAACATATTTTTGCATGTTTGTATTTCCGTAACACTCGTAGTTTCAGTTTTGTTATCAACTGCTTCCTGTAAAACTATCTTAACTGGCAAAAAATATTTAAGAGAAAAATTTCTTTTTGATGATAAGGCCTCCTGCATTCTGGTTTTTACATTCGACTGTTTAACATGTGAGTCTAGAAACAGCCGTCGTTCACCAAAAGTCATTGTCCAAAAAGCAACTCTTATTTTATCTCTTTCGAGCAGATCAATTTTTTTTGAACAGCCCCTGCGGCATTTGTTATTACATGGAGGTAATAAAGGATGTTTATGAATTTGATCTATGATGCTTTTCTTCTTATATTTGTCTTTGGTTGCACAAACTTTATCTAACATATCTTCAATCACTTGTGTACAAACAGAGAGTATGTCAGCTTCGTTTTTAGTACTTTCTTCCTCTAAAACCGGGCTATTGCAGACATTTTCTTGGATATTCTTCGAAGAGGCCTTGGCAGGTGCAGAATCTTGAGCGTTGGTAAGATCCAATTTTGTACTCAAACTTACAAAACCAGTTTCATGCGAATCAAATACATTTTGTAAATTAAAATATGTCTTATGCCTTTTATTTTCGTTTTCAGGTTCATAATCAGGATCCGCATCTGAGTCGTCAAAATCAGAGGGTTCTTCGGGTACATTTCGTAGGATATTATCTTGCGGAAATTTCTCATATAATTGATCCCTTGAATGGACATTCTTTGAAGTGCCGATTACTGGGTCTAAAGGCTCTTTTAAATTATTGTCCTCAGAACGTCCTCTAAAAACAAATACAATCCTTTTAAATGTGCAATTTTTCTTTATACACTCACATTTAAATGATATACCATGATAATAATGAATATCCCACACAAGTTTAGTGACGTCTTAAAATTCGATAATTTTATCATTATACCTAACAACCCCCTTACGAACAGCTCGTTTAGTGGCAGAAAAGTTGCGCATTTGTGTGCCCAAAAATATAGGTTTATTTTATTTTAATTCAACTCTTGTTTTGATTATGGTTTCCATATTGAATTAATGTTGAATTTACGTTTTTAAAATGTTTACAAAAAGCAATTCACCCGTGTGTTAATAAAAAATCAATAGGTACGGCCTAGCGCAACATCGTAGGCCTGCAATGTTTTGATGCCATTTTTATTATCGCCGCTTCTTTTTACCCATGCCCTGAAACTTTGATGATCTTAGCTTCTATAATAAAGAAAATATTGTGGTTTTTGAACATGCACATTTTCATATTTTCACCCTGTATATCCGTAGAGAGACCAATTTTAAATCCCAAAAAGAGCGAACGAATTACGGTTGGTCACGCATTAAAGTAGGTTCGCAACTTTTTTCCCATTTATTCGACTCTATAACCCTGATTTCGATTCTTCTATTTACCCCCATGTACCTCATTTTACACCCAGTATTTCACCTACGTTTTCTCTCTATGCCCTGCACACTCAAGCAGAAAATGACCTATCTTTAATCGATTTTAAAACAAATAAAAAAAATTAACTTTATATTTCACCACCATCACAGATTCAAATGGATAGAAAAATTATAGGAAATCATGGCGCTTACCTTTTAACACACAATGACACTAATAATTTACTCCTATTTGAAAGATAATTAAAATTATCCATTTTACTTTAATTATTGTTTACAGACGCAGCAGCTTTCTTGCCGTAATAATGTAATACTCGCGGCTCTACTTAACTACCGAACCCAAACAAAACACGTCTTTTCTCGTTGATTAACTACTGAGCTTGTGGTTACTGACTACAGTGGTCGTTGAAATGGTGGGAATTAACGTTGTATAAACTAGTAACTGGAAGTTGCTGTCTTCTGACAAGTTCCTACGCCAAAATTTTTAGGTCAAAACAATTATTTAAAAGCTAGTATCTTCAAACCACTGGCGCCAATATATTATAAATTTTGACGAAATAATTTTCCAAAACCTAGTAACTTAAAATACTAGCTTTTACATAATGTAGATCTTAGTAAAATAAAGAAGAGTGAGGTAGTAACTTTATTTGCTATGTTCTTCTCTAGGATATCTATGCTATTCATCGACTTACTAAAAAAAGAGATCAGCTGATTGGGTTAGCCTGTAGAAAGGTAAAATGTAAAAAAAATATATAATACGTAGTTTTTAACGGGGATTTCAAAAATCATGTAATTTTTTAAAACCTAGTAACTCGAGTTACTATGTTTTGTTAAAGTAGGGCAGAAATGAGATAATTCCTGGATCAGCATACCTTCCATGTAATCAAGACCAACAACCACCACCAAGGTAGATGGAACTACTAGTAAAAGTTGTGGGATAACTGGTAATACCATAAGGCATACACTGAACCTAGGACATGGCTGCCAAATAATTTCAATAACCATGTTGGCTTCTAAAAACAATTTTCCAGGGATAGCGAGAAATTCCAACTAAAAGATCAAGTAAGTGGTTTGATTATTGTAAAGCTTGGACTAAATATAATAATAAAAAAAGAGAGTTCTAATCAGAATAGAAAAGAGATTCAAAAAAAACTTTTCAAAGTGTACTTTCATGTGTCAAACAAAACTGACTGAAATTTAGTAAGACTGCAGTATCTACTAAATGCATAAGGTTAACTTCTATATCCAAACCTGGCAAAACTAGACAGGGAAAAGTTAAGTTCTTGATGCTGACAAGGATGAATCATTTGGGCAGTGATTGGTTTAAGGTACTCTACATAACCAATGCCCAATCATTTGTACTGAAATGTCTAAAAATCTGATTAGTAGGTAAATTTGGGGTCGTATACGGGTTGAAAGTCATTGATGACAGTATTCATATTAATCAGGACTGTGTAAGACAACAGCACTGCAGTTTCTCATATAGAGATGAAGTATATTCTGGACAATCAAGGTGTAATGTTAGGTTTATTTTTCAATAAAGATAGAAACAGATGCAAAGCAATCACAAGAGCAATTCATCTAAGGGGAATAGATGAAACAAACTGGGGAGGTACAGGCAACCAGGAGCTGTCCCCAGATTACCACAGCATATACTTACCTCTGTATTCCTGGCAAATATATTTATGCATTGTGCAAGGGAAGTTAATATGAGGGTTTTCACCATGAAGCATTAAATTCTAGACAGCAAAAACTTTTTAGGAATTATCAAGTAACTAAAAATGTATGGTGCCTGTACACTAGACCTTTAAAAGGTGATAGAGGGTTCCATAATTCTGGAATGGGTATCAAGTAAGCATATTTGCTGCAGTACAACCTAATTATAATAGAAAGTCCTGCTTCCTATTATAATAGAAAGATTTTTTTGTAGCCTAAGGTTTATGCCACAAATTATAAATGTTCTTGGGAAAAACACTTTTTTCAAAACTGAACTCACAACTAAAACTTTTATTTTCGACTTACAAAGATTTTCGTATCAATACAATAAATTTAAATCAGACTAAAAAATATTGATTTTTACATGGTGTTTTATAATTGCTGATCTTGCTGTCCAATATGTCGCAATTCAGTCCAGAATGTTCAAGCGGTAGCTCCGTGTTGAATCCACGTGGTAGAATTTACTGGATGGTAGCTGTCATTGTACTGTAACTACTCTATCCCCTGAAGAAGTTTTGTGAGGGACGAACAAAACTGTTGAGTTGCCCTCTTCTGGAGTTTCTTCACTAGAGTTGGGTCTTTTTGTTATTTGTTTTATACCTGTAACATATATAGAGGCAGATTATTGTAATAAAGATATATAAAGGAGTCATCCAAAAATGGTTATGGCTATGGTTCCATAATTTCAGGTTAATTGTCTCTAGATGTTTCTCTTCCTTAGAGAGTTCATGCAGTTTGTCTAAGGGTATGTGATCTATCCTTAATGGTTTGAATTTAATCGCTGTTTGAATATCTATGGTCCTAATTTTAGGAAGCATTAGCGGTTCCTCTGGGATGGTTGTCCTTGAATTTATGTAACTCTGGGATTAGGATATTGAATTCACATCTGGGCGGAAGATTGATCAGATAAGTTCCTTTTAGGCCCAAAATTTTTGTTTTATAACATTGAGTTGTAATTTTGGTTGATTCGGGGGAATGTTCCTATATAGTGGGCATCTGATAATCTTTATATGATGACATCTCGAGTTTGGATGGGGGTGTATTGATAAGAAGCTTCTTGGGTGCTCAACTGCAGGATTTTTTTGATACAGTCGTCAGTTTTCGTTGCTTCTAGTATTGTTTCCTCTTGGCCAAAATATCTTGTGTCGATTCAGGCACACAGTTCTTCGAAATACTGAAAGGATTTTTCGTTTATGAGGAGATATGGCTCAGGAGGAATGATTGTAGTAGAATTTGCGGTAGGTATAGGAAATAAATGATAATAAGTAAAGGAATTAGGATGTATGACAGGAAAATGAAGGATAAATATAATAGTACGGTTTGAATAATAGGCACCTACTTTGGTTATGTCATAGCACTTTAGGATGTCTTTGTCTTTAATGTACACAAGCTGGTCTGCCTTATGGTGTTCTAGCATCTTATTGATGATCCATTTTATTTCATCTTTCTTGATCACACTGTTATGGAGAGTGTTTACACTAGAAAAGGTAATGGCTTCTTCTAGGTCATTAAGCAACGGAAGTATAATTTGAAGGGTTAAATTTAATTGGTTCAGAACATTCCTTGCTTGCAAATAATGATTGATGTTAAAAATGAATGTATTGAGATTCATGCTGTCCATGCTGATATTATTTACTTCTTCTGTTATTATTTCTTGGTTGTGTGTTAGTAATGTGATAGTTTCGTTGAACTCTTTTATAATCTTCTTGTTCAAGCTAATGTGACGATTAAGATCATATTTTCCTGTTTCGTCTGTAAGGTTTCTATAGCATTGTTGTATTTTTATGCGTTATCTTGATCTAGATTTCAAGAAATTGCTTTGATAATGCTTCCTAGTCCGTTAATTAGCATCTTCTTGTTCTGATATAGGGTAAATTGTTGAGAATTTTTCTTGAGCTGATTTTAATTGTTGTCTAAGAGCTTGGTCGAAATTTTGTAAACTGCTAAAATACGGATGGCTAAGTCCATTTAATAAGGAGTGCGAGGAACAAATATCGGACAGACAGTTCGGCTTCATTAATGCAGTGGGTACCAGAGAGGCACTTTTCGGAGTACAGGTACTGATTCAAAGATGCAGGGACGTTAACTGCGACGTATACGCGTGCTTGATCGACTATGAAAAGGCATTTGACAGAGTTCAACATCAAAAGATTTTACATTTTAAAAAGAGGCAGACCTGGATGACAAAGACCTCAGAATAATTTCAGAACTTCACTGGAATCAGACCGCATACATGAAAATTAACGGAGAAGAAACGGATCACATAAAAATACTACGTGGAGTTAGACAGGGATGTATCCTATCGCCGTTGATATTTAATATGTACTCAGAGAAAATTTTTAACGAGGCTCTTAACGGAATAGACGAAGGCATCCTTCTAAATGGTGAAAGAGTAAACAATGTTAGATATGCCGACGACACCATGGTGATAGCAGATAGTTTAGAGGGACTTCAGAGGCTAATGGACAGAATAAACGAGTACAGTCAACAGTACGGACTAAACATTAATACCCACAAAACGAAACAAATGATTATCAGCAAGGAGAATATAAACGGGGCTCATCTATACATTAATGGGACGCAGATAGAGCGAGTAAAACAGTATTGTTACCTGGGAACTATTATTAACGAACAGTGGAGCAATTTACAGGAAATAAAGTGCCGCATAGGAAAGGCAAGAACGGTCTTTAACAAAATGAGCGCCATCTTCAAAAGTCACAACATATCCCTTGATACAAAAATGAGACATTTGAGATGCTATGTTTTCTCTGTGTTGTTGTACGGGGCGGAGGCATGGACGCTTACAGACACCACTATTAAAAAACTTGAAGCATTTGAGATGTGGCTTTATAGAAGAATGCTGAGAATATCATGGACAGCAAGGATCACGAACAAGGAAGTTCTAGGAAAAATGAAGAAGGAACCAGAGATTGTGTTTACGATCAAACGCATAAAATTGCAATATCTGGGACACGTTATGAGAAATCAGCACCGTTACTCCCTGCTACAGTCTATATTGCAAGGTAAAGTCAAAGGTAAGCGAGGACCCGGTAGAAGGAGAATATCATGGCTGCGGAATTTAAGAACATGGTTTAAGAAAACCTCAACGGAGCTGTTTCGAGCCGCAGCGAGCAAGGTTATGATTGCCAATGCAATTGATTTATTACGGCCAACTGGTCCTTGGGAAAGTACTGCTCCGATAGCGAAGTTGCTGGCATCTGTTGTGAGGTTTTTTTTATTGGCCTTGGCGTAGCCAATTGCCCAGACTGTGTTGTGAGGTTAAACGGTTTGTAAAAATCTGGATATTGCAATAACGCCTCATTCATTAATAATTTCCTGTAAGTTTCAAAGCATTCTACGAATTCGGGTGTATGTTCGATCCTTGCATCTTTTTTCAAGCATCTTGTTAGAGGTTTTGTGATTTTTGCGAAGTCTCGAATAAACTTCCTGTAATATCCCAGTAGTCCAAGAAATCCCCTTATTTCTTTTGCTGTTTTTATTGCTTCAATTTTTGCTGAATTCGGTTTTATTCCTTCTTGCTTGCTTTTTTAAGAATTCGCATTTGTCGACTTGGATTTGGCAAAATTTGGCTGTTGGTACAATGGTTTCTGGATAGGTATAGGAATCTGCTGTCTCTGAGGTCGGTGTTCTTGATAATTTTCACCTTCTTCCTGATGTTGAAGGTTGACTTATTTGATTTTTTTGAAGGTATCGAACATTATTTTCTTCCTGTATGTATTGTATTGCCGTGGCTAAACTTCCTGGTCTCATTGCTATGATAACAGAGCCCATTGGTTCTTGTAGGCCTGCTAAGAATGTTGCAAGAGCTTGTTGACGGAAAAATTCTTATTTGCTCCTTTTAATATCGGCATTTACGGTATGTAATTCTAGGTAATAATTAATACAGCTTAAAAGTCCCATGATCTTTTCATAAAAATGCATAATAGATTCTGCTGAGCATTGTCTTAAATTTACTAGGTCCGTTGTAAGCGAATTTTCGTCTCTGTGGTCTCCAAAATTTTGAATTAATGCGTTTTTTATTTCATCCCAACTTTCCCTTTCCATATACAGATATAACTTTTTTTACTCTACATGTTAATTTACTGATAATACCATGAAGCAAAAATTTGTTTTGTATATTAGCTGCATTAAGTCTGTCATAATAATGGTTTAGAAGTATTGTTAAAACTTTAATAAATTATAGTATGAATAGTAATTCATTTGGATTTCCGTCAAAATTTGGAAGAATGCATACATTTTTAACGTCAAATTGTGGAACTGCCATATTTTTAAAAACATTTCAATATATATAGTCAATGGTCAAATCAGTATAGTAAATTTTCAATAGTCAATATATAAATATATCAATCTTAATCTACTTATTTTCTATCGATTAATCTCTATGTTTATTAATATATAGTAATTATTCGAATTATTATTCATCAGATTATTGTCATAGACAATAATCAACCTCGTCGACAATAACGTTGACTTATTAACTATTTAATTTAACTATATGTTTTAGATATGTGGCCTGATACCAATGTAGATACACTGCAACTGTGGCAATGGATTTTTTCCATCCTAACAAGGATTGTAATATATGGTCGAAAATTTCCTAATACTATATAGCAGTTCAATTTTGGATCAAAAAATCTTGCTGCTTAGGATGAGAGGAGTTTTAAATAATGAAACCAGAGTGAAATATTTAAGTAAGTAATAAGTATTTTGTCAACCACTTTCCATCCACTCCTGACTGTAGGTCTCTCCCAATTGCTTCCATCTTTCTCTATGTGGCGCCAATCTAATCCACTGTTTGCCTGCCACTGCTCTTATGTCATCTACCCATCTTTTTGAGGTCTTCCCATGCTTCTTGTTGTCGTCCTTGGTCTCCATTCTAGAATTGTCCGTGTCCACCTGTTGTCATTATATCGGGCTACGTAACCTGCCCAGCGTCATTTCATTTTTGAAATTTCTTCCACAATATCCCTAATGATCGTATCATTTTTATTAGTATCGGCATCTACAGCAGTCTTTTGCTAACTGTTTTAATGATTGCATGTAAGAATCGATAGATTCTTACAAATCTTACAAATCTGTCTGTTGTCGTCTAGTGGTTAGTATGTGACGAGCATGAATAGTATTGTTTGGTTTGATGTATATTTTGTCAAGAGTTTGAATGGATTCGTTGTAAGTGTTACAATCGCTTATATATGTATATATCGTGGCGAAATATGATTAATTAACAGTTGTAGCTTAGTATCATTAATATAACGGGCGGTGAATCGTCAAACGGGCCATAGGAAACTCAATGGGAAATTTTAAATTGTTGAATTGCTGCTTCCCTAATTATTTTAGATCAAAAGTCATAAAAAACTTGTGAAAAAGACAGCAAATATTCGATTTCACGCAAACAGCGCCTTTGTATCTGTTGATACGTATTTCGACCTAATAGGTCTCATCAGAACAGTTATTCAAAGGTGTTCTCAACGTGAAAGATCAATATTTTCTGTCTTTTAAGAAGCAACAATAACATGGCTTCGATACGGACGCACTAGCGACATCTAATTTAACAATCGTAAAATAGTTTCGAAACACAATTCAGATTTCTGCTTTTATCTGTGCTTTCTAAAAATTGCAAAGCAAAACAGACGTTGATAAAGGTGTTAAAAGAGACGTGGGGAATCTAAAATTTGCATTCCACGACACATCTTTTCAACTAAGCAAAATCCTTAGCGAATTGGTTTCTAGTACTCGTACAGAGTAAATCCGAAAAAAGTGAAAAAGACAGCAAATATTCGATTTCACGCAAACAGCGCCTTTGTATCTGTTGATACGTATTTCGACCTAATAGGTCTCATCAGAACAGTTATTCAAAGCAGATACAAAGGCGCTGTTTGCGTGAAATCAAATATTTGCTGTCTTTTTCACTTTTTTCGGATTTACTCTGTACGAGTACTAGAAACCAATTCGCTAAGGATTTCTGCTTAGTTGAAAAGATGTGTCGTGGAATGCAAATTTTAGATTCCCCACGTCTCTTTTAACACCTTTATCAACGTCTGTTTTGCTTTGCAATTTTTAGAAAGCACAGATAAAAGCAGAAATCTGAATTGTGTTTCGAAACTATTTTACGATTGTTAAATTAGATGTCGCTAGTGCGTCCGTATCGAAGCCATGTTATTGTTGCTTCTTAAAAGACAGAAAATATTGATCTTTCACGTTGAGAACACCTTTGAATAACTGTTCTGATGAGACCTATTAGGTCGAAATACGTATCAACAGATACAAAGGCGCTGTTTGCGTGAAATCAAATATTTGCTGTCTTTTTCACTTTTTTCGGATTTACTCTGTACGAGTACTAGAAACCAATTCGCTAAGGATTTCTGCTTAGTTGAAAAGATGTGTCGTGGAATGCAAATTTTAGATTCCCCACGTCTCTTTTAACACCTTTATCAACGTCTGTTTTGCTTTGCAATTTTTAGAAAGCACAGATAAAAGCAGAAATCTGAATTGTGTTTCGAAACTATTTTACGATTGTTAAATTAGATGTCGCTAGTGCGTCCGTATCGAAGCCATGTTATTGTTGCTTCTTAAAAGACAGAAAATATTGATCTTTCACGTTGAGAACACCTTTGAATAACTGTTCTGATGAGACCTATTAGGTCGAAATACGTATCAACAGATACAAAGGCGCTGTTTGCGTGAAATCAAATATTTGCTGTCTTTTTCACTTTTTTCGGATTTACTCTGTACGAGTACTAGAAACCAATTCGCTAAGGATTTCTGCTTAGTTGAAAAGATGTGTCGTGGAATGCAAATTTTAGATTCCCCACGTCTCTTTTAACACCTTTATCAACGTCTGTTTTGCTTTGCAATTTTTAGAAAGCACAGATAAAAGCAGAAATCTGAATTGTGTTTCGAAACTATTTTACGATTGTTAAATTAGATGTCGCTAGTGCGTCCGTATCGAAGCCATGTTATTGTTGCTTCTTAAAAGACAGAAAATATTGATCTTTCACGTTGAGAACACCTTTGAATAACTGTTCTGATGAGACCTATTAGGTCGAAATACGTATCAACAGATACAAAGGCGCTGTTTGCGTGAAATCAAATATTTGCTGTCTTTTTCACTTTTTTCGGATTTACTCTGTACGAGTACTAGAAACCAATTCGCTAAGGATTTCTGCTTAGTTGAAAAGATGTGTCGTGGAATGCAAATTTTAGATTCCCCACGTCTCTTTTAACACCTTTATCAACGTCTGTTTTGCTTTGCAATTTTTAGAAAGCACAGATAAAAGCAGAAATCTGAATTGTGTTTCGAAACTATTTTACGATTGTTAAATTAGATGTCGCTAGTGCGTCCGTATCGAAGCCATGTTATTGTTGCTTCTTAAAAGACAGAAAATATTGATCTTTCACGTTGAGAACACCTTTGAATAACTGTTCTGATGAGACCTATTAGGTCGAAATACGTATCAACAGATACAAAGGCGCTGTTTGCGTGAAATCAAATATTTGCTGTCTTTTTCACTTTTTTCGGATTTACTCTGTACGAGTACTAGAAACCAATTCGCTAAGGATTTCTGCTTAGTTGAAAAGATGTGTCGTGGAATGCAAATTTTAGATTCCCCACGTCTCTTTTAACACCTTTATCAACGTCTGTTTTGCTTTGCAATTTTTAGAAAGCACAGATAAAAGCAGAAATCTGAATTGTGTTTCGAAACTATTTTACGATCATAAAAAAACTATTTGTAGAGGACTAAATTATAAATTAAAAACAAATGTCAAAACCGTTCTATGAATCAAATGTACTTCAAAATTTTGCAAAAATATAATAGATTTTTCAGATCACCCCTAAAAGTTAGGCCACACGTAATACAAGAATATATAACGTGTGTGTTTTATCATATTGATCTCAGACAATTTGAATTGTCAATTTTTTTGTTTTATGATTAAATTATAAACAATGAATTTTACTAAATACTACAACTAATGAACATTATTACTTTGTGAACAATAAATTATATTGTTTACAAATCGATCAATATAATGAAATGTACTCAGTTGACGAAAAATCGCATAATGTTGTATTCAGGCAATAGCGCGAACCTTTTCCTGTCACTACCTGATCTTTATTTAACGTAAGATATTCTAATACACTAAAATTTAATTCCATGTTAAGTTAAGTTATACAACAATTCAATGAATTCCAATATACTGTTACTGTGATCTTTATTCCTAAAAATAATTTATGATAATTTCTAAACATAAAACTATAACAAATGTTATAATAAAACATGAATAAAACATTTTTATTATTCACAAGGAATCTACGTTCCTGTAGTTGGCTGTATACCATGTATTAAAAATTTAATTAAAAATCCTTTGTAAAAGGTATATTTTAGGCCCAAACGGGCTAAGTTAAAAAGACAAAACGTTTTCGGAAACCATGTTCCATCATCAGTGTCTAGGAGTACATGAATGAAGCCACCAAGATTAAATATGTGGGTAAAAACCCGATTACATATGTTTAATTACATTTAGTTTTAAATTAATGTTGAAATGATATAAGATTACAGAGTTACCGATGGATTTGGTAACATGGCGACATATGACTCCACGTTGAAGTTGCTAGTCCTGAGACGGTATGTCTTCGAGGACTATATGAGTGCACTAGTTGCACTCATATAGTCCTCGAAGACATACCGTCTCAGGACTAGCAACTTCAACGTGGAGTCATATGTCGCCATGTTACCAAATCCATCGGTAACTCTGTAATCTTATATCATTTCAACATTAATTTAAAACTAAATGTAATTAAACATATGTAATCGGGTTTTTACCCACATATTTAATCTTGGTGGCTTCATTCATGTACTCCTAGACACTGATGATGGAACATGGTTTCCGAAAACGTTTTGTCTTTTTAACTTAGCCCGTTTGGGCCTAAAATATACCTTTTACAAAGGATTTTTAATTAAATTTTTATTATTGTTCTTTTCTCCTTAACTGAGTACATTTTTTAATCAACTTAATATTTTTTTAAACAATAAATCACAAAATAAAAATATTGGCCATTTAAATCATAAATAAATATAATATAGTTGATTTAATATTGTCAAATATTAGAAACGTCAATATAACAAAACGCAACACGTAATACACATTTTTTTCATGACGTCTGGCCTGACTTTTAGGGGTGGCCTGAAAAATGTATTATATTTTAGCAAAATTTTGGAATACGTTTAAGTCGTAGAACAATTTTAACAATTGTTTTCGATACATATTTGAGTCCTCTACAAATAGTTTCCCATGACTTTTGAGGTAAAATAATTAGGGAAGCAGGAATTCAACAATTTAGAATTTCCCATTGAGTTTCCTATGGCCCGTTTGACGATTCACCACCCTGTATAGTGGTGGTACCGCAGCACCATCAGCAGAAACAGAAGGAGTGACAATATGGGTCCCATTCCTTTGCTGTTAATTTTACAGATGAATCCCCGTCGAACCTCTCGAGTCGTAAATAATTCTCTATTTATGTTGATTAAATTGAAATGATAAAGCAAAACCTGGGATATAATTGATATGATTTGATGTTCGGAGGACAGAAATTTCGGAGTGACAGTGACAGTTAAACTACTTAGTACACGAAGAAAAGTAATGAGGAAGTCGTTCAAAACCGTAGTCAAATTATAGTTACACTGAGAAACGAAGTAATAATTTTTTTAAGTAGATCTGTTTTGTATGAATTGTATTTTTTCTGTAAAATTTAATATAACTTATATATCAATTCTGTACTGATAATTAAAAAGGTCTTAAGTCAAAAATATCGATTTGTTTTTTAACAAACAAATTAACGTACTAAAAGTATTTTAGTACGTTAAAAAACCGATAAAAAGCGATTGAATTTGAGAGTTAATTTTAAAATAGAGATGAAAAACAGTCGATTTCTATTACTTTTTATCGTTTTTTTAAAGTTAATAAAAAACTTCATCACTCAAAATCTATATTTTTGACTCAAGACTTTTTTACTTATTAATACAGAATTATACTTTTGAAATTTCTATTAACTTTGTCTTAAGTTGCTGACTTTTTTGTTTCCTTTTGAGGAATTTCTTTGAATAGGAATATCTATTAACTTGAAACACTGTTGTCACTGAATGACTGTATAGCTATTCGATTTATTTCTGTGCATTTGGGGTCTCTGAAACTTCTGGTTGTACAGTACTACACTGTAGCACGAAAACTACTGGTTAGCACCAGGGGCGTGCGGTGAAATTTAAAACAAAGGAAGCAATTTATAAAAAAATCACTGTAAAATCTCATCTATTTATAATGTAATTCAATTCTTCTACCATTTTTCGCAAACTCATCTATAACTTCATTGTAAAAACTTGGATATTGTGACATTTCTTTAACCAGATTATTTTCAATTGCCAAAAGGGAAACATTAGAGAGTCGAACTTGTCCTGTCGAGTTTCTTAAGTAAGTCTTTATTCGTTTTAGTGTTGAAAAACTACGTTCTACAGAGGCACTAGTAGCTGGAATGGTCAGTACTAACTCACATAATTTCACTACCTCCGAATATGCTTTGTCCAAAGAAGTTGTTTTTAAAAACGTTAGTAACTCACTGGCATTATTTTTTGTGTCAATGTCCTCAGTTTCGTATAAAGCTGTTAGCTCAGAACGTAATGAAATCAAATCAAAATATTGTCCATAAAGACGTATCAAAGATTTTATTTGTTTTTCAGGAAAAAGTGTCTTTTTAAATGCATTAAAATTGCACAGCTCAAGAAACTCTAGTCCATCAAAATTCTTAAACATATTTTCCATTTGTTGGTATATTTAGTCTAAAATCTGATAATATAGTCGGCGGTAGCACGATTCAACATCTCCAACATTATCAGTGCGTATGCGTTTCCTTTTAGGCTCAAAACTTCTTGCCATCACATTATTCCAACATTTTTCAAAGTCATCTCTCTTTTTGTTTATAACATTGCATTGTAATATAATAAATAAATTACCTGAGAATGGAAATATTTCAGAAAAAAGCAAGAATAAAAAATTAAAATTAAAATCATTTTTTAAACTATCCAAGAATCCTCTCGAGCTATTTATGGTTTCTGTATCCCACTTTTCACCATTCTCCAAAGCACTCAAATAATTCAATTAAAGATTTGCGGTGTTCTAAGACTGTTAATACTAGTCTGCCGTTGTAATGCCATCGCGTCACTGCAACTTTTGGTAGTCCTCGTTTTACAATTGTATGTAAAGCTTGAATTCTTTTATACTACGTTCCACGTTTAGAAAATAACATTGCGGAGATAGGGCCATGTATTTCTTATGGACGATAGCAACGCGGCGTTGCCACGACACACACAAGCACAATTTAGGGTTGTATAATTTGTATTTTTGTTTCCACAAACATGAATTAAATTAATGTTTTTTAACGTAATTGACCAAAAGTGCCCATTCGAAACAAGAGATGAAAAGTAGGGAAAATGATTTTAATTAGATAAATAGTATTTACAAAAGATAATTTTATTTTATCTTATTTTAATTATAGTAACGACAGTTTATTTGTTTTTCGGTGAGAATACGATATGCCATGAATCATAGAAATCAGTAGAAAATATTGACCGCTTGGAATGCGTATATCTAATTACTAATTGCAACTTAAAATAATACGATGTGCGTATGTCAGCTATTTTATGTCGTTCTCTGACTACATAATGATAATAAGGCTTTTATTTAGTAGTTATTCTGACTTTACAAATTCAAAAATTAAGGCCGATCCTCGCGATTCTGGGCATAGGTAAATTCCAATGTAAAAGTTTATATCAAATAACGCAAAAACTATGGCAGATATTGAGATGATTCTTTTTTTATATGGAAGGTCTAAAAAAGTTCTAGTGCACTATTTGGTTGTAAATTAATAAATTGTTTAAACAATATTTTTTTTTCAAATATTTTTGGTTAAAATAAACGAAAAAAATTTTTTTTTAAATAGGGCACTACAGAATTTGACCCACTTTCCGAATCTGTTTTTATTTTTAACATAAAGTGTAACACAAAGCAGCTATTTGATATAAACTTTTAAAAAATTTCAAATTTTTGCTAAACGCAATTTTCTCTCCGTCAGCACAGGGTGTCCTTGTCGGTAGCTTCTGGATTCTCGCCAGGTAGGTAAAACCCTCGGAGGAGGATAAATAAAGTTGAATAACATTATTAGGGCTTATTCCGACTTTTGACAAACCAGTGTGTTTATTGTATTTAAAATAGGAAATGTTATATAAATAAGCAGTAAGTACCTATAATTTTATTAAATTTTTATATGAATAGAAATATTTTCTGTTGATTTTCCATTTTCTTTCTAAATATTTATACTGTTTTTATAATAATACAATTGTTTCAGTATTTGCTTATATAATAATAATTTATTATATAGAAACAGCGTAGAGTTTTGGTCAATCATCCAGTACATTTTTTTTGTATTTCAATCAGAATTATTATTTTCTTTTCTTCTTTACATGAGCTCAGAGTAATAACCAAATTTGCAGTATTTGAATATGAAATTTAATTATTTATATTTATTGGTTAGCAACCTACCAATCGTAAAATCAAATACTGCTCAAAGAAACAATGTACAGTCTCGGAACCGGATTGATACTATGAAGACGACTACGGCAAGAAATAAGGACAAGCGAAAAACATCCAAAACCCAGATGAGAATTACTTGGAATATCAGATCACTCAACTCAAGGGACCAAGAAATAACCCAAGTGTTGAAAGAGAAAGAAATAGACATTTGTGCTCTACAACAAACAAAAAATAAAGGAAAAGGTCAATCAAAATTAGGTGAATACATACTAATCTACAGTGGAGTAGCAAAAGAAAACAGGGCCAAAGAAGGTGTAGCCTTACTAATACACCAAAGGTATCAAAATTACATCAAAGAGTGTCAATACATATCAGAAAGAATAGTAACATCAAAGATAAGAATGGAGAAGGAAAACCTGAACATTATCGGAGTATACGGCCTAGAAAATAATAAGCCTCAAACAACAAGGGAAGTGTTTTACGACCAATTACAACAAGTAGTAGATCAAGTCAAAGAAAAGATGATAATTCACAGCTAATTTGATTATAATAATTAAGGAACCTCATTTTTTACCATGTTAAGGAATGGATTTGTATTTTTTCAAACCAAGCAATTTCAAACTAATAAAATTTTCTATATCTCCGGATCTACTCAATGGATTTTGATCATTCTTATTTTTTTATTTTGTATGATCTATTTTAATTTGTATGTAATTTCTACGTACATTAGGAATTAGTAATTTGTTTATATATTAATTAATTAATAAATAGTCTAGTTTGTTTAAACAATTCGTGCAAAACAATTTTCTTCCAAAAATCTATTTTTTTTAATACTAGTATCAATAATCATAGAAACAGTCGCGTTTTTTGCATTAAATTGTCAATAATTAAAAAACAGCTCCAAATTCAAGGCAAAAAAAGAAGTAGGTTTTCTTCCTAGAGGTCTACAATAACTAAAAAAGTTGTCAGCGACCTGGATTATTGAGTGTCACGAACATGGTCTATTTTTTGCTTATTTCCCTGGAGTATATATTTGATTAACATCTGTTTAATTTCTTTGTCGCTTCCTCGCTGGTTTTGCATATTGCTATGATAGCAATATCTTCGGTAAATGTTGCAATTGTATATTTTCTATGACAATAATATAACACGTATACAAAAGGTAAAGACACTTCTTTGTGGCAGCCCTGCTGTAATATCTGTCAATTCCATGTATGTTTCTTCCTGTTTAATTCTGAAATATCTTTCCAAGATGGAGGAGTCAATTATTTGAGAGTATCGTTTTGGTAAATGTAGTCTTAGTTTATAGTTATGGCGTCTTTGCCATACTTTATCATATACCTGAGTCACATCCTAAATTATTGATATAAGGTTGAATGCTCGAATAAATGAACTTTAAAAAATGAAGGCAAATTTCGAGCACAAATTTAATAATCAAATCTTGCCCAAGTACTTTCGCTTTCTACGGCATCATCAGGGGCATCTGCGCTTGCTGGATAGACCAAATTTGACGAAGTAAGTCTAAAATGTTAATCACAAAAAACTTTTATCATCCATTAACTTCGAGTTTTTTATCGAAGTTTATTAATTTTCTTCATTTAAAAAAACTTTTCTTGGCTTATTTCAGATTCCCCTGATGATGCTGTAGAAAGCGAAAGTACTTGGGCAAGATTTGATTATTAAATTTGTGCTCGATATTTGCCTTAATTTTTCAACGTACATCCTAAAATGTCAAAATGTCCATCATATTATCCTTCATGATCCATATTTCACATCCATATAAATAGTTATACAGTATATTTCATCATCATCATCATCATAATCAATGTTGCTACAACTCTTCGTAAGTCTTTGCCGCGGTTACTATTGCCTTCCATGTTTGTCGTTCCTGTGCCAGTAATTCCCATTGTCGCACTCCTATTTTCTCTAGATCTAGGAGTATATTTACATATATTATTATAACATTTACATTTACATTATTATAATTTTTATTTGAAACACCTTCTGAAGAAACATTAGACATAATTCTATATTTATATAGTTTCATTTTATCAATTTTAATGATCGTGATACTAATTAGATAAGATTTTTATTATAATTTTTATTTGAAACACCTTCTGAAGAAACATTAGACATAATTCTATATTTATATCGTTTCATTTTATCAATTTTAATGATCGTGATACTAATCAAATTTTTATGATATATAATAATTATCTTTTGTTTATAATTTTTAGTTTCCGTAAACTTTAATCTACATTAAACTTCAGACAGCCAATTTTTCCGTAAAAAAAATAACAAATAAATTATGTATGTACATTTGTTACATTGTAAATTTATGAATAGATTATATTACTTTGATCTGTTATTATATTATACTCAAAATACCACTAAAGAGATTTATGGTCTTATTGTAAGTCAAAACCTGTCACTGCAGGGGTTGTCTCGGTGTATAATCGGCTCGAGTAAAAGGTAAACGCATTTTTGACCTGGGCTTGAAAGAGATCTAAACGAAGTTTAGAATATTACTTCATGAACAGATTTTGTTTTCGTAAAGAAAGAAATTTTTGAAATAGAGATAGCAAACTGAAATTTACCGTTAGAATTTTCGAGGATAAGCCTTAAGCAAAGGGAATATCTTGGAGATCCGTGCAAAAGAGAGTGTCTGAGAGTTTTGGCAACACTGATCTCCATAAGCGTAATGTTATTTTCTTAACTTGAAACAAAGAATAGAGGATTTTGAAAAGTAAGCAGCCTTTCCACTTAAAGTTGCAAACAAAACTTTGCATTCTTTGATCTATTAATGGATTTTAAAAGTTCACAAACAATTTTATATATTGCGTCTGCCGTTCTATGTTGTGATACATTTCCTGTATAATTCCATCTGTATTAACAAATCGTACTATTGCAGAGAGCTGGCTAAAGTTGGTAACATCAGTTGTTTCATCTAAAATAATTGCAATGAAGCGTGTTTGTTTAATTTCATCAATTATTTTGTTTGAAACTACTGTCGAAATAGCAGAAATCAAATCATTCTTAATTCGATTTGAAGTGCCTTGAAACACACTGGACTGTTCTAAATGAGTTTTTAAACAAGGATCGTACTTAAAAATTAGCGAAACAAGATCCATGTAATTACTGATGTACTGGTGTCGTCATGACCTCTGAAACCAAGTTTATGGAAACAAAAAATACACAGCGTCAGCGTCAATAAGTCTTTTCAGCACGTCTCTATTTTTATCAACTAATTCATTATGTTTTTATGACTCACTTTTAATGAATTATCCAAAGTGTGTTCTATTCTATTTTTCCAAAAACTTTGTCTTTGATGGCGGCCTGCAAGTGAGCTTTGGACATGACATGTCGTTTCACTACCTTATGAAAATTGTTTAAATCGCTAAAACCATCATGATTCCAAACACTATAATAATTCACAACCAGTTAGCCAGTTTCCGAATTAAAATGTATGATGCAAGTTTTTATTTTGGTAGTGAGATTTTTCATTTCAGGCTTCGACCTGCCTTTAGTTAAAAAAACTAATATCTCAGCTTCTTTTATCAATTATTTTATTATTTTTATTAGTAATAATAGTAATTTTTATTATTATTTTAGGTCAGATTGTTTTAATATTAAAAATAAACGAAATAAAAGATAACAACAGTTAATTTAAGAATAGTAAAACTATTCATCTAAGAACTATAATATTATCGTTTTCCCTATTCGTGCCATGTAAATATAATGTAGTGCCATTATTAATTATGTTCCATTTTTCACCAAAATTCAACGAACTAAAGCGTTTCTCCAATAACAAACATACTACATATTTACACACTACAGCTGATTACACAAAATCAGTCGACGAAGACGCCATTGTCAACGATTGTAAATCTCCAAATTTAAATTCTCCAAAACTTCGTAATCAATTGCCACAGTTGCTTATAAAGCGATAAATACGGTCAACTTAACCTTCGCTTCTCAGTGCATAACCCGGGTTATCTTTACATAAGGCAGGAGAGCAACTCTGAACGTAGATTATCTCGAAATAACTTCGACTACCAACGTAGAATTACGAACAGGAAAGTTAAAGATATGCGCAGGGTCGGAACGAGCTCGCTGTCGTTCTGCATAATTCTCGTATGCAGCTTAAAAGGCTGCTTATATGTGTGTTGGTTTAAATAATTTTTTGTTAAATATTCTCAGTTACTCAGCTAGTACGCATTACTACGGTAACCTAGGGAAGCAATGCTTGCCTTGCTTCCATACACCGCACGCCCCTGGTTAGGACATTTGTGCGAAATGAAAATTGAAAGTTAAAATTATTACATGGAGAAAACCTGATTTAAAAAGGACAAACCTATATGATTGTATTGATTATAGGCCCATAGATAGCAAAATAATTGATTCCATTTATCTTTTTCTGTTATGTCTTTTCCAAATCTTTTGTTAATTAAGGCTTTTATTTTCAGAAATCTATGAAAAACTACAAACGATCCAAAGACTACTAGAAAATTTCACAGAAAAGTATCACCAAGGCAAGATCGGCAAGGTCTTTAAACATCCAGTGGTGGTCTTAAATAAAAGCATTTATATTATATAGACATATATTATATTACGTAATTTTAATAAATTTTATATTGTATATTTTTGTAAAAATAAATAATTTAATTTAAAATGTCTTTTACTTTCCTGTCCTGAAATATAATTCCAACCCCATTTCGTTAAAAATATAAAGAATGTAAAAAAATAATTTTCCTAAATCTTCAACATAAAGATTCTTTCAAGCTTTGTCTTAAGATTTTATTTCGACTGGGTTTCTTTAATTACAACCACATTTCGTTAAAGATCTAAAGAATGTAAAAAAAATAAAAAAAAAATAATTTTCTTAAAAATTTAACACAAAGATTCTTTCAAGTTTTCATTTAGAGTCATTTCGACTCGGTTTCATTAAAGCCCGCCCGCCCACTTTAACCCATCTCTTTAGAAACATTACTTAAGTACCTAAAATTCGCAACCCCCGTACTATACTTAAGTCACGGCATCTATTGATGAAGCCAATAAGTAAAGATAACATTTAATTCAATACAAATGCATATTTGGAGAAAATAATACACAAAAGCTATTTTATACATTTATTCGAACATAAGTAATATTACACTTCAACGATATTTTACAGATTAAATATATTTTTTGGAACAATATCTTAATATTACTTTATTAAACAGTCCACCCTGCTTTTGATCCAGATACAACGTTTCTGTTATAGTTGACTGCTTCATCGTTACCTACAAATAAAAGCTATTAGAAATAAAATAAATATGAGTTATTTTTCTAATATCTGCTTTCATTCACAATTTTTTTACAGTTATATTCTCTTTCTTGATCTCTACTCCTCTGTTGGAGTACTACTTTTTTGAAGTACGATCATTTATTTTCTCACACTTCGACATACTGTGATTTTCAAATCCGTTCTTTTTTCATTTAAAAAACTCATTTTTGTTTAAGTTAAACACGCTCAGTATATGTTTTACCTATATCTGTCATTCTTGAACATGTACTCTCACTGATTACTTCCATTATTTAAATTCTACTTTGCATTACAGCATAAGGCTGTTTTTATTAATAAGAGCGTAGGCGCAAAGTTTCGGGCAAATGCTTTTTAAATGCAATCATTTTTTCGAATCCTGAAAAAAATAATAAGTATTTTTAAAAAAATTAAACGAAAAATTAATGATTACGTTATTACCGAGGACACAAAGTCCCTGAAAATTTCTATGTTTATTTTAGTAAGTTACATTGGTAAAAAAAAGAGAAAATTAAGTGTTATTTTTAATTTCAAATATCTAATTCAAAAGAAACTTTTTGTTTATTCTAAGGAACTTTCGGCCCTCGGTAATAATGTAATCTTTCATTCTGCGTTTAAATTATTCAAAAATATTTATTAGTTTTCTCAGGATTCGAAAAAATTAATGCATAATGCTTATAAAATCTACACTACACAAATGGAAATTCGCATTCGCCAAAATTTAAACTGTCAAACTAAGATATACAACCAGTAATACATTACCTCGATAGCTCCTTCACCAATTTATAGTCTATAGCAGCTTCACTTTTTGACAATTTTTTTCACAATGTTATCCTCATATCTACTGTTTCCAATTTAAACCATGTTTATTCTCTCATAAATGCTTTTCGGCCCGACTTAGGCATTTTTGCATATCCTACTTCTATTCTATACATTTGGACAACATACTAAGACTTGTTGTTTTCTCCTATAAATATATGCAATTCAGTTACATAAATTCACCTAATTGATATTTCGCTCCAAGCACAGATATCACCATATTATAATATAAATTTGGCTTTAAAATGAACTTTAAATTAATTTACTATTTAAACGGGAATAAGCCACAATTAAAGGTTAAAATACGTTTAATGACGTTTCAATTTCCATTTCGGAAATCGTTCTATATATCATGTTCGTAAATTCCACTTCATGACCAAATCATATCACAAATCACATGATAAATCATGTAGTGTAAAGTCGACTTAATATGAACCGTGATAATTGCCAAGAAGAGATTAATAAAAACAATAAATGCAGTTATTTATTATACTTTATTTTATGTACATTATTATTCTTGTACAATTATAGAATAAATATTATATCTAGATACATTCTACATGTTAACACTAAAGATATATAATAGTACAAAATTATTGATAAAATTTTGCGGCATTCATTTCAGTTACTTTTAATATAAACATGTAACGACAATTTTTTTCAACTCAACTCAAAGAATTACGCTTGTTAGAAAAAATAAGGAGTTTTACAAGATCCACGAAGGAACTAGAGAAACGAGAGAAAAAATAATTTGAACTTATAAGTTGAATATTTGAGCTTATAAGGATATAAGCATTCTTAAAATTGCAAAAATATTCTAGTTTTTCATATCTTTTATAAAAGCATCATGGTACCCTTAGAGCATGATTTTTCTGGACTCTACTGCACAGTACACAGTTCAACTACATGCTGACTGTGTATGTAGTTGAACATTTCTCTTTCAATATTACGTTAAATGATGTTATTAATTATTTATTTTTTGTGCCTTTATTCTCCTTTTTCGTCTGCATATTAACCCCGTTAATTCTGCGTCCATGGCAAACAGATGATAATTATTTGTTATTTTTGTCATTCTTATTTCGAATTATATACCTCTGAACAAATAAACTATGCTAATATTAACACTGCATTTGGTTTTTGTCACAATTTTCTACGTTTACTATTGTCTTGAGAACATGGCAACGCTGTACAAAAATGACAACGTCAAAGTAGATGACGTGCAATGGATTTACCAGGAAATAACCAATACATCCTTGTATAGGAATTTAGTTACTAAAAATGACGTACAAAAATGTAAAGGTGTATCAGAAGTAACCGTAAACAAATGCACAAAATTCTTTATAAAAGATGTTACAAAAATCCAAACTGGAATTAATAAAAAGAGTAAATATAGCTATAAAAACTTCTGAGTTAAAGAATATAATTGTTTGTGCCATGGTAATAGACAGCGTCAGTTCAAATACAAAAAATAGTGAATTTCTGAAACATCTCGTATAAAATAAGCAAAATCAAATAAAAAGGAAAAAGGCTAAGCTGTGCAGCTTGCCGTTTTCGTAAAAAAATACTTTTCGAATACTGTAAATAAACTCTTCATTAAAAACACTAAATCTGCATATTAGATCTTATACACATAAATTACCTTAAATATTATATATCAATTACTACAAGTCTATGCATAGCAGTGGTGATTGTATGAAGTCATATTTGAGATACTAAGTTCGCCAAATGAGATCGAAAAAAAATATGTCCACAATAATTCAACAAACCATTCGTAATTCATTGATATATTAGTTATTGTGTATTAAGGCCTCTATTATCTGGTTTAAATAGGTATTTTTTCGTAATAGTAATTATGGACCATCGAGGTAGGTCCTGAATTATACATTTAAATGACGCAGGTTGGCAATTGAGCCATTTGGAAAATCATACATGCCAGTACAAGACATTTAAGATATTCAATTAGGTGGAGGCCACAAAACTAAAGAAGATATACAAGATAATAATGTCATTATCATCGCAACGTCAAGGTTTTTTGTAAACAGAATACATATAAATTAAATGAGCCAGGTTTAGCGAACACGTGACTTAAATAACCAATGGGAAGGTCGCGTGGTCGATAAACCCGACCCATTAGAAAGAGATGCCGGGACTGCTTTGCATCAGTTTTCTCTGTCGTACTGGGGAAATGGGCCTGTATTGCAGCACTCAGTATATATTTGTATTATACGCTCTCCGCCCGGCCAACTTAAAAATGGGTAATTTTTGATGTCTATATCTCCTAAACCTGTTTAATTTAAGTCCGATTTAAGTGATTTTTTTAATATGGTATAAAGTCTTATTCGCTGGTATACTCGACGTACCCAGAACTACGGTACAAAATGCCATCAGACGATTTTGGGAGACAGGATCGTACAAATGCAGGCCAGGTCAAGGTCGAAAACGAGTCACTTCAGTACGAGATGACCGCTTCATTGTTACCAAAGTATTGAGAAATCGCTTTTGCACCACTCCTTTGTATCGAAGATGACATATAGTATGTAAGACATGTTAGCAAAGCTGTTTCCGTGCTAATAACAATGCTCCCACAATAACGTAGGGCTAGACTTCATTTTGCGCGAGAATATGCTAACTTGACTATGGCAAATGGAAGAATATACTGTTCTCAGATGAGAGAATCTTAGATGGACGCTAACGTGTCTATAGGTTTGTTGCATGCGCTATAACCAAACCAGTGGCTTACCGAGGAGGGTCTATAATGATTTGGGGAGATATTTCTTACGAAGCGCGTACTGATCTTGTTGTGTTCGGTAGAGGCAGTGTGAATACCCAAGTATACGTGCAAGAACTTCTCCAAGACCATGTCATGCCTTTTGCACCATTCATTGGTGATAACTTCAGACTAATGCATGACAATGCACGTTGCCATACAGCAAGATCTACCCGTGAGTACCTTAATGAGGTCGGGATTCAAGTTCTACCATGGCCAGCACACAGTCCCGATCTTAACCCAATTGAGCATATCTGGGACGATCTCAAAAGACGGGTAAGAGTATATTCCCCAATCTGACATCCAGGATATCATGGATGAATTGCCAAACCGGCTCCAAGAAGTCCTAAGGGATAGAAGAGGCAACACCCATTATTCAAACCCAATTTTTTCCAATCAGACTTTGATTTCCAAAATATTGTTAATTTGAATTTTCTTCGAAGATTTTATTCATTGGATTTTTACTGTAACAAATGACTTTTTTTCAAAAAGATTATTTTTTCTCTTCCGCGGAGATAAAAATTGATAAAAAACATATCTAGTTGTTAAAGCACCTAACTTTTGTATTATCCAACATAAGCCAATGAATCAAAAAACAAAATGTTGAGAAAGCATGAGGCTATAGTTACGATTTAATTTCAGTATTCTACAAATGCTAGAATATTCCACAGGGTGATGCAAACTTGAGGAAAAAAACACAGTTTGATTCGTACACCCGGTATACAATAAAAATTTACCTGTTTAGCAACAATATTATTATAAAAATATTGTCAAGGAATAAGGCTATAACATATTAAAAAAATCACTTAAATCGAGCAACAGGTTTAGGAGATATAAGAAATAAAAAATTACCCATTTTTAAGGTGGCCGGTCAATTTTGATGTCTATGGTCCAAATAGCTCAAATTCCAAACCACATTATTTTTATTTCATAGACTACTATATAGTAATATAGAATTTTTCGATGGCTCTATAGTAATAGCGGCAATTGTAAGGGAAAAAATGAAATACACTAAACAATCTAAATAATGCCAGAGCAACAGGAACTGACGATATACCTATTTAAGGGTATAAGGGCAGATACCGAACAGTAGATAAAGTGTTGAATAATATATAAATTGGGGAAGAATTACCAAATGAGTAAATTTGGGTAAATGTCTTGTTAATATGTAAAGTCGGTCAAACAAGTGCACTACCTGGGACGACCAATGGAGAAGTGAAACTGAATTGGACATCTCGTCTTCTTAATGATGCCTGTTATCAAATACAACAGTATGCTTTAACCATTTTAGCTCAATCCATATTTGTTCAATTCCATTCCAGAGATAAATAAAACTTTTGCACCAACACTTTCTAATATTATTTTCTTCATACAGTTTACAATCTTGTATCCCTCCGTATTTGGATGATCAACCTTTTTATTTCTCATCCTATGTCTCTGTTTTATGTGGATTTTAGTAAAAAACTACCTTGGAGTCATCATCATAAGTCAAATATTCTTCTTCACTTCTAAATGTAGACTATCTCCAACTTCTTTCACATATTCTGGCCTTGAGCGCTGTTTATCCAAAAAAACCTTAAACAGTTTACAAAACATCAAATATTTTATGCCATATTCTAATTCACCTGTGCCACTAATTACTATGATTATGTTCACCAAATGATCTGATACTGATGATGTTCTGGAACTTGCTATTTTGGAAATTTCATTATTGAAGAGATTCGTAGCATTTTATATCTGGTAATCAATTTTTTAAATTCTTACTAACATATTTGTTCCAAATTTAAGGGGATATTACAAGAAATTTAGCTAGTAATTTCCAGTTGCAGTTGCTAGTCAATGTCTGTTGGTCAAAGAACTAACGGCACCTAACATTTAAAAATGAGAACAGAATATCAGAAGCGTAGGAAATAAGATAGTAACCATAAATATATAAGGACAAGGGACATATATTAAAATATTCACTTTTTTAGAGAATTTAAAGAATTTTCACTTTAAGATCAATTCTCAAATTAAAAACTTTCGAACTATCAACAATTTCTATATTCACCACTTCATTATTCAACAAACATTATTGCAAATTATATTAATAGCGTAAAAGACTTCTATTATTTTGGATCTCATGACGAATCAACTAAAAGACTTTTTCATTCCCATTATGACTTAATCAACAAGCACCCACTGAAAATAGGAACAATCTACATAAATATGGGGATATTAGTATAGAAACATGGAAAATAGACTTATCACAATCAAATGAAACAAAATTATGCTAAATACTATTCTAAAATATTTACATTTGCAACTGCTATTGGCAGATACATACATTAACAATATTATAATTATAACCTTCCTAATTTGTGTACATTTTTAAAGTTTTAAGGTGGCAAGTATCAGTAGTATTTCGCGTATGACACTAATTGTTAAAGCACTATTGTCAATAGCAACGTCAAAATTGATATAAAGGTACTTTCACATAGTGGATATAATTATGTACTTGATTATTTGTTAGTGAATGATATGTTTAAAAAGTGTTCTATATTTCTTTACTACTTCTTATTTAAAAATCCTATATATTATATTGCTATAGTTATAGAAGTGAATATTGTTCTGACTTATGCTTTACAAGAACAAATTTGTTCTAAATAGTATTCAACGTGCCAACTGTAACATAGAGGGAGCTCTTAAGCAAATGTCATTATTAAAAAAATTAATCTTGACATTTGATTAACCTAAATTTAAAATTTCCCTGTCAATTTCAACTGTCAAATGTAATTAAACCGTGAAAATTTTCGCGCAATCATTTTTATTATTTTCTAGGACATCTATTTCAACACGAATGACTACCCAGTTGGTTTTTCTTTTTGGCAATGAGACACCATAGTAGTCTCGTTGGTATAGCCAATTCAGACATGAATATATTAGTTTTAGCCATGGACTAAGACCAGAAATACCAAAAAGGGCAGTCACAGCAGGAAAACATTGATGCTTTGCGATAAATTTTAACTTCCCAGAGGTACTGGCCCATTGAGAGTAGGCTGATCTGAGGTTTTGTTCGACAGCAAAGAAAACGTCGAATTTACTATCAAATGTCATACTCTAAGTTGCATTTTACGTCAATCATACCATTTATACCACAAACAATAGGTTCTCTAATATGGCAACTGAGGATGATGTTAAAAAATCATGGACCACCATAAAAGAATCATTTGATGAGGTGAACAACACTTTTCTACTCGAGAGTAAAACAACTACCAAGAATGAGTGGATGACAGAAGAAATATTAGAGATGATGGAACAACGCAGGCAGTGTAAGATTAGGCAGGACCAAGTAGGGTACCGAAATATACACAGTCAAATTCGTAAAGAAATTATAGCGGCGAAGAAGATCTGGATGACTACACTTTGCACCGAGGCTGAAAACCTATATAAACTCGGTGACAGCTTCAATCTTCACAAGAAAATTAAGGAAATTACTGGTGTCTTCAAGAAAAAACAAGTCACTGGTATACGTAATGACCAAAATGAACTAATAACGGATCCTAGCGATATACTTAATACTTGGAAAATGTACACAGCAAATTTGTTCAATGATGACAGAACACAAAAACCACCACAACTGGGAGACCATTTGTATGGCCCAAGTATTTTAAAAGCTGCAATTGTACACGCTATCAAACTATTAAAAAGTAACAAAACCCCAGGACCAGATGATATGTACGCAGAAACAATCAAGTTACTTAATGAAGAAAACCTAGACATTAATGTCAAGCTCTTTAACGACATCTACGATACGGGCCAGATTCCAAAAGATTGGCTTCGATCTACATTTATCGCTCTACCAAAAACACCACGTGCGAACTTCTGCAAGGACCACCGACTAATAAGCCTAATGAGTCACTTTTTAAAACTTTTCCTGAGAATACTTCACACTAGATTGTTTAAGAAATGTGAAGAGGTCAGTGGATGGAGTCAGTTTGGTTTCAATAATGGACTTGGCACGAGAGAAGCGATCTTTAGTATGCAGACATTAATACAGAATTGTTTAGATCAAAGAAAGGATTTTTTTGTCTGTTTCATTATGAGAAAGCATTCGATAATGTAAAACACGAATTGATCATAAAATACCTACAAGAGTAGGGATTAGATGCCAAGGATATAAGATTTATCGCCAATCTGTATTGGAACCAGACAGCAACAGTACGTCTTCAAAATTTCAACCAAACAGAAGATTTTCTATTAAAAAAGGAGTAAGGCAAGGTTGTATACTGTCTTCAATGCTGTTCAATTAATACGTAGAAAAAGCCTTCACAGAAGCAGTGGCCGACTCTAATAAGGGCATTAAAGTTAACGGCATATTTATTACTAACATCAGGTATGCCGATGGAAGATCTTCAATGCCTTTTAAATGATCTAACTCTTGCAAGTGAAGCTCGGGGTTTGAAAATAAATATCAAGAAGACAAAAACACTGATTAAACAAAGTAGAAATGAAAAGAAATGAAATGAAAAGACTTCAACCTCCGATGCTTAAGTGTTACGTGTGGCCTGTTCTCTTGTACAGAATGGAAGCATGGACGTTAAAGGCCAGTTCCATTAACAAACTTGAAGTGTTTGAAATGTGGTGCCTGCGTCGAATGCTTAGAATATCATGGACGGACAGGATCAGAAATGAGGAAGTACTTAGAAGAGCGGGCTTACAGGATAGGGAACTTTTTAGTTATGTAAAAAGTAAGAAGACTGCATACTTGGGGCACATATTACGAGGAGAAGGATACACTTTTCAGCAACTGATACTCGAAGGGAAGATAGAGGGTAGGAGAGGTCTGGGACGTAAAAAAATGTCACGGCTGCGCAATATTCGACAATGGACAGGAATCCACAGCATGAAATGCTTCGCAATGCTGCTAAACACAGAATTACTTAATCCTGACTATTTAACATCTCACCTGACAAAACGATGTACGGTGGACGCCTACGCAGAAATGCACGGCACCTTAAGAAAAAGAAGATACCATTTTTAGAGTCTTATGTTACACATCAGCCTCCTGTAAGCATCGAATCAGCACCAAGTTTGCAGAAAATCAGCACCTGACATAAAATATGATCGGTTTGTTCCAACACAACGAATAACCGTCATGTAACGGTCACGCTTCTGCGCAGTAAGCAAAATACGTTCCAAAACAGATGATCGTTTAACGCATCGCCTTCCGAGTGTTCCAACAAAAATTGAGATCGTGCAGTGACGGTTTCATAGCGAACATTTCAGTAATCGGGCAAATACAAGTACTCCTTGGACTGACATGCGCACTGGAATTTTATTCTTTCAATTTAGGCCTCGATTATATCGACACCTCCTACGTAAAGTATCGTAACCAACAAATTTCGGGTTTTCACTTTTTTCAATTTTTATAGTTCTAAACATGTAAACTAACGTCTTGCCAAGTTAATATGGGAGACTGACACAACTATTATGGACGACCGTTCAAGATGGAAGCAAGTTGTGCAGTCAGCCAAGACATACCTCGGGTTGTAGTACTACGAGAAGAAGAAACTAACGTCTGCAATAATTAAAATTTCAATATTCAAAGTATGAATAAAATAGTGCATATTATGTCTATGGTTGGCGTAAATAAATTAAACCGGGTTAATTTTTCTATCCACAACAGATAAAATTTCACTAAACAGCACTGGTTTCGTTTAAAACAGGCTATTCCGTCTGCGCGAACGACATGCGCGTATTATCTTGACAAGCAGAGTGGGCATTCTGATTGTTTATTATTCTGTGACAATGTGTCTAACCTGCAAATATCATACAACAAATTGAGTGCGTAAAACTACAAGTTGACACCAAATGATGTCAGTTGTCAGATATTCTTTCCAACATCGGTTTTCGAATTAAAGTCATCGGACGATACAAATGATGAAATTACGCATATAAAACGGTACAAGCAGTTTTGTAATGATTTCTGGGTTGTACAAAAATTGCGTGTTGCAATAATCCTGATATATACGCTAATATATAGCCAAGACTCCAAAAATGTGATATTTCATGTGAAATATAATGTAAATATGGCTTTTGACAGGAAATGTGACGTACCATTTCCAACAAAATCTCATAAGTAACAATCCGACTATACAGTGTGTCATGATCAACTTTGATACGTCATTTTCTGGTCCACTAGGTACATACCTATAATACCGACCTTAGACTATTTGTGCTTAAACTTATTAGATAAAGTTTATGTAAAAGAGGGTTATTAAAAAACCTACATACTAGATGAAGATACCTAAAAATTCAATAAAAGTTTAATTCTTTAATATTTTCACGGTAATATTTAAATTTGCCTTGGTCGATTTGCACATTTTAAACACACCATTCTGTTGATATACACGTTTTCACTGGGTTTATATTCAGTTTTACCAGTATTTTAATTAATAATTGCAAGAAATAAATGTTTTAATACTCCAGTAATAATGCTAATTTACTTATAAAATATATTGTTATTGTATTATACATTATGCATTGCAAATTAGTAATTTTGCCAGTCATGTACAATGTGAATATTTATGTAAATGAAATTTATCTTTTTTTATATAAAAAGATGAAAAATAACTTTTTGTTTTGGAATAAAGGCGCCATTTGTTTGAAATCATTATCGACCTCTATGCTGTGGCGCATACAGGGGGTTTGGGCGTTAAACCCCCCCCCCCCCCCCCACCCAGGCATATAAAGATAATAAACATATATAAAGAATAGTATTAAAATGTAACTTGTTTTTCACACACAATACAAAACATCCAAAACGCTAATTAAATAATTAAATTACTACTTTAAATATGTAGAACACAATAATTATTGTATAAATACACAATAATTAATAATATTTTCATTATATTTAGACATAGATACCTAATATTAGGCTTATACAGACAAAAGTAGACAGAACGAGTCTATAGCGAGTAGCCTGCGCCTACAGGAACGTATCTAAGGCAGCCTTGTGGACTATCACGGGTTGTGTTCCTCTGCATGTGTTAGCAGTACAAAAAAGAGACATCTCTATGAGAGAAGAGAGCATTTGACAACAGCTATAAAAAAAAGAAAAAAGGGAAAGATCAATGGAAAGATGGCAAGCAGAGTGGAACAACAAGGAAGATGTTGCCCAGTGGACCAAGATGCTGATCCCGAGCCTAAGAGACTGGGTAGATTGTCTGTTTTAGGGCGTATCTTCATAGGTTTAGAAAGACAGATACAAATAAATGCCTACACTGTGGATATTCCGACATTGTTACTCACACAATGTCGGAGTATAATAGATGTACAATGGAAAGAAACAGAATGTATAAAGAAATAGGTATGAACCCTGTGACTGTAAGAGAGATGATCGTGAAGATGATGGGAAGTACGGAGGGATGGAATAGTGTTCACAATTACATCCGAGCAGTCATTAAAAAGAAAGAAGAAGAAGGGAACACCAACCGGGCCAACGACAGAGATAAGATCTAATTACTATTTTAATGGAAATAAGCCGCAATTGAAGGTTAAAATAAGTGTATTGATGTTTCAATATTTGATCTTTGATCTTGCACTGATAACTTGTTTATACTCAAACAATAGAAAAAAGAATAGCGATTGGTGCCGAAGTACATCTAGCCTTCATCGACCTAGAAAAGGCGTAGGATACAGTTCCAAGACTTAAATTGTGGCAAGCTTTACAACTCGAAATTAGTATATACCTTTTAGGAATAATCACAGAAGTATAGAGGGATAACACTACTTACCTAAAAATCGGAAATAGACTATCAGAGCCAATAAAAGTAACTAAAGGACTAAAACAAGGATACAGTATATCACACTTACTGTTTAATTAATATATTGAGGCAGCCCTCCAACATTGGAAAAACCATTGCCAGGGAATAAGAATTCCCATAGGAAATGACATATTGTTCTCCCTGAACTTTGCGGATGATCAAGTCGTCCTAACTCAAGATTCTTAAGATCTAGAATTTATGATAAAACGTCTATACAGAGAAAAAATGGGGTTACAACTCAGAATTAATCAGGGACGTAAAATTGTAGGATGTCTGAGCTCCTTATGGTGGCATCGCAACATTTCCAAAAGAAACAAAAAAAAGAAAATGATAAACCATGATTAAATCAGTTCTTTGTTATGGCTGTGAAGTATGAAAAGTTACTGCAGACCTGAAGATAAGATTGTTGGCAGTTGAAATGGATTATTTGAGAAGAATTGCTAGAACATCAATTTAGAAAAGGAAGACCAACGAACCTATAAGAAATAACATAAATACTACAGAAACGGTCATTTACAGAATAGAAAGAAGAGGTTCAGAATATTGGCCCCAAAAACTTCACAAATGGAAGCCCCCTGGAAGAAGAAAAACAGGTAGATCTCGACGCTCACGAAATGAAGAAATTAGAAGAGCAATGGAATTGAGAAGTTTGGAGGAGTAGCATGACTTGGACAGGGAGGATTGGCGGAGGAGAACGGGAATACGGCGATAGCAGTCTCCAAAATGTATTTTTTTTACAAGTTGCATTAATTTTTAACCTTCAATTGTGGCTTATTCACATTAAAATAGTAATTACTTTAAAATGCCACAAGAAAATAGCTTCAGAACAGTATATAAGATCTAGATAGGAGAAGGAAGTGTTCCAAAAATGTCGTCAACCTTACAGTGGCCACCCTACTTTCGGAGTACAGTACATGCGACAGTCAACTGCGCACAAGTAAGAGAGGGTGGTTTTAGTTGGTAGGCAGGATAATAGATACCTGAATCTTTGGCACTGCTATCTTTAGTGCTTTAAATTAAACTAAAACCCAAATTTTAGGGACTCAAAATGGAGGTAGCATAAAAAAATTTCAAAACCCCCTCAGACAAATTCTGGGTGCGGCACTGCCTCTATGAGATATTTTTCGAGTTTACTGTAAGAAATATTAAGAAATAATTATAAAATAGTTTTTTGTTTTTTGCTCAATTATAAACACTAACTTTGCATTTCTAGAATTGATGAATGAATTCATTTTCAAGACGTATTATATGTGTATTAAAACCATTTATTTTTGCAATTAGTTCAATTTCGATGATTCTTTAGTCACATTTAACAAATATTTGTTCATCTTATACACCTATTAACATATTATTTTTTCTTCACTTTTATTTTATGTCAAGGTGAATTTTGTCCGCAGACACCAAACACTTTTCTCCTAAAATTACAGTTAACATCAATTTCATTGATAATATAATATTTAACCTACATAACTAACTATAATACTACAATATTTTTTTGTAATTTTCGAGATCTTATTCATAACTAAAAGTCAAAGAGTCGAAAGAGATTGAAATATTATAATTTTGTATAAGAGTAAAGTTATGGAAAGATATTAAAAGCTTATATATGGAGCTTATCATCACTAAGCGAAATGCGGGTACTACAGGACATAGGTATCCCCAAATCTCTATTCCAAATTATCATCACTTTTTTGCTTTTGTTATCATTTGGTACACACCTCGGTTTTCGGCTTCTACCACAAGGACTGTCCAGTTCCACTTTATCATTGAGCGCAAGATATCAGTAACATCTTGGTGCCTAATTTGTTTATTAAGTTTATGATTTCGTAAATTTAAAATTAGCTTAGTGTATGAATGAAATTTTTATAAATATTTCTAATTTATTGTTTATTAATTTTTTATATTAGAGACAAAGCTGGATTTTTACCAACCTCGGGAACAAGCTGGTTTCCGCCCTAATTATGGCACAAACGATCACCTGAAGTGCCTAAAAACCCTAATAGAAAAAACTAACGAATATAACCGTCCGTTGGCATTGATATTTGTAGACTTTAAAAAGGCGTTTGATACAGTGGAACTACCGTCCATCTTAAGAGCACTACAAGATTGCAGGATCGACCACAGATATTGTAATATAATTAAAAATATATATGAAAATGCCACAACAACCATAAGTCTATATTCTGCAACTAATAAAATACAGATAAAAAAGGGAGTCAGGCAAGGTGATACCATGTCACCAAAGCTGTTCATTACCGTTCTGAGTATGCATTTAAAAGACTAACATGGCAACAGAAAGGAATATCCATCGATGGAGAAAGATTAAACCATCTACGTTTTGCGGACGATATCGTGCTTCTGTCAGATAATCTGGGAGAGATCAAAGGCATGCTCCAAGAACTGAATGACATACTACAAGAAACTGGGCTGGAGATAAATTTCGAGAAAACCAAAATGATGACCAATATGGTTCCCAGCGAAGAGATACAGATCAATAACAACAAGGTAGAATTAATCGATAAATACACATACTTGGGTCATGAAATTAGAATAACCAGAGACAACCAAACCTGCGAGATAAATAGACGAATCACGTTGGGATGGGCGGCATATGGACGGATGAGAGACATTTTTAAAACGAATATCCCAATTCACCTGAAAAGGAAGGCGTTTAACCAATGCATCTTACCAGTCTTGACCTACGGAGCAGAGACCTTAACTTTAACGAAAGCTACTGCCGAAAAACTGAGGGTAACACAAAGGCGAATGGAGAGATCAATGCTGGGCCTGACCTTGAAAAATCGCGTGAGAAATGACGAGATACGCCGACGAATTGGCGTAGACGATATTATACTGCGAATAAATAAACAAAAGTGGAGGTGGGCTGGACATGTTGCTAGAATGGAAGACGGAAGATGGACGAAGAGATTATTGGAGTGGAGACCAAGAGCCGACAAGCGAAGTCGACGCAGACCACCCACCCGATGGACCGACGACCTAAAGAGAATAGAAACAAACTGGATTGCAGCAGCTAGAGATTGAGAGAACTGGAGACGTTTGAGGAGGCTTATATCCAAATGATGTAAATCGGTGGATAATTTTTATTATTATATAATTTATTAATTTATAATTTTATAATTGAGCTAAATATAAATCGGGAGTCGTTTAGAAAAATGTTACATAAGGACTTAAAATTTAACCCTTTTCAATTGCAGATTGTCCAGAAATTAATGGATAAAGATGTTAAACAACGTGAGGATTTCGCTACGAGAATGCAAGTTCTTGTGGAGGATAACTTAGGTCAGCATCTTCTAATGAGCGATGAAAAGCTAATTTCCATTTGGACGGAACCAATAATAAACAGAATTACAGATACTGGGCTCCTGAAAACCCACGAAATCTCCGTGAACGTCCTTTACATTATAAAAAAGTCACAGTGTGGTGTGCCATTGGTCCGACTGGCATTATTGGACCATATTTTTTTGAAGAGGCTGGCCACCGTTAATTCTATTCGCTACGTTGACATGATCCACAATTTTTTGGTTCCTGAACTACGCAGAAAAAGAATAAACCCAAGGAATGTGTGGTTTCAGCAGGATGGTGCCACGGCACATCCTGACCATGCTTCAATGAATATTCTTTGCAACCTGTTTTTAGGACAACTTATTTCACGTTTTGGAGATTTGCCGTGGCCTCCAAGGTCTCCAGATCTGTCAATTTGTAATTTTTTTCTGTGGGAATATTTAAACAGTCGTGTATATGCTAGCAAGCCTCGTAATTTGATCGAGTTGAAGAACGCAATTTGCCAGGAAATCCTGACTATTTTTCGAGCGATGTTAGAGCGTGTTATGGAAGATTTCATAAAGAGGATCGAAAACTGCATCCAACGTGATGGTTACCATCTTAATGACATTATTTTTCATACTTGTAAATGGCATAATCTAAGCTTCAATTTGATGTTAATAAAATAGTATTTTCTTGCAAATTTCTTGTGTACGATTTAGTTCAAATTTGTCCTATTGCCAATTGCCACCCTGTACATAATGCCAAAGGAGAATATTATCATTGGGAACAGTTCAAAGACAACGGATACCATATTGCAAATTACCAACAGATACGGATATAAAGAATTGCTCCCATGGCGACAGTCATGAAGTAATGCAACGGTTGACAGCGTAGTCATGTCTTATCTACAATATGAAAAGATAATAAAAATGTCTTGATTTCCACTTTTGCAGGTATTTCTACTATATATAAAATAAAACGCTTTGATAAGACTGCGAAAAAATCTATCGAAGTAGACTGTCCCTTTATAATTAAAGAATATAACCGAAATATAGGAGTGATTGATCTCAGGGATAGCCATATGGGAAGATACAAAATTTCTGTAAAAAGTAGGAAATGGTACCTCCGGCTGTTTTATACCGGCTTTACCACAGGTAAAGCTTTTAACAGTTTTTCGCACAGAACTTACAGAGTACCAGTGCAAGTGCAAGATAAGCACAACCACAGCAAAAAGAGGGAAGCGAAGTACATTAGAAGCTGACATTCAAGACAAGAAGAGAGAGATCCAGCTCAGTACAATCCCCCCAAAGATATTAAAAGGAACCAATATGGACACTGACCGATTATAGAAGAAAACAAACAACGGTGTAAATATCCCAATTGCAAGGGTTTACACATACAAAATGTCAGAAATGTGGTGTGGCACCGTGTTTCAATAAAAATAATAATTGAAGGGGACACGGCTTAAACCACGAAAGTCCAAAAAACATGGCTTGAGTGATTTATATTGTTTGCGGTAGGTCTGTGGTATCTCTTTCTTTTGGCTTATCATACATTTATAATACCATGTGCATAATCACAGGGCTGCAACGTTAAAACAATAAAAGTTAGGTTAAAATTTTTCTATTCTTAGTATTGTTTTGCCAATTGCAAGTATAACTGACGATTTTCGTAAATCTTGTTATAATACACAAAATATCATATTAAACTAAATAATATGATAGAGTGCACAAATAGCAAAAAGCGGAAATCCACTGAGCGAATGAGGGACGTGGTGAAAAAGCTTAAATTACAAGGACATGAGACTGGGGAAAGTTGTGAATGCAAACGTTTCCAGTGTTTCAAAAATCCATTGTGACTGCGTCAGATTTATTGAAAACAAGGTATGAACAAGACAGTTATCTTAATGATCTCATAACCACACTTGACATACAACGTAGAAGACCAAGAAAACCGGAAGAAATTTCTACATTAAGAATGAAGGCTTACTGCTATAAAATACGAATTGGAGGCGATCATGTACGTGAAATACCAGTATGTTATAAAGCATTTCTTTCCATGCATGGCATTTCTAGCCAGTAGCTACAATATTTGCAAAATAGCTTATGGTCCATGTCTGCCATCGCTTTACAGAAATTATTGTTGTACTTCCTATCCGTGGCCACTCTTAATTAGAGTGTTACCGCAATATGGTTTTCATTAATCAAAAAGCAAGGATTGAGTTACCTAGTGAATGGGCAAAGCACATTAGAGAGTCTAGAAAGAAACCTAAACCATTCAATGTCAAGGAATGTACAACAAATCATTTTAAATCTTGGACTGCATGTCTGACTCCTTTTTACAAAAAAAGTGTCCGTTAACAAGCAGACCTTTAAGACAGTTAAAAATTGATGTTAATCATGGAAGGTTAATCTTTTACAAAGAAAATTACAGTGGCTCATGGTTGTCAAGCACAATTAACAGTCCTCAACAACTGCGGTTTTAAAGCATGGAGGATCCGAACTCTGGGAAATGATCCATTACCTAATAACATTAATATAGACGAAGGAGCAAATGCCAGAGGAGTTGGCCTCATACAGCCAATATATAAAAAAGGAGATAAGAGGGAATGCCAGAATTATAGGCCAATTACATTGCTAAATGTAATATACAAAATTCTTTCTGGTATAATCTATAATAGATTATTAGAATACTCCGAAAATATAATTGGTGATTATCAAAATGTATTCAGACCAAATAGAGCCACTACAGATAACATATTCATACTAAGAACGATACAAGAAAAAGCTTATGAATACAACATAGACCTATATAATATGTATATAGACTTTAAACACGCTTTTGATAGTGTCAAAAGAGACAGAATACTGGAAGACCTTTGTAATCTAGGTATACCTAAGAAATACATCAGCCTCATAAAAATGAAAATTTGAATGCAGGGTTCAAAAGCCGCAGTCAGAGTAGATGGAGAACCGACTCCCCTGTTTAACATCAACATGGGAGTAAGACAGGGAGATGCCCTATCAGCCATGCTATTCAACCTAGTTCTTGAGGCAGTCATAAGAAAAACCAATATAACCGGCCATATAGACACCAAATCAGTACAAATTACTGCATATGCAGACGATGTAGCCATCATTAGTAGAAATAAGCCACGACTAATGGAAGTGTTCAAACAAATTGATCTTGAACCAAGAAAAACAGGTCTCAAAATAAACGAAGCAAAAACGAAGTATATGACAGTCAAAAGAATAACTGACAATGAAAATAATATCACAATAGACAACTATACTATCGAACGAGTGGATGCCTTTACATATCTCGGCACAGAAATCAATCAGAAGAACTCCGTAAGTAGCGAAATTAATGCACGTATTTCCAGGGGCAATCGTACATACTATTCTAATAAAACATTGATGCCATCGAAATTATTAGACAAAAGAACCAAAATGACTATCTATAGAACACTGATTAGACCCGTAGTAACATATGGATGTGAAACTTGGATAATGACGAAAAAAGATGAAGCCCAACTCAGGACATTCGAGAGAAAAATACTGAGGAAAGTATATGATCCGGTACAAGAGGAAGATGGCACATGGAGAATCAGGAGAAACGACGAGGTTAATAAGTTAAATGAAGGTTATGACATTGTAAGATTTGTGAAAAGTCAAAGACTGTCATGGCTGGGAAATGTGCAGAGACAAAACGATGCAAAAACAACAAAGTAAATGTTACAATGGAAGGCGAAAAAAAGGAAGGACCAGAACGAGATGGTTGGATGACGTGGAAGACGACCTGAAAACAATGAACATAAGACAATGGAGAAGAAGGGCACAAGAGAGATCTGAATGGAAGGACATAGCCAGACAGGCAAAGACCCATCCAGGGTTATGATGCCAAAAAGAAGAAGAACAACTGCGGTTGACAAAAAAAAAACAATAATGAATTTTGACTACCACAGCATGATTACACAGGCAAACTGCCTATTTCTGAACTGGTTCAAAGATATTCAGGTTTTGAAAATATTTTGTTCTCAATCAGCCAACGACTATTATGATAGTTTACCTCATACTAACAGTGTCAGAGATAATGATAACTAATGGTATTGATAATGTTTACAGACCAATGAAAAGCCTGGACTTTCATTGATTTTACATATGACACAGCACCTTTGTTAGTTTTTTTTTATTTTTTCAATAAAATACTTTTAACACAAAATTTTAAACTTTTCATTTTTATCATTTAATAAAACCTGCAACTGTAACTGATAAATACATTAAGATTTATCTTAAACAATTTTATAGATGTAAGTCCCTAAATTTACAATTTAAGGTTTCTCATTGTAATATCAGAAGAACTTTCATGGTTTAAACCTTGTGCCCTTCAATTGTTTTTATTATTTTCATGTAAATTTACAATGTAAATTTTATATCCTAACTTGACCAATGCACAATGTAGCATTTTGGCAACAAACCTGTGATTGTCAAAAACAAATGTTTAAAATTAAACTATTTTTTTATTTTTTCATCATTTCTAAGCTTCCGCTAAGCTTTTTGATATTTGACACCAAGAAAAAATCATGCATTTAAGGGTTAATGCCACAAACCAAAATTTAAACAGTCCGTATAAAGACACTTCCTTACGGCTCACTAGACAGCTTCAGAAATGACAGTAGATAGCAAAATCAAAATATATTGTATTTAAATTCTTAAAGAAAAGCACCCATATAGCAGTCTAGCGAGCTCACTTCAGTACGACTGGTACAAGGAATTCTTGGTATGAGATTCAAAAAAGTAACCTTTTCAACGTCTAAGTTTAAAATGCGCCTTTGAATTGGAATCGCTAGTGAATGGGGCTGCCATTTGGATGAGTACTACGGTGAAAGATACAGTCTCATGTTTCGGTAATACTACTTTCATGATTTTGACCGAATGGTATGCAGAACCACAACAATAAATAGTTAAAAAACAAGATATTTGCTAACCATAACATTACTCCTCTTGTCAATATATAAAACATATACAACGTATATGTACCACTTTATACTTCAACCTCTTTCTATAAAGCACTTCATTATAATGTCTAATGACAACATACTGTTGTCGAAATCACCTCATTTTGCATATGTTTATCTATCAACTTATTGATAAAAACAAGCATTTTCCAAATTTCAACAAAAGTATGTATAAAACTTACATAATGCTTCGGTAAAATGTTACATCCTACTTAAAGTTCTTCCTCATTCAATATATTATCTTCAATACCCTGCGAACCGAGTCATAGTTTAAGAAACGTAAAAGAACACAGTTAGTAAATGTTTGGATGGTAAATTTTAGTTGCAAGAAACATTTTAGAGAGCTTCAAGTCTAACAATGAGTTATAAAGATTAATTCAAAATTATGTCTTGATATTCATGCCAAATAGGAATGAGGTAAATCACACACAAATGATCTCATTTTATTTAAACAATATGAAAACTGTATGTATAAAGAAATACCATTGTGTGAATAAATCAAAAGCATATATATCGTTACACTCTTTCAAAAAATTCTTGCAACTAATGCCACCTCCGCTCGAACGCTTTCTATCCAACTACCAAAATCCAAGTAAATATCGTCATAAAAAAATAAACCATTCCACAAATTTACAAAAAATGTACAAAGATCATTAGTGTTTTGAACTAATCAATAACAAATTAACAAATATAGTTCTTTAAAAAAATACAATTTTATTTTTAACATTCCTTATTAAAAATAATACATTAAGATCCTCTTACATTAAGAACCAGGAGAGTTAGTGGCCATTCAACAGCTGAGATGTCACATAAGACTTCTATCATCTAACCCACGATACACAAATACCGGTATGCTACAAGGAATAGAAATGTGTACTCCGACGCGCTTGAAGTCACCTGCGAAGCAATAGTACAGGGTACTATAATACCAGTCATAGTTCTCTGGTACTACGGTGTTCGAGATGTAGGATTCCCTGTCCCGGTAGATGTATTTGTGCATCGTACGGTAGATGAATTGTTTTTACAAATTAATCACCTGTGTGATAAGTCTTTAAATATTTTTGTTTTTATAGATCCTCCATATTTGATTAAACTTGCCCGAAATCATGTAATTGATCATGGTTTTATTATTGACAATTGCGCATAAATTGACACTACATCATCTCTGTTTAAAAGGCTCTATGCGGCGAAGAGTGAGACCTGCAGTTTAATTATTATCAAATTCTGTAGCAAAAGCTATTAGTTATGCTGGAAAAAATGGACTTATGCCAAAAGATAGTTACTGGAAGGAAGCTGCTTGTTCAACTATTTAATGATTGGTTTGATCTATTAAATTCTCGATGTAAGTTAGTTGCCAATTCTCTAACACGAAATGCATACGGTACAGATTTAGATAAGCAGTCACGTCTACTGGATAAAATGTCAAAAATGGTCAATTCAATGCGGGTTGGTAAACATAAAGGACTTATTCCTTTTCAAAAAGCGATATTGCTTACTAATAGATCTCTGAAAGAGCTACTTTCTTACCTACAAGCAAAATACAACATTGACTATATTTTAACTTCGAGGTTGAATCAAGATGTGCTAGAGAATTTTTTTTCTTATATTCGGGGAATGGGTGGTGCAAATGATCATCCTTTGCCAATAGATTTTAAATACAGATTAAGGTGGTATATTTTAGGAAAACATTCGACGACGATCTTTACTAAATGTCGCAATACTATTGAAACTAGTGAATCCTGGGTACGTAACAGCTCAATAGAAAGTAGTCAATTGCCAAGCGATATTTCGGCGTCAGAAGATATTTGATTGACACAAAAGTCTAAGTCTGAACTGCACACAATACTTCAAAATACATTTATAGAAGCTCACTACTTGGAGGAGGATCATATAATTGACAATAACGCTTTGAAAGCCGCAGACAACTATGGTGTGAACGAAAAAATTCATCGGGACTCTGTGAAGTATATTGCTAGTTTTACTGCATACAAATTCAAATATAAATATAGTTTAGGAAACCCTAAAAACACTTATGAGACATATATGGAACCAAATTGGCTACAGACAGCCTCTAGAGGTTCTCTTTTGTACCCAAACGTAGAATTATGGGAAGCTACGCTAAAAATGGAATCATTGTTTTGTACAATCCATGGAAGCTTTTAAAAAAAAACCTAAAATCTCTTAACAACTGACACAGAAAACTTTAGCTAAGCTTGAGAATAACACGATACTATTTGAGGTACTTCCATGTCTCAGTAGGACACGCACATATAAGATTAAGAGAAATGAACAGACATATTAGTTTCAGTAACTATTAAAGAAAACTCGACAAAAATATATCAAAACTTGTTAACTTTAAGAAATAAACTTTAATAATGTAGTATAAAACATTCAATACATCTTTATTATGAATTGTCGGCCGCATTCATTACTGAAACATTGTAAATTAAGCTAATATTTTGTAACACATTCATTTAAAACAATTTTCTCTAATTTTAAATGTTAATTAATTGATTCAGAAAGTGTTTTCAATATTTAACCATTCTACATACTAAAAAATGGCACACATTTTATGCATAAAGGTGGCGAATACACTGGAGTGGGATTCTTGGTAAAACAAAGCCTCACACAGTGTATCGAAGAATTCAAGCCCATATCAGACAGAGTAGCATATCTCATCATCAGGATTAATAAAAGAATCACTCTGAAAGTGATCCAAGTGTACACTCCGACCAAAAGCCACGACGATGAAGAAGTAGAAATATTTTATGAAGAAATAAGAACAGCTATAGAAACAAATAAAGCAAATTACGAAATACTATTAGGAGATTTTAATGCTATGGACAAAAAAAAGGAAGATTATGAACATTTAATTGGTAACTATGGCTACGGGAAAAGAAACGATAGAGGAGAAATGCTTCTCAATTTCATGAATGAACATAACATGTACTCAATGAACTCCTTTTTCAATAAAAAACCAAGCAGAAAATGGACATGGATGAGTCCCGATAAAAAGACAAATAATGAAACAGATTATATCTTAACGAAGAATAGAAACCTAGTAGAAGACGTATCAGTATTAAATCAGTTTGACCTAGGAAGCGATCATAGACTAATAAGAACAAAACTAATAATTAACAAAAAACTAGAAAGAAAAAGAATACATGAAAAAAGATACAAATGGACATCTGAAGAAATCAAAAATAGTGAATTTAATAAAAAGATAGTGCATGCATTAAATCAAGTTAGCATGCAGCAGATAAACTCCAATGATATTGATGATTTGAATAACCTTATTACCGAAACAGTGAATAAAAGCCTTCTGCAACTGAAAAAACCAAAAACAACATACAATGAATTAGACAAAGAAATATTACAACAAATAGAAAGAAGGAAGATCTTAAATAAATCTAACAAAAGGGGAACCGACAAATATAGAGAACTTAATAAGCAGATTAGAAAAGGAATCAGACAACAAAAAAGAAAAGAAAACGAAAAATTAATAACGACAACTATTGAAAAAAAAAAGAAGAGTATGAAATGCCTCAGACCGACACTAGGACGACGTCAGATGATATCATTAATGGGAAAAGACGAAAATGAAATCACAAGTAGAGAAAACATACTAACACGAATAGAAGAATTTTACACAGAACTTTACAGATTACATCAACAAGATGATGAGATGAGACCAGTACGGAAATTAATAAAAAATGTTGGATCAGAAATAATGCCAAAAGTAACAATTTCAGAGGTAACTACAGCATTGGAAAACATGAAGAGAAATAAAGCTGCAGGAGAAGATAGTATTATCACAGATATGATATTAGAAGGAGGTAAGGAACTAATTGCAATTGTAACTAAGCTTGTGGGCAGTTGTTTACATTAGAGCAAAGTCCCTAAGAGCTTAAACTCTGAAGTAATCTTATTACACAAGAAAGGTGATAGTCGAAAATTGGAAAACTACAGACCCATCAGCCTACTGTCACACCTGTTTAAAATACTCACCAAAGTCATAACTACTCGACTAACACTGAAATTAGACGAATACCAATCATATGAACAGGCAGGTTTTAGAAAAGGCTATTTAACTTCCGATCACCTGTTAACCACAAAAATATTAATAGAAAATGTAACGAATACAAGCTTCCAGTTTTCCTAGTATTTGTAGACTACGAAAAAGCTTTCGATACCATAGAACACACGGCCGTAATAAACGCAATGCAACATTGTAGAATAGACAGCAGATATATTAACTTAATAAAAGAAACTATGAACCAAGCTACAGCTAGGTACATACTACCGTTGATTGAATAATCCAAATTTGGATTATTCAATCAACGATACTACCTAAATGAAAATGAACACACGAACCCTGTACCATTAAACAGGGGAGTCAAACAGGGAGATACTTTATCACCCAAACTGTTCACCTTAGTTTTGGAGGACGTTTTTAAAAACCTAAATTGGAAATATAAGGGAATAAACATCAATGGCCGCTACCTCAGTAATCTACGATTTGCAGATGTCATAATCCTGATAGCTACTGACCTACAAGAAATGCAAACCATGCTTTTAGAACTACATACCGAATCTTTTAAAATAGGACTGAATATGAATTTAAACAAAACAAAAGTCATGCACTACGAAGACACCGTGACAATAATAAACGATAAAGTTATAGAAAAAGTTGAAGAATATAATATATACTTAGGACAAAAAATAATACTAAATAGGGAAATTCAAACTGAAGAAATAAAAAGAAGAAGAAAGTTAGCTTGGGCAGCATTCGGTAAACTGAACTATATACTCAGAAATCAACAAATTCAATTACATCTTAGATCTAAAGTTTTTGATGCATGCATTATTCCGGTATTAAAGTATGCGGCACAAACATGGACAATCACAAAAAAGAATATGAATATACTTAAAGTCACTCAACACGCGATGGAAAGAGCAATGCTAGGTATATCACTTAAGGACAAGAAAACAAACACATGGATAAGACAGAAAACCAAAGTCACCGATGTGGTGCAAAAATCATTAAAGTTGAATTGGGAATACGCTGGACATGTAGCTAGGAGCGATCTAAACAAATGGCACAGATCAATTTTAACCTGGAGACCATACCAACACAAAAGACCCAGAGGCAGACCTCCTATGAGATGGACAGATGATCTGAAAAGGACTGCCGGGAAAAATTGGCTACAAGTAGCGTACAATAAAAATCAATGGAAAGGAAGACTTGAAGAGGCTTATGTTCAGATGTGGACGTGAATGGCTAGACGAAGAAGAAGAAGAAGACATACTTTGTTCAAAATACAAGATTTATAGAAATATCCCAGTAATAAATACGACAATCCAAAAATGTATAAAATAGAATTAATTTTTATGCTTATTAATTGAAAAGACATTGTTATATTCCTACATTAATCTGAATATACACACTTTATGTAGCGAAACGTCGAAAAAAGGTTTTTTATTTTTCATTAATTAGAAAATATATACCTAACAAAAAATAAAAACATTGTAAACTACACATCTTATATTATAAATTGCCAAATATTCATGCTTATAATCAGTTTTGCTCCGCAGTGTTGTATCGGTTCATTTGGATGTTTGTACAATGGTGTCAAGTCACAATAAAAAACCGAACAATAGGAAATAATTCTCAGCCAACGTACAAAAGAAATATTTTATGTTTTAAAAGCCACAAAAGAAGACAGAATCAGCACAACGTTCAATAGTTTATGGTAGACTATAACTGTATACTCAACTGTAAACTGAGTAAATGTATCAAAACTCACTTAGACGAACGGAAAACTAAGCACAACTCTATCGAATATCTGACAACAGCGCTAGAAATTTGGTAAAGGTTTGTCTGATCTTGACTTTGACTCTTGACTCTGCGTTACTCGTTAAACTGTAAATAGTCCTCTAATCCGTATTATCTGACCAACAAATGTTGCATAGTGGCCACACTATTGCATAATGGAGACACTTTGATATCAAATAAGTATTATTTAGTACTGTATGATAAGCTTATAATTAGCTGAATAACAATGATGTATACGTCAGGACTAGAAGACAATTGACGCACAACTCTGTTGATATATCTTGCAGGAAAATTGGTAGAGGCTTTTCTGATCCATCCGTGGTTTCTAATCATAATTTTTTAACGACTTTGTCTCTCTTGACTTTTCGTTATCTTGTTACACTTTAAATGGTCCTGTAATCGTATTATATGGCAAATAAATGTTGTATAATGGCCACACTATTGCATAATGGAGTCACTTTACCACCAAATAAGTATTATTTATTACTGTGTTGGCTGAATAACAATGATATATACATAGTCAAAACTAGAACAAGACAATTGACAGATAGCAACAGTAAGGCAATTAATGTGAGGCTGCTGGTGCAAGTTTTGAAATGTAAAATTAAATTATAATAAAAAATACAAACTTTTTTTGAGCAGTACTTTATAATAATATAACATGGCGCAGTCAGTAGGATGATCTATATTTTTTCGACGGATTAGTATTTCATAATGACAGAGTCATTACAGCATTACTTTATAATATAACAAGTACTAAATATTCTCTCGACGATTAAAATAAGAAAACAGTGTAAAAATCGAAAAATTATCATACATTTTTAACTATTTAACGAAATCATCCAACAATATTAAAATTGCAAGTTTTTGTAGTTAGAAAATAAAGTTTTAAAAGGGGAAAATATATACACAAAAAATATGTTAAACTTTCAGAACTGTAAACAGTTAATTGCTAAAACATTTTACTCTTTTCTAAAACAGAGAAATAATAAAGAGGAAGAATGTTCTCCAATATAATCTACCAGCAAGTCTAAGTAGTTGATGAATAGAGTTGGATGTTGTTCAAATAAAAAATATCAAACGAACTTTTCAAAAAAATGTCACTCTTACGTCACATTTATGTATTATGTTATAGGTATGTCACACTCATCAAATCAATTTGATTTTATTTCTGACGTTCGGGCGCACATTGTATTAATTGATCAACTTTGCTGCTTTTAGTGCAATTTCACTCTTTGCATTTCTGAGAAACAAAATGAATTTGACCAAGCAGTAGGTACTCTTGTCTGTTCGTGGTAACCCACTAACAATCCTGGAATCTACTTTTGTAGCAGTCAATATATATTGAAGAAATGGTTTTAGTGTATTCAGAATCAAATGAACAGTTTTTAATGCAAAAATATGATGTATATATATATATATATATATATATATATATATACATATATATATATATATATATATATATATTAGTCAATTGGATATTGAGCCCAAAAGACACATTGCTTCTCAAAATAAAAGTAACTTTCACTTAAAAAATGCACATGGGAGAATATTCTTCTCACCATATACATTTTCACCAAAACTTTTCATCTGATTGAAAATAAAATAGTCCCGTTATCACCCTACTTTCGTTTTTTCACTAATACATGTATTATAATATATCACAAGTTTATTCAGGAGACATCCTTCAGAGGAGTTGATCAGTTTTTCTGATCGTGTTGTTGTTGTTATGATTGCTCACGGTTTGGTACTGGCAATGAGATAAGTCTATGCTGCTTTTTCTTCTGCCCTTGTAGACGCATAGAATGACCAAAGCGACGAACAAGAGGAATCCGGCCAGCCCGACAATGAGGACGTAGATCAACCAATCTAAAAATTAATGGAAAAATAAGTATCCTGTATTATTTGAAATATTAAAACTATTTTAGATAAAATCGTTCATTTCAAAAAGGACACCAAGTCCATTGATAAAAAATTCCGTCTGTTTCATTAGAAAAATGGATATTTCCAGGACTCCTGCCATTTTCAAATAGAGTTCATTTTTTTTTGCCTTTTATGTTGACGTATAACTTGTTGTTCGGTTCAAGAAATAAAATGGCACCAAAAACTGGTATTTAAAAAACTGTGACTTATGCCCTTTTCGAAATGACGGTTTCAATTAATTAAAAAAAAATATTGATGTGACTATTATCGCTCGGTATGCACCTTCACAAATTAATTTAGTTGGTAGTGTTCTTGTTTCCAGATCAATACGCCTTTACGATGATGCAAGTAGACCCGCTGAGCTCTCTAGTTTAAAACAAGTCCTCATTCAAAACGATTACCGCAAAAATCACATCAATAGGAGCATCCATAGACATCAATTTTCAACTCAATTTCACCCAAAGTCTCAGACCCTCATCAAACGAAAGCTTTTCTTCCTTACATCAAAGATGTCACTGTCAAAATCGAAAAAAATTCTTAAATCAAGAGAAATAAAGACAACATTTACCCCACAATCTCTTGTCCAATCAATCAGAGACAACATTCCAAATAACCAACACGAAATTATGAAATTCCTTGTGCCGACTGCCCCTGATCTTATATAGGCCAAACAAATCGTAGAATTCAAAATAGGATTTATGAACATTCCATTTTTGTTTTGGTTTGATGTTTTTGGTTTGGTTTTGGTTTTGGTTCCAAAATTTGATTTTAACTTTAAATAATAAGAATAATATAATGTATACTTCTATAAATAAATTTAAAAAAAAATATAGGTGATGCATTTTTTTTCGCAATCAGTATATTTTTGAGGTGTATTTTTCATAAATTATTACTTATACAGTCTGTCCCAAACCCTTCTTTCAGTGCGTCACGAATTTCGACGTCATATAGGATTTTAAGAATGTCGAGAATTATTGCATGACATTTTAGTTAAATCTGACGGTTGCAGGATTGTAATCGGCTAAATGTGAAAAGGTTATTTTTTTTAAATGTGGAGTAAAAACTTCAACAATTCAAATTGTGATTTAATTTACATATTAGAGGTCCCGTCCTGTATAAAAATTTGTCATATTTCCAGTTTGTCATAATTCCTATTCTATACATTCCAAGGAAAGTGCTTAATTAGCTAAGATTTGTTTATGGATTTATTATTATTTATTACAAACACTATGGAATTGGAATGTTTGTTTATTTAAAATAACGCTTCCTCCTAGAATCTTTTAAGAGTTGACTGCGAGATAAAAAAATTTACTGGCAATTGCAAGACATCAAAGCAAACATTCCTGTAATAAAATAACATCGATTGAAATCAGTCATATTTGGATAAGTAATTTTCCGATAAGTTTCTGTGGCAGCCAATAGTTTAATTTAGTGAAGATTTATCATTAAATAGTGGAAATAGTTTAAATAGTGACGCAGTTGATTTTTGAGTTATTTTACCAGATTTGGTGTGCAAATGAAAGAATATTATGAAGTTTAGTTAAAAAACAATGTAAATAGTTTAATTAATAGTGAAGCAGTTGATTTTTGAGTCAATCTACCAATTCCGGTATGCAGATGAAATAGTGGTAATCGAGTTTAGTTAAAAAACAAGATAACGAATGTAAGTTTACCTTCTTTTTTATGAATAACAAAAATGAATATTATATTTCAAACAATCCACAATCCGATTCAGAATCGGATTCATTAAAATCAATGATTACAGTAGATATGTGGCTGGTATCAATTATATCTTACATTTCAAGAAAATGTCGTGGTTCTTAAAAGAACCGTTTTAATACATATAAATATCCATAACGGTATTGGACAGAAACTGGTAAATGTCCCATCCTCTTTTTCTAATTGAAAATAATTTAATAATTTTAATATTAGTCTTTGTTCATTTTTGGTATATCTAGGAATATTTATAGCATAAGATATGCAGATGACACTGTCCTACTGGCTGATACAGACACAAACTTACAGGGGGTTATAGACCACCTTAAGGATGCTTGTCGAGAGTTTGGAATGAAGATCAACGAAAAAAAAAACAAAAGTAATGGTGATCCAAAGAAAACAGAATATCCCCTTACCTATAAAAATAAATGGGAATATTTTAGAACAGGTAAACCAATACAAATACCTTGGCTGTTGGATTAATTGCAAGCTGGACCCAGAACAAGAAATTAAAGCGAGAATTGCTCAAGCTAGGGATAGTTTCTTTAAGATGCGCGTTCTATTCTGCGATACACATATAAATATTAAATTGAGATTAAAACTTGTAAAATGTTTTATCTGGTCTGTTCTTCTCTACGGAGTCGAAACGTGGACTTTAAAAATAAAGAGCCTGAATAGAATCGAGGCATTTGAAATGTGGGTGTACCGTAGAATTTTAAAAATTCCTTGGACAGCACGAAAAACAAATGAAGAAGTACTAGCTAGACTCAATTTAGAAAAAGAACTATTGAGAACAGTCAAAAGAAGAAAAACCAGTTATTTAGGGCATTTGTTGCGCAACGAGAAATACTACATCCCTCAGTTGATAATAAAAGGCAAAATAGAAGGAAAGCGAGGAATTGGAAGAAAAAAATTGTCCTGGTTACGTAATATCAGAAACTGGACAGGACTTGGATTTGAGGAACTCTTAAGAGCAGCTGAAGATAGACAAACGTTTGCCACCATAACCGCTAACCTCCATTGATGGAGACGGCACTTGAAGAAGAAGAAGGAATATTTAAAATATTTTTATGACGGTAAATACAAAATGGGACTAGAGATTAATACCAAAAAGACCAAATTCATGATCATCTCCAGAAACTTGGATGCATTTGAAAACTCCACCATAACACTGAATAGTAAATCCATAGAAAGAGTGAGTAAATTTAAATACCTGGGATCGTGGCTTTTTGAAGACTGGGCATCGGACAGGGAAGTAAAATGTCGCATTGTGCAAGCTCGACAAGCTTTCGTAAAATTCAAGAAGGTACTGACTTGTTCTGAGTTCGATCTTCAACTGAGACTAAGGTTTACTAAGTGCTACGTATGGTCAGTGCTGCTATATGGCGTAGAGGGCTGGACACTCAAAACGAGGGATATAAACAGATTGGAAGCTTTCGAAATGTGGCTTTATCGCCGTATCCTAAAAATACCATGGACAGCGAAAATCACAAATATAGATGTCCTTAAAAGAATAAACCAAGAACGCCAACTTTTCGAAACCATCAAGAAAAGGAAAACGGCGTATCTAGGTCACATCATGCGAAATGAAAAATACCAGTTCCTCCAACTTATAATCGAGGGTAAAATTGAAGGCAAGAGAGGAATGGGACGCAAGAAAATGTCCTGGCTCCGAAACATAAGGCAATGGACAGGGATTAACGACATACAATCTCTGATACATATTGCAAGAAATAGAGAGTTAATGGAAAATGTGATCGCTAACATCCATTAGTGGATTTGCATCTGAAGAAGAAGAAGAAATACAAAATGTCTGAGGTAAAATGTCTGAAAATACTAACCTGGAATGACAATTATCATTTTATCAGTTGACATTGTGAAAGTACTGTCACTGTCACGACCGAGACCATCTGGGTCAAATTATATTTACCTGCATCATTGATTGGATATCTATTTAGCGTATTCTAAACTCCAACCAATTATACAACCGTAAGCAAAATTCGCTTTAATATGCGAATACCCGTAAACGATACCTAATTTTCTAAGTTCTATGTATAATAATGACAGACGTGTTTTTCTGTCACTTCTAGCTTAATGCGTTAGAGAGAGTTCGAACAACTATGACGCACTGAAAGAAGGGTTTGGGACGGACCATACGTGAAATTCTAAATATCGTTACACAGATAGTCAGTTTATATAAAAAAAAAACAAAAACAAAAAATGGTTTTATAAAAAATTACAGATATAATGTTTTGATTAAAAATGCTTACCAGTTTCCTTATCTGTTGGTCTCACAGACGGTTCGGTGGTGGTGGACGTGGGCCGTTCCTCGAGAAATTCTGCATTTCTATTCATAATAACGACTGGCAAATGGTTGTCTACAATTTCAAGTGTCTTATCAGAAATGGTACTCGGAACAGTGCTAGTACTAGTACTGGCACTGTTGGTAGTACTGGAAGGAGCAGCAGATGTAGTACTAGTAGTAGATGAAGTCATCGCAGGAGTCGTCGAATGTCGTTTGTTTTTATAATCGTCTAAAATTTTAATTAAATCATTCATCGATATATTATATCGGCCCAAAATGTCCTGGCCAAGTCTTATACTGTTGCATTTGCATATTTCGCATCCTTTTCTATTTAATTTAAAACCATTAAGGCATGTTTTATTGCAGTTTTCTAAAGTGGGACATTTGTTGATTCGCACTGTAGTGGTTTGCTCACACATGTCTGAATTGCATTCTGCGTGGCCGCTGAGGCAGGTGCATTTGGTACAACCATCTCGTTCAAACCATATGTCTGCATGATGGTAGATGTTGCCCTCTTGACTACAGGTTTCGTTCATGTGCACGAAATTTTCTTTGAAGTCGCAGTAATGGGCAATGCATCTATGCTTGCCATTCCTATTAACATAAAATGCAATTGTGACAATAATAACACACAACTTTAGATGATATTAAAATAAGTTTGAAAATTCAAGCGCATTTTAAGGACTTTACGAATACAAAGCAGTACATTGCCTAATATGTTAAAGTATACGGTAGTCTAATATATCGCACTAATAATACAATAGTGTCGTAACTCAAAAAAGATGATTTTTCAGAATCAACGAAAAACTGATTACTCATTTCCTATTGCAGGTAAAAATAAAATTAATGCATAATATGTTTCTAATTAATATTAAATGAAGTTTCTTTGTACTCTTTGTTAAATAAAAATACTGACAGTGAAGTTATTAAAAAAATTTGAGTTAACACTGTATTGCTCTAAGCAAAATGTTCAAAATGAAATATTATTTTTAGTTATGACATTATTTATGAAATATTTTGTGTTACTACAATTTGATTTACTATTTTTTCTGTGGTTTACGTTAGTTTTTGGACTTACAACAATTTTGGGAACTTGATTCTTGGTATTTGTTAACTTCGGATCTAAAGAGATTGTATTACACGTTAACAATTACCGAGAATTGTCAATTTTGGTATTAATAAATAAATCAAGACTGTTTTTAATTACGTTTATATTATAATCAAACAAACTCAGATACAGATAACAAAATACAGTATTCTTGAACATTTTGTACTTAATCTATATATTTAACAAAATAAACCTTCTGAAAAAAGAACACAAAATATAGTCATATTTAAGTAATTCGTGATTAATTAAAAGGACCTATTTAAAAGAAAAACAAATTATTTAAACTCAGTCTCAAAACTCAGAGTTTCAATCAGTCTCAAAATCAATTATTACTGATTACAATTAAATACAATTTTAATTTTTAATCGATCAAATCCTTATAGTAAGTTTCACGGTAACTTCTGGGTATTACATTTTTGTCAAGCAATTCCTTTAAGTCCCTTTTCTTATTTTCAGTTAAAGGTATCTTGTTTGTGTACTCTCGTGTCAAACCATTAGCAAATAACGAAGTCTGGTTTTCAGTTCGTCGTAAGCTACGTACGAAAACTTTTTGGTAATCTTCATCTTCGTAAGAGTTCTTATAAAAGAAAGTAAATGGATGTTCGTTTTCAACACGAAATACCTTAATGTCATGCCATTTGATTTTGTCTTTTCCTTCATTAACATTAAAATTGTTACCCCACTCTTCTTGAAGTAATTTCAGATTGTAAAATTTTTCATTGGTCATTTCAGTCACGCTATAGGGTTTGCCTGTCTTTTTAGCCGACTGAATTAATGTCATATATTGTTGTGGGACATACACTGGACCAGATTTTACGAAACGTTTTACTTGCTTTTCTATGACGCTATGCACATTGTCACCCTCGTTTTGAGAGTGACCGCGAATCAGAAATTTATGGGTTATGCTTTTGACATTCATTTTTTGTACTGCGTACGCATATGCTGTAAGGATGTATTTATTTTTTTGTTGTCCGCAACAATTATCAGAATAAAATATAAAATCCAGTTCTTTACCAGGATTAGCCTGTAAAATTTTTTCTATATATTTCAGAGTACAACTCCCAATCTCATTCGCACCACGTTTTCCCTCCGTTTCGTCCCAAAAATAGCATTCGACATTTTTAGCGAACAAGTCACTCACAGTAAAATTAAAACAGTTAATTCTACTTTTGTAAAAAAATAATGAAACTTGGCCTTTTGGTACTGGCATCACAGCTTGTAAGTCATATACAGCGACTATTGTTGAATCTATGTTAGCATTTTTGTCTTTTTCTTTCTCTTTTCTGGACAGTTCTTTTTCTTTCAAATGGTTTTCGTACGCCACAATAATATTCTTTTTTCCATCTTCATCAGAATTTTTGAAATTTTCGCAAAGATCACACTGATCTTTTTTTGGTGTGTGGAAGGAAATGTTAAAGTCTTTATTAAAAATGCGGTTAAAGGTAGATGCTGACGCAAATGATAAGCTTCCTTCTGTACATTTATCTTTGTAGTCTCGATATAAATCAGCTAAAGACTTGTCACACTGGATATATTCCCGTGACGTCTGGGCTCTAAGGTAATGTGATTCGACGCGTGGTATAGCATTTATAAAATGTTTGACACCTTCACAGATCTCCGGTTCCACAGTACGTTGTTTGCCATGTTTTCCACGTAATTCATCTTGTATTAAACCACACTCTGTTTTTTTGGATAGTGCTGTAGCAATGGGTCGATCGTTTATAGCAAGAGTATTTTTAAACATTGTTTTGCAAACTCTAATGAGATCGTTGTTTAATGTAAAATTAAATCCAGTATTTAGTTTGCGAACATTTTTTGTTGAAGAATATCTGTATTTTGGTTTAATTTCTATAGTATGTCTAATAATGAATTCTCTTTGTTTTTGTAAATCTCCCAAATTCCAATACTTATTAAAAATATCTTGTCTTGATGTCTCGTTTATTCGTGAACGACAGTTTAACCTGCATTTTTTGCCACAAGTCGGACCCATTTTCCTTGCAGGCACTTGTTTTTTGTTCACTGATTCATACGCTTTGCCAGTATTGCGAAGTCGTTTGGCTACACTGTGTTTCCAGGTTTTAATATTACGTATCCTCTTTTTGCCCTTAGTATTATTGTTTTGGTCTTCCAAGGAAAATTTTAATTCATTAGTTAACCCACTAGTTCCAGCAAAAGGACTTAAATTATGAACAACTCTATCATCCGAGCTACTTGATGAACAGCTACTGGTAGAAGAGCTACTCGATGAAGAGCTTCTTGAAGAAGAGCTACTTAATGATGTTATTGTTAGGCCTTGAAGCAAACTATAGGTTTTACTTTGCACACCAGGAACGAAATGCGGATCTCGGTCGGAATCATCGGAATCAAAGTCGCCCTGGTCTGAGTGGATCGGTGAAATGTAATATTGCCCGTGGTTGGATTCTATAATAGGTTTAACATTACTAACCTTACTAAAGAAACTGTTTACGTCAATTTCTTGAAGTACTTGATCACTCGTAAATGGTGAAGGTATAGAAGGTGATCGTACTTTCGCAACGTCACTGTTTTCTATTTGGACATCAGGTTCATTATTTCTACTCTCCAGTGACAATAATGACGGCGAAGAGATTTCCTGCTCGCAGTTCTCAGCATTTGTTGCCATAGCAACAAGTAATCGCCCACGACTCATAGGTATTAAACCTACAAATGAATCAATTAATATTATTAGATTAAGTATATAGGTACTTGACGGAAGAATGTCACAAAGAGTGTATTAACTCTAAATTTATAAAATAAAGTAGTTGATAAGCTTTCTTAATAACAATGCTACACTTCTTAAATGAGTTATTACTATTCGGTGATCGGCAAATAGATATTGATTAATAAATGTTTTACAAACAACAACAAAAATGGTTTAAAGTGATTATTCAACAATAATGTAGCATGTCAAAAATAATGAACTGAACCAAGAATAGTGTCGTTAGTAAAAATAATAATTTAAAAAGTGCTGGTGTAAATCAGTAATAGTGTAATAACTAGAAAAACAACAATATTATGGTTAGGTTCAAATCAACAAGAATGTAATAACTTGAAATATAGCTATGAAAATTACATACCTGATTCAGCAATAACGTTGAAACTCGAAATGATGAGCAAAGCAATACGTGCGTTCCCGATCACCGTTGGTTGCAACTAAAGATCACGCGATATTGTGAAGGGGGTAACGGCAGTCGGTCAGTCATGAATATCATCTTATGGCGCCATATCTTATTCATTTATTGCACTATTAAAACGACAGTTTTATTGACTTATAGGGAATTAAATTTTACGCGTGAATATAATGTTATGTCAATTTCGACGAATTTTGAGTTGCGACACTATTGTATTATTAGTGCGATATAATAATGTGCTATGTCCCTCCTCTACACAATCTGAGAGCGTGACGGTCTCAGTTTGTGTAGAGAGACGCGTAGACGCAGGGACACTGAACTGAGTAGGGCTTCTTCAGCACTTCTTGCAAGACAGACTGGGCGGGGAAGTCCTCAACCCCGACACGGTGCATCCCAAAGGCTGATAGGGAACGTTCCTGTAGGTATCGCAGGACAGGTATGAATAAAGCTCCGCCAAATAAGTACTCGCGGAGCAACGGAGGACATGACATAGGTCAGCAGCTGTGTCATTAGTGGCCCGTGGCTGAGGAATACAATTTCTGACAGGTGCGGTACCACAAAGTCGCATATGAAAATCAAATACTGATTTAATCGGCTGTGATACTGCGAACACTCACCAACCCGTCCGTCAACCGTGGTGTTTTAATGCCAATATACCCCTCAAAACACAACATGTTGATCTTGAAACAAAATGGGACGATACCCCAGGTGGGTAAGGCTAGCAGCTCAGAATCCCACATCTGAAAACCGGCCAGAATCACGGATTCTGGGGGAAGCACAAGGTTCCACAACAACACATCAGGAAGAGGTAGTTGAAATGTTCTACAAAGATTTGATAACAGCATTAGAAGAAAATGATACAAAGTATACCATCATTATTGGAGATTTCAACGCAAAATTAGGTAAAAAAGAAAAACATCTGAAACTAAAATAGGTATGCATGGTTATGGCACACGAAATGAAAGAGGAGAAAAATTATATAACTTCTTAGAACAACGTTAATAAGGACGTGTATTTGTGCTTTGTAGATTTTAGAAAAGCATTCGACAATGTCAATCATAAACAATTGATAGATATTCTGCGAAAGACAGGTATTGACGACAAGGACATTCGAATTGTGGCAAACCTATAATAGGGTCAAACAGCACGAGCAAAAATTGGCAACGAACTCACTGAAAGTGTGCAGATCAAAAGAGGTGTCCGTCAGGGGTGTATATTATCCCCACTCCTATTCAATATGTATTCCGAGAAAATATTTAACAAATGTATGGAAAATGCAAATGAGGGCATAAAAATAATTAACGAAAAATATAAGATATGCCGACGACACGGTGATCCTTGCCAGTACCATAGACCAATTACAACAGGTAATGGAAAGAGTTTATTCAGTTAGTGAGGAATACGGCCTGAGCCTTAATTTCAAGAAGACAAAGTGGATGCTGATAAGCAAAAAGCACCAACCCGCTCGACAATTACGGATAAGTAACATACATATGTAGGTAGTGCTGCGTTAAATTACCCTATATGTTAGAAATGTGATCTGCTGTCGTATTTTTTAAAAACTATCTGATAAAGCATATCTGGTGGCATTTTTGGATTCAGCAGACCTAAATTACTTAGAAACAGTAAAAAAATTTCCGAAAACAAACTGTGTGTTTACCAGTGATGTGAATAATAGTGAACGCGATAGTTCTTCATCATTTGATGAGCTTTCTTCAGACGGTAATTAATATTGTGACCTTTTGTGGATATCAAACTAATTTGTCAATATTGCCTCATATAATTATAGGTAGCTTGATATAATCAGCTTTAGTTTCAAAAACATAAAAATTTAGTAAAAATACGTTGGTATACTTACTGACATTCACAAGATGTGCATCCGTCGTCCTTATACCAAGTAGCGGAATCGTTATAGAGTTGGTTGTCAACAAAACAAGGCCGCCCTTCTTTCTCCTTCTGACTTGAGCAAAGGGACAATCCATTGGTGCACTTACATTTCTGCGAGTCATCAGTAATCCATTCCAATCCATCTTGATAAACTTGACCATTGTAGATGCATTCTTTGATTTCTTCAGGCTTTTTACATTCGTAGAGATCGCAGCAGTTACCTGGGAATCCGCTGCCATGTTTCTTGATGACCATCTAGACATTAACAAAACAATTAAACATATCGGAGACAAAAATTATGATAGTGAAAGCAATACAACAATCATTCATACATAACCAAAATTGGCCGGTTCGACGTTGTGAACTCATACTTGTATCTGGGATCATTGATCAAACACAAGGGCACTGCAGGAGGAGATAAAGCATAGATGATCGTGATCTATCAAAAATTGCTATGGGGAAAAGGTCTAAAATATGGAAAGCTTGCAAATGTCAAAAACCTAAAAATTATATAACTAAAACTATTTAATATTCCCAATACTGACATACGCCTACAAATATTGGAAACTGAGATAATCGGAAAACAGCTAAAGATCGGGAATCTCCTTCAAATCCCAACTAGAACAATTAAAAGATTTTGGACATGCCACGAGATCAAACACACACAATACGGAGAGACACTGCATGCAGCATGTCTAAAATTCCTTATAACTATCGAATATTCAAAGTATAAACTTTAGCTGGGCCATGTAAAAAAAAATTTGTCTTTGTTTACATCCCAAATTCCAGTCACCACTGCGAAGTTAAATAATTCATATTTTGTGTTTTAAAAATTTCGAATTTCAACCCAAGCCATGTTAAACTTGAATCTCTCTTGCAGCGCGTCTTTGAAAAGGATTTTGATTGGCCCGCTACGAACACCGTTATGAGGGGTAAGACGCGAGAAAGAAGCCGAGTACACATGCTGATGAAGGTCAAGGTCAGGTTTTGGGAGAATCTTTGAATAGAAAAGACGCAGGCGAGTGTCGGCGTTAAGAACCGGCAAATTTGTTCTAAAACAGTGATTTATATACAATATAATGTGTCAGTTTTGAAAGAATAATCACTGTTTTTATGTTTCTAAGTATCTAAGAGATTTGTGGCGTTTACAACAACTTTGAAGGATAACCACATGTTGCCATTGTGTCCAGTTGTATTCCAGTTTTTAAGAATCCGAGTGTCAAATTTAGCGTCCCAGTGAACAGCTTTCAGCCTCATTTTGTTTGTCCTAAGCCGTTTCAGAATATTTCAGCAGTTTGGAGGTGCATTTGTGTTTGCAGGGTAAATCCAGTTCCTAACCCCAGAAATTTTAAAGAAATTTTAGTGAAATCCAGGTAACTTTTTTGTTCAAGTTTTAAAGGAAAAATAAACATTTTCTATTAATAATTACTTTTATCTCAGTTTAAGAAATTGTAATAATTAAAATTGTAGATTTTAGGGTGTGGCCTAGCTATCATATTAATTGTTCTCAGTTTTAAAAATTTAATATTGACATCTGATAGCTAGCTTTTTTGTTGACATTTGGTAAATACCTTATCATAATAGATCTTGTTTTGCTTTGTTTTTTTTTAGAAAAAGGTCTCTACGCGAAGTTTCACTTAAAAAAATATTTTTTTGTTTGTAATAATTTATTTCTGCTACAAATTGTTGCCATTAACAATTGTAAGTTCTTGTAGTATCTCCAACTTCTAGAGTTTGTAAACGGATAGAACATAGTAAGTGTTTTTCTTTGTTATTTTGTCTTTACATATTTTTGTAACTATTAATATAGTATTTTTGGTACTATTTACTTTTGTAACTGTTTGTGGTGAGACAGCAATAAATATTTAATTTTTGCCTAAACCAATTTGTTTATTTCTTTTAAAAAAGTTTCTAATCCCTTTTGTGTTTTTTAGGAATGAAGAGCCTTTTCTTACATCCAGCAGGAAGATTCTTCAAAGCGGCAAAGCCTTATTTTAAATAGCTTCTTGTGTTTTGTTTGTCCAGGAGACTCATGTAAGTACACCTTTGCTTCATGTGGTAGGCAAAATTATCGTTACAACACATCATTCAAAGAAAGTTGGTGTAAAATACGTATCATCATTATCATCATCATCATCATCATCCTCACTTTCGGTGTATTCTACTAATTATAGTGCAGTCTCCCTTATATAGTCGTTCTTCAGTTTGCCCACGATTGTCTAATATTCGCTTTTTAAACACCTACTTCTTTCTTTATTTCATAGTCATCTTAGGACATAGTTAAGACGCCGTCTTGGTCTCTAGAAACCTGTTGGATACCACAGTGTGATTATAGATCATCTATTGCTAGTTCTTTTCGCTAAATGTCCCTCCCACTACCATTTTAAAGATTTAATTCTGTGGATTACATCAGTAAACTCGTTTTCTGTTTGATCCATTCTGTTATTATGCGATCTTTCTTTGTTATGTCTAGCATGTATCGCTCGATTGACCTTTGAATGACTTTGAGTTCCGCTATTATTTCTTTCTTTAGTGTCCAAATTTTTGTATCCAAGTACTGGTCCAATGCTTTTTTCTTCAGTTGGAGTGGCATCCTGAATTTGACTATAACTACATTTTTACCAAAAGATGCCCAAACCAGTTTCATTCTTCTGTTGATTTCTGGGAGTAAGGAACCAGCTTATATGTATTAATTGTCCCAGGTATACATACTCGTCTACACTCTCAAGTGCAGTGTTGTTTATTATTACATCGTGACATCCACTAGCTCGTTATACATGGTTTTTGTTTTTTGTCAAGTTCATTTTTAGACCAACATCATTGCTAGCTGCATTAGGTCTTCATAATTTCTTGAAGATCTGCAGGATTATTCGCTATCAGAAGATTTCTTCTGCAAGATCTTAGATAGCTGAGGTCTTCCCCAACAATAGATAGGCCTTTGTTCTGCTAGTTCATTTTGCTGAATATATTTTCTAGGATTACAGTGAAGAGCTTTAGGAATATTGTGTCTCCTTGTAGGAACCTCTGGTAGTGGAACATTTTGGAGTGTTTCATAAATTTTTACCTTGGCATTTGCATTTCTGTATATATTTGCTAAAGTTTCTATGTACGGTTTGTCAATGCCTTGGTTGGTGAAAGCTTCTATTACTGCCTTGATATATACGAGTATATACATATTTAAAACCTTCTTGGAATCTATGACTAGATGATAAGATCCAGGGTACGAAATGTACTTGTGAAGCCAGCTTGCTCTCTTGGCTGTGCAGCAGCTAATACATTTGTTAACCTGTTGTTGATGATCTTTGTGAATATCTTACGATTGGTAATAGATTTATAGGTTTGTTGTTTTTAATATTCTTTTTCCTACCTTTCTTATGAATGAGAAAATATGTTTGTTGTATTCCAGTGGTTTGGTATGGTATTTGGTATCTTAATCTTAGGCAGTTCGTAATAATACCTACTAAGATTTTCCAGATTTTTTTTGTAATTGTCAATTCTACTTACTGTTACTGGTTGTTTCTTCTAGTGTTTTTAGGGGCTTTGTATAGTTCGCTGTAGAATTTAGTCACTGTTTTATTATTTTATTTCTGTCAGTAATTCTAGTATTTTCATTTGGTAGAGAAGGTATTATACCACGCTGTATATTATGGAAGAGTTCAGTGGCTTACAAGAAATTTTTTAAGGGGTCTCACTAATGAAATATAATATCAACTAGTTGTTCTGTTGTTTATTATTGGTGTTTTTATGTTTATTATAATGGTAATATTTGTAAAACTAATTCTGATTGTTAAGTTGTGTTTGTTCTGGGCGAATTTAATATTTTTAATTTTTAAGTTGAATGATCTTATGAGAGTTTTGTTTTTAAGCGTATCACGTGATATGAAATAAACAATGCATTTGCAGAGTAGCTTCAACGACTGAAAATAGATATATAATATTCGTCGGCTTACAAGCGAAACACACTAAGTCACTTTTTTTCACTTTTGAGTTATTTGCAGCATTTTATTGTATTTTTTTTACTCTTTAGACTGGTTAAACTCACTAAGTCATACAATAACAAAAACGGTTATTTTTATAATTATCATGTTTCTCACTAAGTCTCAAAAACTATATATGATTCAGGCAAAACACACTAAGTGACTTAATGTATTTCACTTGACTACGAATGAACCTACCGACTGACTTACGCGGCGAATATAGTGGAATAGACAGAAGGGGCCGTAGGATTCCTGGCAATAAAACTTCAGTGGAAACAAGAATAAGAGCAAAAAAACACATTGAAAGCTTTCCTGTTGTAGAAAGTCACTACACTAGAAAGTCTTCGAAAAGACTTTATTTAGATTGCAATCTTAATATTAAAAAAATGCACGACCTGTTCGTTAAAAAGTGTAAAGAGGACAATTTGCCAAGCTTAAGTCAGATAACTTATAGGCGAATCATTTGCAAGGAATTTAATATATCATTTTTCAAACCTAAGAAAGACCAATGTTTGACCTGTAAGGAATACACAAAAGCATCGCAACAAGAAAAAGAAGCGATGGAGCTTAATTATAGGAGTCATTTAGACAGAAAAGAGGCTGCAATGAAAGAAAAAAATTCAGACAAAGAAGTATCGAAAAATAATAAAAAATTTAAATCAATTACATGTGATATGCAAAGCGTTTTACAAATTCCATCATCGCAAGTAAGTCTCTTGTATTATCTTAGAAAGCTGAACCTCTATAATTTTACAATTTATGAATCTGCTCCACCAAATGAGGCATTCTGTTATTTTTGGACCGAAGTCAATGGTAAGCGTGGAAGCTGTGAAATTGGTACTTGCCTAGGAATGTACATTAATTCATTATCTGATATAGAACATCTAACGATTTTTTCAGATACGTGTGAAGGACAGAACAGAAATATTCAAGTATCTGCTCTGCTTTTACATATTGTTAAAAACCATCCGAGTCTTCGGATAATTGAGCAAAAGTTCATGGAAAGTGGACACTCCTATATGGAAGTAGATTCCATGCATAGCGCTATTGAAAGTGCCAAAAAAAAATGTGGAGATTTTTAGTGTTCACGAATATGAAAATGTCTTTAAAATGGCCAGAATGGGCAACAATGGGAATAAAAAATCTTCCTATAATACTCGTGAAGTTAATTATAACGAATTCTTAGATTTGAAAAAACTTGCACAATATACTATTGTTAATAAGAAAGAGGATCAAAAAGGGCAAACGGTCAACTGGTTAAAGGTAAAGTGTTTTAAGTATGAGAAACAGTTTCCTAACATTCTACAGTACAAGTATAATTTTCACGACGACTATGAAAATATTAACGTTAGTTTTGTACTTCGTGCTTCTAACAGAACAGTCAAAGAGGATAATAATAATGAAAATTTGGTTATTCCTCAATTATATTCTAAACAGCTTCCAATTTCGGATGCAAAGAAAAAAGATTTGATAAAGCTCTGTGAAAAAAATATAGTTCCGCAAGCGCTTCATACCTGGTTCAAAAATCTACCAAGTTCTTCTTCTGTTCGAGACCAAACAGCGGAGTCAGCTGAAAAGGACTCTGACGAAGAAGACTTTGAAAATTAGAAGCATATTTTTTTTGTTATACACGTTTTGTTTTGTTATACCTGTTTTTTTAATAATGTTCTTGTTTTGTGAAAATATACATGAAAAAAGTAAAAACTTATATAAGCAAAAATTATTGTATTATTTACAATGTAAACGAAGCTGCATAATCGTATGACAGTAAGTAAATAAAAAAAAAATACACGTAAGTCATACTTTCATAGCAAAATTAAACAAGTAAAACACACTAATTTAAATGCTACATGTAACCCCCTCTGTGGCTCAGTGGTAAGAGCGCCTATCTTTAAACCTAAAGGTCGTGAGTTCGAATCTCATCTGGGTGGAGAAATTTTCGTTTATTAAAAATTAATGAATAAAAATAATTTCTATCCTTGTGCGATCGGTACTCACCGGAGGGACCGCAGACGTTCGGATACAATTAGCAAAGACAATGACGTCGACTTTGCTAAGTATCAAGACAATTACTCTACACACCCACTACACTAGGTACCTGACTGTACCATGCCAATGATCATAGTTGTCGAGGCATTAACTCAATAATAAAAAAAAATGCTACATGTAAAAAAACATTCAAGTCAACGTATTCAAATCGAAAATTAAACAAAAATTAATAATTTGGTAATATATAATTTACTTCTCCTCGTCAGTAATCATTATTAATACTTTATGAAAACGTCCGTATAATTACAAAACAACAAATAAAAGTTTTAAATGTAAAAATTGATCAAACTGTTTTTAAAAAAATTTAAAACACGATTATCTCAAAACTATATTTTTTGACCTAGTGTGTTTCGCTTGTAAGCCGACGAATGTCATGTTAGCTGAAAGAGAATTAAAAATGTAAACGAAAAATGCTGAAAAATATGTAGGGTGTCCCATTTAAAAAAATATAAGTTGGCATTATATTTCCTTAGTAAGACCCTCTAAAAAAATTTCTCGTGCGCCACAAGTTTTTAAAAATTTTGCTAAATAAAGAAGATATTTAACCCTGTTGTTTTCGAAATTTTTCAACAATCGCCCTGTATCTCGCTAATGTGGTGAGCTAAAGATGATTTGATTGGCAATCGATGTTTTAACGAAAAAAAAGTCATGACATCTTAACTACGTTTTTTCTATCCTCTCTAGTTTTCGGTATACCCACAAAACATGCCAATTTGGGACACCCTGTACAAAATCCCAAATAGGAATAATCGATGTTTTTCTGAACTAATAATATTTGGCCAATTATTATAAAAACAACCTTATGGAAATGAAAAGAGGGAATAAGAATTGGTGGAGAAATCGTAAACTGCATGAGATTTGCAGATGACACGGTAATTATGACTGAGAGTATAAAAGAACTACAAATTTTACTAGATGCAATAAATAGTGAATGCATTCAAATGGGACTTGAACATTAACACAGATAAGACCAAATTTATGATAGTATCAAGGAGTCCAATAAATGATGAACAACTAACCCTTGGTTGACAGCAAATTTAGAGAGTGACAAAATATAAATATCTGGGAGCTTACATCAACACAGAATTAAATCCAGACCAAGAGATCAGGGTACGAATAGAAATGGCAAGGGCAGCGTTCTTAAAATTCAAGCAATTGTTCTGTGACAAAAATCTGAATACTGCGCTGAGACTGAGGTTTGTTGAATGTTACGTCTGGTCCCAACTATTGTACGGGATAGAAACATGGACGTTAAAAGCGCAAATAGTTAAAAAGATTGAAGCATTTGAACTTTGGATATACCGGAGAATGTTGAGAATTCCATGGACTGCCAGGGTCACCAATGAGGAAGTGCTGAGAAGGATGGGTCGAGTTTATTGAGAACAATAAAAGTATGCAAGACTGCATACCTTGGACACATACTGAGGAATGATAAATAAAGTCTTCTGCAAGTTATCGTGCATGGTAGAGTCGATGACAAAAAGGGAATAGGTAGAAACAGGAAGTCATGGCAACGCAATATTCGAGACTGGACAATTATTCCACGTTGCAACAGACAGAAAAACTTTTAGAAATGTCGCCAACCTCCGTTAATGGGAACGGCATAGGAAGAAGAAGAATTATTAAGAACTAGTAATCTAAGAAGACTTACGAGCTAACGAGCTAACCAACTACCTCTAACAAAATTTTTACACGTGTTATATTAATATTTCTTAGTTCTTGATTTTCTATATTTTTCTTTATAACCAATCCACCCTCTATCTTCCTCTACGACATTTACTGCTAACGCTTTACATCTCCTATAACTACATTAGATATAACATGAGAAAACTTACTCGTTTATTAAACCCACATTCTGCTTTACATGGAAGGCAGACGCAATGATCTTCAATTTCGTCACCTTCGACTGTAGTGGATTCACTATCAAACGGACATGGTTTGCAGATATTTTTCTTGCAACAGCCTTCAGTCACTGTAACTGCTACAGACTTTTTGTCGCAAAGTCCCAGAAGTGGACATAGTTGGGGGTCACATACACATTCTCCATCAACCTATAACGAAAACAAAGAATATAAAATATTATGTCACTGATACGCTGAATAAGACGAAAATACAATAAAATAACATTACCGCAATAATAAATAGAAAAGAATATTCGCATATTACCTTTTTTTATTTATTACAACTTACAACCTACTCAATATATACAAAGAATAATAGATACATAGTAAATATGATCTAAGAGAAAGGGTTTGATTCTGATCCATCGCTGGTTCACTGTAAATCTTTTAAATCTTCTGACCAGTCTTTTTTTCTACTTGTTGGTTAAGGTAAAGTAAAGTTCTTGTAACCTTCTGGCTAAGGTCTAGTGTTAGGGTTTTCAGATCGCGCAGGCGCCCCTAACATGACTTAACGACTACTTTCGTAGCCGGGACCAACGGCTTTACATGCCCTCCGAAGCACGGTGACAGCTCAGTTAAAGTAGAAATTGAAAATTTTGTCGGTGCTTGGATTCGAACCAGGGCACTCCAGCTTGTTAAGCGAGTAACATAGCCACTGGGCTACGGCTACCACAAACTTGTTGGTTGAATCCTTCTTTGATAGGTATATGTTTAGATCGTTATGTAGAGTTTAGTAATAATAATATAATGTAGAGTTTAGGTAAGTTCTAGGTGGATTGAGTAGCTCAGTAAATGCCGGTGCCGGTCCCAAGCCCGAACAAAGGAGAATGGTTGAGGCGATGGGCTAGCCACTCATACCTTGTCAAAAGAAATAAATGCTAAAAATTTCGACCAAAAGCCTCGAAATACAAAGGATGAATCAAAACAAAGACGACTAATGCAACGGAAAAGGAAAATGATATTGGCTTCATGGAATATACAAGGACTTAGAACCAAACAAGCAGTGCAAGCAAAATCTACAGTGGAGCGAGTAAAGATAACAGAGCTAAGAGACGAGTCTCTATTGTCATTCGAAAAAATCTTAAAAAACAATATTAAATCGTAGACTGAAGTAAATGAACAACTGCTATTACTTGAAATGAAAAAGAATGGACACAACATCGTAATTGTCGGAGTTTATGCCCCAAATGAAGATGCAGATCCAGAAAGTAAAGACGCTTTCTACAACAAGATGAATAAAATACTCTCTGAAGTTAAAGAAAACTGTAAAATCTTTATATTACTCAATTCACGCCATACCAATACAGGCACGGTTTTCAAACTGATTATATTTCACTATTATTTACGAAATAGTAGATAAGTGATAAGTTCCTTAAAAAAGGTCAATTCGTTAATTTAAATATGTCTAGAATGTTGCATATTTTGGGTATTCCATGTATATGTTGGCCTATTTTGGTGCATATATTGCTAAATACTAATAAAATACATACGCAATAGCAACCTACAGATAAGTTATTGTTACTTTTTATATTTCAATTAATTTTTATGATCATCCCTATATCTAGAACTACTTGAATACAAAATAACACTTACACGGCCCTTATATACTTTAATAATTTCTTAATAATACTTGGAATATTCTTTCCGTTTATAAGTTGTTGCGCCATCTAGTATAAACTAAAACACTTACCAAATGCTTCTCCTTATCGAGACATTCACATTTGTACCCATTTATAACAGCATCCTTTCCACAAGGACAAGTTCCATTGATTTTATCGTCGTCTTTACAACCGACACACTCATATGTGGGGCAGCACTGTCCGGGAAGATCAGTGCCGTTCTTCGCCACTTGCAGTTCTGTCGGACAGGGAGGTTTCCTACATGTTGAGACGTCGCATTTACAGACATCTTCAGAAATAACGCTGTCAGGAGGGCAGGCTTCGATAGATGGCGCAGCCAGTAGCGCTGAAAAGAAATTAGATTGTGAGTGACAGGAATTTTAGTTGGATTATCTATGTGACGTGAGTATTAGTGTGTAAATAATATGCTTAAAAATGTTCTGTAACTAAATATTTTATCGTATGTTCAAGTTAAATACTTTATTAATAAGGGATTGCACCACAAATTTTACGTTTCTTTTTGATGTTTTGATTTTCGCTCCGGAAATCTTTTTCAAAAAGATTATTTTAAAATAAGGATTTGTTATAACATACATTATTCATTTATTAACATGTTACATTAATTTTTAATATTTTTTTTTATTTGGGACGAGTACTCGATTTACATGTTTTGTTTGTTTATATTAACGGATTCTCTTATCCAATACAAAAAAGTTTGTATAGTAATTATAATCAAAAGTATTGTTCAGGTACACTTACCTTAATATTTCATATTTACTACATGGTTAAACAAAATACAAAATATTCAAAAAGAGAAATCAAACGATTTCTACCTGGCGAAATCGAATTCTAATCTTAACCACTGTGCTTTCTAAAACTTGCAAAGCAAACAGCTTGATAAATTAATCGGCAAGGGAATCTAAGATTGGATTCCACATGCCAGTTATCATGGTCAAAATTCGTAGTGAATTCAATTTCTGGTACTCCAAACGAAGTAAAGAAATAAAACACAATGACGGTATTAGATTTTGATTCGATACAGAGCAGCGACAAGCCGCATATACGTATTTCGACCTCTTTAGGTCTCCTCAAGAGATATAGTCTCTGTACAAAATATTCATTAAAACTGGTGTGACACCACTATTGTATGTATAGGTAGCGGGTAGGAACTCCTTTTTGGACAGTCCTATCAGGGAAAGTGAATCAATCCCTGCCTTCCGCAGATTCCAGGTGTTTCCTGGCCCGGAAAACTAGTACCTGATAAGGGTCCCTTGTCCAGGGTCATGAATGAAGACCACAACGGCATCCAGGGCGGAGAAGAAGGTCTTCACAATAGTCAGGAGGGCGGAGGTGGCAGCCCCATGGTTTTAGGGCTTGTATAAAATCGAACCTGGAAATCGGCAGCTGGTTTTTCAGTATTTGTATTGAGCGGAAGTCATGTAGACCAGAACGGTCAATACATAACAGTACCCGGTGCGGTGGTAACCACTTAAACAGCGTGTACACTGCGGTGTAGAAAGCCAAGGGAATGACTACTACACTATTTTTCCCAGGTTTATCAATATGGCTGAGAAATTAAACGATGGCCCTGAGTACGGCCGCCTCTTAAATGAGGTAGGGCTGTGAAGAATCTCCCGCTTGGCCAAATTTGATATCGAAAAAAGCTGTAGAATGGGCACATGGAATGTGTGGAGTTTATACGAACGCGGAAAAACACACAATGCTATAAATGAGATCAGAAGGCTGCAAATATCAATTCTGGGTATTAGTGAAAATGTTATGCAGGAGAAGACAGTAATTATCATCGTAATGGTGTAGGATTCATAGTCTCAAAGAAGGTTAGCAAATGTGTCAGGGCGATATGCCAGGTATCTGAACGGGTCATAATGATTCAGTTGAACGCGAAACCCAGAAATATAAATTTAATACAAGTGTATGCACCGACAGCGGAAAGTGATACTGACCAACTCAAGACTAGAGATCTTACCCTTCTGATGGATGACCTTAATGCTAAGATAGGAAAAGGCAGACAAAATAACATTATTGGATGTTATGGACTGGGCGATAGAAATCAAAGAGGAGATTATTTCGCGATTTTTGCAAAGAACATAACCTATGTATAATGAAACACTTTTTGCAAACTACCTAAACGGAGATTATATACATGGAAATCTTCAGCAGACACTCCCCGTAATATCGTCAGAAACCAAATTGACTACATAACTATCAGTAAGCGTTACAGAAATGCAGTAAAGTCTGTAAAAACTTTTCCTGGTGCCGATGTTCCATCTGATCACAATCTATTGTTAGCCGAAATAAAATTAAAACTTTAAAACAACAACGATCCTATAACAAAACTGGATATGGATTTTATTAGAAACAATACTCAGATGATTGCAAACAATTTAGAGAGCAATTTTGAGAATTATGAACAACAAGAATCCATCGAGGGTCATTGGAAACAAATCAAAACTATAAGCAACTCAACTCGAAACTTAAAAGAGAGCAGTCAAAAAAAAACAACAGTGGATGAACGACGAGATTTTGAATTTGATGGAAAAAAGACGTAATTTTAAGAACCAAAGCGTCGAAATGTATAATGTAATTAATAAAGAGATAAGGACTAAAATAAGAGCTGCAAAACAAACACATTTCGAAAACAAATGTTTAGAAATTGAAGAGTTACAGGGAAAACATGATTCATTTAATAGGTATGTATAAACATATACAAGAACTGACAGGTCAGAACAAAAAACAGGCAAATAACATCGTTGATAGAGACGGAAAACTGATTATCACTAATTTGCATAAAATAAACAGATGTAAAGAGTATATTGAGGAACTGTTTAGTGATGAACCGAGCTTAAAATTAACGAAGTAGTTACAGGACCTGACATAACTATGGACGAAATTGAACAAGCAATACGATTAGCAAAGACCCGAAAAGCGACGGGACCAGATGAAATACCGAGTGAAATAATAAAGCTCTTCGAAAGTTTAGGTAAAATATCTCTCCTTCGTCTGTTTAATAAAATTAAGGAAACTGGCTATATACCAACCGATTGGCGGCTGTCGACTTTTGTGACGATACCTAAAAAAGCAAATGCAAAAAGATGTAATGACTACCGAACCATCAGCGTGATGAGTCATGTTTTACAGATATTTCTTTTATAGTTTTATTGACTTTGAGAAGGTCTTTGATCGAGTAAAACATACTGAAATGATAGCTATTCTTTAGCAGGTAGGTATTGATGATAAAGACCTACGCATTAATAAAAATCTTTACTGGCATCAACGTGCAAACATCAGGATTGGCCGGGATACTTCTGAAGAGCTTCAAATACGAAGAGTAGTTAGGCAGGGCTGCATTTTGTCCCCGCTACTATTTAACATCTATTCCAAATTCGTTTTCAATAAAGCAGTGGATAATGTTCAATGTGGTATAAACATGAATGGCGTCAATATTAATAATTTGATATATGCGGATGACACAGTGTTAATTGCAAGCAATTACGAAGAACTTCAACATCTAATTAACAGGATTACCATAACGTGTGATGAATATGTCCTTAAGCTAAACACCGCAAAGACAAAGGTGATGGTCGTCAGTAAAACGCCAATACAACCGGAAGTGGTAACAGCTTATGGTGAAGAACTGGAGAGAACTAACAGTATCACTTACCTTGGTTGTTATCTAAATGAGGACTGAAACTAGAGAGTTTTAGTGTAGTGTTTTGTACAATTTATGTTATTTTTAATGTTTCCACATTCTACGCTTGCCGGATAGTTCACATTTTGACGAAATGCCCCTGAAGATGCTATTTTAAGCGAAAGTACTTGGGCTAGATTTAATTAACTTGTGCTCGATAATAGCCTTATTTTCAAAGTTCATTTATTCGAGCATTCAACCTCATTTCAAAATTACTATAGCCAATTTGATAGCCAACGCTAGATAATCGAGCATGGCACATGAAGAAGTGAACCACTATTACTTAATTTTTTCAGCTAATACAATTGATTTAAAACCAACAACTAACAATATTTTCACAAAGAAAATAATAACTAAGAATGGAAGTATCTGATGTACTTTAAATCTATCATTTTTAATGTGCGTGAGGAAATATAGCATCGGTGATGTGGCAATATCTGCTATTTGCACTTTTGCACGAAAATGAGTTATTTGGTGCATTCTCTCTAAAATTATACCTTCTATCTCATTGTATGTGAAAACAGCTGACATAACCTCCTATCTCAATAGTTACATGTGAAGTGTCCACGTGTACATAGTTCGTGTGATTCCGCCTAGTGGATCTTTAAAACAAAACTATTTGAATAATTTTGTTGTGTTTTATCTAATAATACTACTGGAAAACATGTAAGTAAATCTAAAACCGTTATCAACCGAATTCATTTACTATGTGGCATTGTCTATATTATTACACATTTCTGAACGCATTTTTTTTAAATACAGGTATCTCGTGTCTAGAGCTGCCAAGATTCTTCAAATCCTGACAGAAAACGAAGTGGAAAAAATAGAGAAAATGCAAAGAACTTTAAAATTTTTGATGAAACTTCAACTGAACCAATGCATGTGGTTACTTATGAAGAACCAAGTACAAGTTTCAATTTCCAAAGAGAAAATTCAAATAATTTTGAAGATATTGTACAACTAGAAGTAGTAGATAGCGTTGAACCTAATGGTGAAATGCTAATTGAAAATGCAGAAGAAAACATTGACGAAACAACAGATATTCAGTTGACTATGCCTGAAAATGAAAATGAGAAGATATCCAATGCAGGGGCCGATATGACTGGAGTTCCTGATTATAGAAATATAGATGAAGGAAGAGAAAGAAGGAAGAATGCAGATCAAAGTGAATGGAAGCGAAATAAAAATAGAATACTACGGATGAAGGGTAAGGCTTACGTTGGATCGACTAGAGACAAAGATAATGTATTTCGGCATAATGTCGAAAGAGATGAAAGAAAATTAGGACCCACCTGTGTCTCTAAACTATGTGAAAAACCATCCAAAAGAAACTGCAGACAGTTCACAAAAGAAATGAAGATGGAAATTTTCAATTTATTTTGAGATATTCTAAATTGGGACCAACGGAAAATTTATGTTTGCTCGCATGTCGAAAGATATTATGTGACTAGGTCAACGACAGAAGGAGACTCAAGCAGGAGAGAGGGAACTCTACGTTACGCATTAACCAATGCATATGAGAAACTTACTGTCTGCAGGACCACGTTTTTGGATACTTTTACCTTATGATCTTTTACTGTTCAGAATTGGGTAAAAGAATAGAAATATGCAATTCAACTTGAAACTAAGTACTTGAGTAAGTCCAGAATAGATAAAACCACAGTGTCAGACTTTTTAAAGGCTTTTTTCTTAAAAATTTCTGAAACGAATTTTTTGACAAACTCGCATTTTTTTGAGGTTTATGGAGCAGATTGCAACAACAACAAAACTGAACCTTTGGGGGGATTTGTATTTGAAAAATATTTCAAAATGAAACTTGAGCTTATACCAGCCTAATATAGATTAAAGTAATTTATGTATTAAAGACATGAATGGAAATTTGAATGATAAAGCTTGGCAAAAACATGTTGTAATGCAATGGCTAAACTACATGAGGTGATTATAATAACGATGGATTTATAAGCTGTAAAAACAGCTCCATATTTGAACGCAACCGCCTATTATTTCAAAACCAAATTAAGCTGCCATAACTTCACCCTTTATAATATTGCCAACCATGACTGTAACTGTTATTGGTTTATAGAAGTTGATACCGATCTATGTGCATCAACTTTTGTATCATGCATGGTGGACTACTTAAAAGAAAATTGTTTGACTTTGAAAATATCAATTATAATATATAGTGATGGCTGCACGTTTCCAAACTGGAATGCAGTATTAGTCAATGCACTACTTAATTGATCGATAATATACAATGTACCAATCACTAAGAAATTTCTGTGCCTGAGAAGTCGCAAACCTGCAACTTCTCAGGCGCCATCGATGTGTGCGGCTTCAGTTTGCCAGCAACCATGCTCATTTGACTGTAAATAATTGGAGGCACGTGTTATTTACCGATGAGTTCAGGTTTACCTTGCGGTCTACAGATGTCCGTGAGAGAGTATAGCGAAGACCACATGACCGTTTTGCAGATTGTACCTTCAGTCTTAGGGAAGGCTATCAAGGGGGCTAAATTATGGTGTGGGCTGGAATTTCTCTAGAGGCACGCTGAGAATTGTACATCGTTACGAGAGGCTCAATAACAGCTACATTGATAAAATTCTCCAATACTTTGTTGTGCCTTACGCTGGTTTAATTGGAAATGACTCATTTCTGATGCATATTAATCCAAGCCTCACAGTGCGAGAATCACTCAACAGTTTTTAGATGAAGGAAACATTCCTTTAATGGATTGGGCAGAATTGGGCCCAGACGCAAACCCAATCAAACATGTTTGAGACATGCTTGGGAGAAGGATACGAAGTCGTGTTTGTGCCTCTTTAACTTTAAATCCGTTACAAGAATCCCTTTTAGAGGAATGGGAACATTTGCTAGGCATGTCAAGGAGAATTCTAAATTACTTAAAACAGTTTGTTTCGTTTGTGTTTACGTTCTAAGAATTAGAGTTTAAAGAGAATTAAAATTTTAAGTTCTTGTTTATGGGCATCTGTTTTCAAGTTCAAATAAATACACTTATTGTTAATTGTCTCGAAAGCACAGAAAACAGTTTAAAACCTCAAGTTTCTTGAACCATTTATTCAAATGATTGCATTTCAAAAGGGCGATGTACACGCAACTCTTAGTTTTATGATGATACATTTGACATTGGCCCAACCAACGGTCCGCCTAAGATGATTTTTGTCAAAGAGTTTTGCCCATATCGAGGGAATGAAGAGATCGAAACGAGACATCGGGATGTGCACATCTCCGGTTTAACCTGGATGTACCAAGGGGTTTGGCTTTACCCTGCCAATTAGCACATTTCAACAAAGGGTAAGTGATTTATTTGCACAGTTTATTTATTATTTACATTTATCCCTTCGATTTAAATTATTTATTATTTTTAAATAGTAAACCAGCGATTTCAACAAGTTTTACATAAACAATCTCTACAAATAAAAAGTAAAATTTTTTAAATATTTTTATCAGATAACGCTCCTTATACGGTAAAGGTATGACAAACTTTTGAAATATTTTATACAAATGTGGTCTCTTTCTCTCGTGTCGTTTTCCCATTACTGAGGATTTGGATTTCTTCCAATATTCCTATCAATTTTTCTCTATTGGTCTCTATCTCCAGCTTATCTGGGAACTTCGCAGAATGAGTTTTCGGCTGAATTTTTAATTTGGTTAATCTAGAGAACTCAATCGAACTAGAGAGGAAGATACTGCAGAGGAGGAATGGAGACAATTAAAAACAATTATAACGGAGTCAGCAGAGGAAACTGTCGGAAAAGTCAAAAGGCAAAGAAATGCGGAATGGTATGATGATGAATGCAGAACTGCAGTAGAGGAAAAAAGGCAAGCTAGGCTTAACCAACTTCAAAAAAACACAAGAAATAGCAGTGAGATTTATAACGAAAAAAGAATACAAGCGACTAGAATATGCAGAAGAAAGAAAAGAGAGGCTATGAAAAAACAAGTACAAGAAATCGTAAAGCATAACAACAGACGCGAAAGCAGAAAATTCTATAAATGCATTAAAGAAAGCACACAGTCATTTAGACCAAAACTAACGATATGCAAAGACAAGGACGGAGAACTACTAACAGAGAAGCAAAAAATTATAATGAGATGGAAACAATATTTCGAAGAAAATCTAAATGCAGACAACGAAAATGATCAGAACGAGACAATATATTATACGGCGGAGCTGCACATCGAAAATCCGAGTTATGAAGAAGTAGTTCAGATAATAAATAAACTAAAAAACAATAAAGCACCAGGAACGGACGGAATTTCGGCAGAATTATTAAAGCATGGAGGATCCGAACTCTGGGAAAGAATCCATTACCTAATAACATTAATATGGACGAAGGAGCAAATGCCAGAGGAATGGACAGTTGGCCTCATACAGCCAATATATAAAAAAGGAGATAAGAGGGAATGCCAGAATTATAGGCCAATTACATTGCTAAATGTAATATACAAAATTCTTTCTGGTATAATCTACAATAGATTATTAGAATACTCCGAAAATATAATTGGTGATTATCAAAATGGATTCAGACCAAATAGAGCCACTACAGATAACATATTCATACTAAGAACGATACAAGAAAAAGCTTATGAATACGACATAGACGTATATAATATGTATATAGACTTTAAACAAGCTTTTGATAGTGTGAAAAGAGACAGAATGCTGGAAGACCTTTGTAATCTAGGTATACCTAAGAAATACATCAGCCTCATAAAAATGACGTTGCAGGGTTCAAAAGCCGCAGTCAGAGTAGATGGAAAACTGACTCCACTGTTTAACATCAACATGGGAGTAAGACAGGGAGAAGCCCTATCAACCATGCTATTCAACCTAGTTCTTGAGGCAGTCATCAGAAAAACCAATATAACCGGCCATATAAACGTACATACTATGGTAATAAAAGATTGATGACATCGAAATTATTAGACAAAAGAAATAAAATGACTATCTACAGAACACTGATTAGACCCGTAGTAACCTATGGATGTGAAACTTGGGTAATGACGAAAAAAGATGAAGCCCAACTCAGGACATTCGAGAGAAAAATGCTGAGGAAAGTATATGGCCCGGTACAAGAGGAAGATGGCACATGGAGAATCAGGAGAAACGACGAGGTTAATGAGTTAAATGAAGGTTATGACATTGTAAGATTTGTGAAAAGTCAAAGACTGTCATGGCTGGGACATGTGCAGAGACAAAACGATGCAAAAACAACAAAGAAAATGTTACAATGGAAGCCCATAGGAAGGCGAAAAAAATGAAGGCCCAGAACGAGATGGTTGGATGACGTGGAAGACGACCTGAAAACAATGAACATAAGACAATGGAGAAGAAGGGCACAAGAGAGATCTGAATGGAAGGACATAGCCAGACAGGCAAAGACCCATCCAGGGTTATGATGCCAAAAGAAGAAGAAAGAATCAAGTTGGTGATCGTCGTCTTGATCTTCTCTCCGGAACGTTTCTAGAAATAATTAATCTCTAAAAACTATCGTCACCTCTGTGAACTAAGTGACCAAAAAATTGAAGAATACGTTGCAGAAATATTGTGGACAGCCTTTTTTTAATCTCGAGTTTGTTTTGAATGGAAACGTTTGTCCTATGAGCTCTCCACAGTCACAGTCTTTTGCGTCCTCGATTACCTTATCTTTGAGATAGATCCAAGTGCTCTCGGGGTCACTATCTACTTGGTCAATTATTTTTTATGTATTTAAAGACATGACTTTTCTTAGGGGTCTTCTTTTGGGGACTTTAAAATGAAGTCGAACATTGTAACGATGTTCACATCGTTAACAGTTTGAACCGTGGGAGTGTCAATGTTTGCGCATCCACTTCCTCAGCGAGATGGCGAAGTGAGTGGGATTCGGAGCGGCTATTTAAGGCATGTGAGTAGCGGAATTAGTCAGTCTTGCAGCTAGCGCTCTAGGCTCCCCGACTCGCAAGTGTATTGAACCTGCGAGACAACCCGGACAGAGAGATTTCCGCATTGAGGATCATACTCTGTCCTTAACTAAGCAGAACTCATCGGTATTGTGTACTGAACATTGCCGTGGGCCTGCACAGCCGAATATTTTTGTTTGCGAGTGTGATTGGAGCTTCCGCTGTATTGAAGCGGAAGCGAGTATAAGTCTGCGTGCGATCGAATTCACATATTTTATTTGTTTGTTATTAATAATAACTTTTTCTTTCTTTTATAGACGTTCGCCGGGGAATTCCTTCATCGCGGGATCCAGACAGGGACGTAGAATTCGTTTTATTTTTATTTTATACGGCGGAGAATTCATTTTATTTTTATTTTTATTGTACATACGTTAAATTAATAGATATATTTTTATTTCAACCTGTGTTTTACTGAGTCTGTCGTCCCGAAAGAGTTGATCCCTCTATACCTGGAGTTGATGATCGATTCCACAGTCAGCGCCAAGATATATTTTACTTATTAAGATGTAGTCTATTTGATTTCTTGTTCGTCTATCTTTTAAGATGTGGCTTTTTAGGAGAATTTTGAAGATACCATGAACCGATCATATTACGAACGAAATGGTGTTGCACAGAATGGGAAGAGACAGAGAACTTTTGACCACCATTAAAAGGCGAAAGACAGCATATTTGGGGCACATACTTAGAAATGATAAGTACGAGTTGTTGCAGCTGATTATGAAGGGTAAAATCGAAGGAAAAAGGGTTCTGGTAGACGACAAATATCCTGGCTGAAAAACATTCGCGACTGGACCGGGTTAAACACACAGATGCTCTTAAGAAAAGCAGAAGATAGAGACGAATTTGCAATAGTTATAGCCAACCTTCATTAGTGGAGACGGCACTAGAAGAAGAAAAAGTTCGTCCATCTGGGCTGCACCATGTGCATAATCTCCGTGGATGATGTGGATAGAACGTGTTTGTTCCACGTCCAGCATCCAAATATGGTTTACGTACAAAAAAAGTGATGCATATGTACGAGCACGAACTGAATTCCTTATAAAATTACCTTTTCAATAAGAAATCACACTTATTGGAGATAATATGACAGTTGAGGATAGAAAGAAAAGATGTCATACAAAAAAGTGACGAATTTCGAATTTATTCAAAAACATGTATTTTTGTGTATACGATATTAAATTTGTTTGTTTTCGGTACCCGATGTATATTAATTGCAATAGTAACACTAAACAAGAAAATCGTTTCATAAAGTTAAAACAATTTTAAATTATTCAAATATAGTTTGACCTGTAGAAATCCACAGTAAATCTTTTAATGTTCCTTGACAGGACCTAGTCAGGCCCACTGACATTAATATCCTGCCCCGGAAGCCACTAACTCTCGATACTCCGAACGAGGCCAAACAATGTTTATGAACTCTGCAAGCGTCTGTATATTATGTCTGTATGTTTATTTGTATGTATGTTTGTAGGATACTCCAGTTCAAATAAACCCTCCTAATTCAGTATTTATGGTGCATCGAGGCCCTACGGGCTGGATGGATATGGTTACATGCGCCGGCCTATTTGCTGTTGTCAGTCGGGATGTTTCAGTGCCGTGTCGGCGAGGATCAACAGATTTAGATCTGTATTGTAGCACACCAAAGAAATAACAATTTGCTACCTGTGGAGTGAGTTCTTGCAATAAAATAAATACAAAAAAAAATCTGGCAACAAGTTGATATCGTTTAAACAAATAAATCTATAAGTATGAAATTGTAGGTTAAGAAATGACATGGCAAACGTCATCGTTTCCTGTATCGCAGCCTTATTGTTTCTTTTTAAACAGCAACGTAGGTTGTGTGATATATTAGAAAAGCTTATTTCTTCCACTTTTCAAAAATGCTAGTTACGTGACATAATAAATAAATAATTAAATAACACAAGCCAGCAGCGGCCGGTCAGGGTCGGCAGTGCCGACCCACACCTTTATAAATATTATAGATTTTTTAATATTTAATTTAATCAGTATTTCAATAAATAATTGTGGCAGGTAATCAGTTGATGTCATTTGTTTTTGTGAAATAAAAAAATATCTGTGAGATAATAAAGACTAAATTTTATTCATGGTTTTTAAAAGAATTCGTCCAATCTGAGCGTTAAGTGATCCCTGCGTAGACACTTTTCAAATTGATGATCCGATATCGGAGACATCCATCCGCCTGTGAATTCTTAAAAAGGCACGTTTTGTTTTTTCGGCAAGCCGATCCCAACCTTGACGATTTACTTGTAAAAATCAACGGAATATTAGTTGATTAGCAACCAAATATACATTTCTTTCCATATGAACTTAATTACCAAGTACGGCAAATTTAAATTTGCCGATGTTTCATTTGGATTGGTGATTGGTCGCGAACTGTACATTGCGAGCGCGGGATGAAATGTTATTTCATATAAGAACGTAAGTAGTAAAGTGAAGTGATATTCAGTGCACGAACTAGCCTTTCTTTTTGTGATTTATTTTTATTTTCTAAAGTAATACTGTGATACGTTACGTCTGCCGTAAATAGTTAAAGGTTAAAGGGTTTTTTGACATATTAGAAGTTTTTTTTTTAAATTAAAGTGTAAACAAATTCAGGTAAATTAACCTAAAAAATGCAAGCCATGGGAGAAACTGTAAGTATTGATAAGTCTGATATTGTAAATTATATTTTGCATAATGGGTTTTCATCTATTCCATACGAAGAACAAATTGTTATTAAAAATAAGGGGCGTCCTTTGCCTAAAATGTCCCGGCTTATAAATATTAGTGCGGGTAAGGGAAGTAATAGATCATTTTCAGATAATTGGTACAGCAAGTACTCATGGCTTACCGGGAGTGAAATAAAAAACAAACTTTTCTGTTGGCCTTGCATTTTATTTTCGACAAATAGGGGCAAACATCAAAATCCGTGGTGTGAATCTGGTTACGATAATTTAAAGGAATTATTTAGGGCTTTACATAAACATGATATTTCGAAAGATCATACTTACAGCCAGATTAAATTAGATTTATTTGGAAAACAAAATATCTATGTTTCATTAGATAATGCCCAACGTGAAAATGCTATTAAACATAACGAAATTGTAAAAAATAATCACGCAGTTTTACGTCGTTTAATTGATATTGTAATTTTTTTAAGTTATCAGGAATTATCTTTTAGGGGACACGATGAATCGGAGCATTCGTTAAATCAAGGTAGTTATAAAGAACTAATAAAAATGTTTTTACATTTTGAGTAACGTTATTGAATCTGAGATTCAAGAAACCATTTGCTTTTCACTAGAAGTAGATGAAACTACCGACATATGTCATTCACAATTATCAATTGTTGTTCGATACCCGTTACGTGGTAATATATATGAGAGGTTTTTAGGTTTTACAGACGTGAGTAAAAGCCATAAGGCAGAGTATATTTTTGGTGTTTTAAAGGACAGATTAAAATTTTTTGATATCAAAAATAAATTGGTAGGGCAAACTTATGACGGCGCTACCGTGATGTGTGGTGAATTAAATGGTCTCCAGGCAAAAGTTAAAAGTATTGCACCGCAATCTTTATTTACTCACTGTTATGCGCATAGAATTAATTTAGTTTTGCAGGATACATGTAAAAAAATTATAGAATGTCTTCTTTTTTTGCCAGTTTAAGCGGATTTGCTTCATTTTTCTCAAGCTCGCCTAAACGGTCTAATGATTTAGAACGGTTTGTTTCGAAAAAAATGCCAACAGTTTGTCAGACGCGATGGAATTTTAAATCTCGGTTAGTTTCCACTGTAGCAGATTTTCGTAAACAGCTTTTGGAAGTTTTTGATTTTATTATTAAATGTGACGATTTTGAAAGTGATAATATCTCGATCCGTGAAGCAATCAGTTTGAAAACTTTATTAAATAATTACTCTTTTAACATTCTTTTAAATATTTTTAAGAAAGTGTTTACCCAAACCGATTTGATATTCAATGTTGTTCAAAATCAGTTAACTGACATTATTTGACGATTCAGGTTGATTAAAAATTATCCATCATTCTTTAATAAAATAAAATTAGAAAATGAATTAAAAGTTTTCGGAAGATGGGATAAGTTACAAGATATGTATAATTTAATTTATACAATAATAAAATATTGTCATTAATTCTCTCATTACCACCAACGTCTGCCTCAAATGAACGAAATTTCTCTTGCCTCAAAAGAATCAAAACGTATTGTCGAAATACCATGAAACAAGAGAGAATGTCAAGCTTGTCTCAAATGTCAATAGAAAAAAAACTTTTAAAATCTCTCCAAAACTCTAATAAATTTTACGATGACGGTATTAGGTACCCATTTTGCTACTTCCAAACAACGTAGACTAGAGTTAATTTATAAACATGTTTATATTTTAAATTTATAGAAAAAAACAAAAAACAGGAAAACAAAAAATCTCCTATGATGATTGAAGTCTTTAGTTATCTCAGTCTGAAGTTATCTCAGTCACCTTGTGTAAAAAACTGTGGTTGTAAATTTTTTTTATCGAGGATTTTCCTACTTTCTGTTGTATAAAATATATTAAATTATAAAATTTGATATCTCTTTTGATTGTTATTTATTTTGTAATTTTATATACACGGAATACAATTAATCCCTTTATCGCTTCTCAGGTTTCGTTTGCGTAAAGTAAAAACTATGAAAATTCATGCCAATAGTAAACGCAAATTTTTTTTTGATATTCCCTTAATATGATGTAAGTAAAAATGTGTGTATATTGAATTAAATAAGATAACTTAAGTACGAACCTTTTATATACTAACAAACCGTTTATTAATATTAGCAAAAATTTATACTCAGCCCCACGCTAACTGGTTCCCAAATAAACATCGTATCTACATTGGAATTTTACATTTTTACGACTGGGCCATTGTTTACAACAATCAATAAAATAATCAACATTTTTATTTCCATTTAAAACACCAGATTTTTGCCTTTTTATATAACCACCAGACTCAGTTTATATGTATACAATCAATCTATTGTTTGCAACGAATAGTGCTTGTACAATGTATTTCCTCACGGAAACAATAGAAAAAATACAGTGGAAATATCGAAAATTGAGTAGGATTGGGTATGACATGGCACGATTCATATGGAACAAGATATATAAGTTAAAAATTGTATGTAGTGGGATTAAACTAAAATGATTGTATTGAGAATTTCATATTTGGTCTCATGGACCATAAGCACATTTGACGGACACCAATTGTAAAGAAGAATCAATCAAATTCAACATGAAAAAATAAAACAATACCTCTCTATCTTTTCTGGATGTGTTAGTCACATTAGACTCTTCCAAAGAAGTAAAATATCTGTGGGTACCCTAAATCAAAAATACACCTGGAATATTCATATTGAAAAATTCTATCCAGAGCCAAATTGGACAAATGACCCTCTGGCCACATAAAACGATTATTAGACCCATGGTCACATACGTATCACTTTTATGGTGGAGAAAAACACAACAAACAACAGATAGCGCCAAGCAGCAAGAAGTGCAGCTTCTAACTTATCGGTAACCACAGGAGTAATGTCAACATGCCCTACTGCACCTCTACAGGCGACGCTGAATCTTCCTTCCTTGCAGTTCTGCATAAGACGAAAAGCAGTAACCACCGCCTTAAAACTGCGACAGATACAAATATTGAAACCTGGAGATCTAGTTGGCGACCTAAAAATCGTGGAAGAAATTCCATTGGATCCCAAGGACCGGCTGACAGATACCATGACAGTCAAATCGACTTCGAAACAACCTTTGGAAGTGACATGAGTGAAAAAGTTTAAGCAAAACTGAAGAAAATTCATTCGGATGGTATACGGATGGATCTAAGATAAATGAAAGGGCAGAAGTGGGTGTTACTAGGCCCAATTTCAGGCTATCCAAATCTCTTGTAAACACCCCAACTATATTTCAGGTAGAAATACATACTATAGACATTAGTGCTATAGAATGTCCCAACCGAAACACTCTCTTGTTGACATTCTTGAGCGCTTATTTTATCAGACTTCCAAGCCGCTTTAAAGGCTCCAAAGTCATTTATTTGTGAGCCAAAGTTGGTTTGGGACTGTAAACAAACCATCAAGAAGCTGGCGGAATGCAACAAAGTAACTTTGATGTGAGTGCCAGCTCACAAGGGAATTATACGAAATGAGGAAGCTGACAGCCTCGTAAAAGAAAAACCCCATTCCAGAATTCAGAACCCTTCTGTGGGCTTTGTGCCTCCAAAATGAACGATCTTCCTGGCCCCTCGGCATACGACCCCCAGCGCATACCACTTGCCCCTACGAGTCCGACACCAATTGGAGGTGGCACGATGCCGAAGCATCGTGGGGCTCCACCTCCCCCGTAGTACCTGTGTTGCGGGTCACGCCACCCTTCCGTGAGTCCCCCCCCCCGGAGGCGGAAAGGCACGCAGGTGGTGGAATACCACCTCGCACGTAGACAGGTCACCGCCGAGGAATCACTCCTCTACCACTCGTAAATCATTCCAAGGTGGGTACGTGCCGAGTCAAACCACACCACCCTCCGCGGTGTCGGCTTTGGGAAGTGCATACGTACCCGGCTCGTTCAACCTCACCTGGCTCTTGTGGAAAATGAGAGTAGAGTGGTCCCACGAGACGCTCGTCTCGGATACTAGGAATGTAGACCGGTGACTGAGATGACTAAGCATCTCTTTGTGTTTCTACCAACCCGACACCTCACACGACAGCTCTCCACCTCTCATATCCGCCCATTAGTCGCCTATTACGACAGGCAGGGTCCTCTGGCCCCGGCCGTATTCTTATCTCCTCGAGCCGGAAGAAGCCTTCTATGGACTATCGAAAAGCCACGTCAGAGAAGAACTCTGGACCTGGAAACTCAATCAACTAAAATTATATTACCAGGACACATCAGGGTAAAGGCTCATAAAAGTGTCGCCTACTGCAACAAACCGCCTTATCGAAATGTATCAAAACGTTCTGCAAACGACTAAAATTCCTGAAAAGGCTCAGTCTAGTGCTCTAGTTCAAGGGAAACAAGTCACCTAGGACGCTGGTTAACTTCATCAGAAGTATTGGCATCCTTAAGTTCAATTGGATTAAGTTATGCACAAAGATCTCTATAGGTAGAAGTGCGGTGAGGCTGCATGTTGTATCCACTGCAATTTTACTAACAGTGGATTGCCTGATATTAATAGAATATTTTATATTAAATGAATTATATATGTATTTCTTTTATGTTCTAGTTTTATCCCCACAACTAACCATAATTACCATTAATACTTGCGACACAAATGATATGACATGACATGAGTCTCATAGACTCTCTAGATTTAAGTGACTTTTTTCTGAGTACTTCTAAGAGTCCTAGCTTTTTATTTTTATTGGTTTGGTCTATTCTGGTAAGCCTAATGTCAAAGATAAAAAGAGGTGGCATCTAGTGCCTCGGTAGACTGTTGGTGATAGTTCTATATAGACACTCAATAGATAATCAGGTTTAGGAACACAATCTGCATTTACAGTGCGCGTTGATGTTCTATTGCTAGCATTGTAGCCTGGTTCAAGCTATATTAGGTTAATCAAAAAATAATAAGAAGACGAAAAGAAACATCTATAGAATTATAAAAATGATAATAAAAGTGATATAATTCACATTGTTTTAACCCTCTCGCTCTCGCATAGCTTTACAGTTATGTAATATCTTATACATCTGTATAAGACACAGACATTCTGTAATAAATATTGTCTAGTTTAAAGTAACTTCTAGTATAGCGAAGCATCAATTTATAAGAACCGTTTACATGGTGGTTACTGCGTTATACATTCTATCCAGGTAAGCTCTCGTAATTTCATAAAAATATCAAAAATTATTGGTCATCCAGTCAATTTTATGTTTTTATCTGGAGTACAAGTATTATATTATTAGATGTATACAAATATTTTCGTCACATATTTCTTAGAGTGACTATAACAGGACTCTAAAATATAGTGTCTTCAATTGTACACAATTGTATTAAAAGGAAAGTTTTATTTTTTTAAGATATTTATTTGATTCAACAAATCATGTCTAAGAGAAAATTTTTAAAGAAAATGAACTTCTTGAAGGGCTAGAAAAGGGCCTTTCTGATATAGAAGGCCTCGAAAATGATTTTAGCGATGAATATGAAGATATTATAATGCCAAGAGGAATTGTAGATCCTTGATATGGAAGGTATAATTGTGGATAAAGCATTGTGGATGAGGAACATCCGACTCCAAACTCTGAAGAGTTTGAAGATATTTATCTAAATATGGAAATATTTAAAAAAAAACGAGATCATAAGGATGCAAGACGTCAAGTTCCAAACCTTTCGGTTAAGAATGAAATATATCCAATAGACTATTTTATGAAATATTTTACAAAAAATTTATTCGAAAAAATGATGAATTGTACCAATGTTCATGCTCTTCAGAATAATAACAATCATTTCTCACCAACCAATTTGAAAGAGCTAAAAGCTTTATTTGAATTACACATAATTATTGGTTGTTTAAAGTTTCTATGTCTAAGTATGTACTGGAATAAATCATTGAAGGTGGCAATATTTCATGAGACAATGTCCATAAATAGATGCTATAAACTTCGAACTAATCTACATTGTATTGTTCTAAAGCTATTTTCTTGTGACATTTTAAATTAATTACTATTTAACTGGGAATAAGCCACAATTAAAGATAAAAATACGTTTATTGACGTTTCAATTTCCACTTCGGAAATCGTTCTCAAAATTTTAAGAACGATTTCCGAAGTGGAAATTGAAACTTCAATAAACATATTTTAACCTTTAAATGTGGCTTATTCCCAGTTAAATAGTAATTAATCTACATCGTGTTAACAATTTGGAGGACCGAAATCAAAACTACCAGCTGTGGAAGGTGAGACTAGTCTTCAATTCAGTACTAAATAGATACAAAGAGCTAGAAGAGCTTATCGAAGAACTTTTCTGGGACGACCGAGGCAACCTTCCGGAAATAAATTGCATGACAGGGCCGTCAATTCTAGAAAGCGAGGTAAAGGCGGCTTTAAAACAGTCTAAGAATGGTAAGGCTACAGGTCCGGACGACATACCCGTTGAACTTATTAAGGTGATGAGTGAAGTGAGCACGAAGGAGTTAACTGAGCTGTTCAACGCCATATAAGATTCAGGTAATATCCCAGAGAAATGGCTATTGTCAACATTTGTAACGCTACCAAAAAAACGATCTGCGAAAACGTGCGAAGATTTCCGAACTATCAGTCTTATGAGTCATGCACTTAAAATTTTTCTTAAAATCATACATGCCAGAATTTACAAGAAATGCGAAGAAAATGTCGGTGAAATGCAATTCGGATTCCGCAATTCCATGGGTACACGTGAAGCACTTTTCACCTTACAAGTCCTACTTCAGAGATGCCGCGATGTCAGTTGTGATGTCTATATTTGTTTTATTGACTACGCCAAGGCATTTGACCGTTGTCAGCACCAGAAGATGGTCACCGCCCTACAAAGAGTAGGATTGGATGAGAAGGACATTCGGATCATCATGAATTTATACTGGAACCAGCGTGCTCAAGTCAAGGTCGAAGACCAGCTGACCGACCAAGTGAAGATCATGCGAGGAGTAAGGCAAGGATGTGTGCTATCGCCGACTCTTTTCAATATATACTCTGAGGAGATTTTTACTGAAGCCCTCACAAACCTAGAGATGGGAATCCGAGTGAACGGTGAATACATCAATAATATCCGCTACGCCGATGACACTGTGTTACTAGCAACCAGCCTAAACGATCTGCAGGCCTTACTAGACCGAGTGCGAACTGTGAGCGTAACATACGGACTGAACCTTAATATTAAGAAAACTAAATTCATGGTTGTCAGCCGTACAAATTTAGATCCCGGGGCACTAATGGCAGGTAGCGAAGAGATCCAGAGAGTCGACAGATTCACTTACCTCGGAACTACCCTCAACGTACAATGGGACTACGCTCAAGAGATTAGATCCAGAATTGAAATGGCACGGTCTACATTTATTAAGTTGAGATCCTTGCTGTGCTGCAGTGATCTCAGTTTGGGAACCAAGATGCGGATAGTGAGGTGCTACGTTCTTCCAGTGTTACTATATGGAGTTGAAGCCTGGACACTGACGCAAGCCACTGAAAAACGAATCGAAGCCTTCGAGATGTGGATATACAGAAGGATACTAAAAATATCTTATGTGGACCATGTCACCAACGTTGAGGTCCTACAGCGCATGACAAAAGAAAAAGAAGTGCTTAATTTAATTAAACAACGTAAGCTTGAGTACCTCGGCCACGTGATGCGGAACGAAGAAAAATATCGAATTCTTCAACTCGTTATGCAGGGTAAAGTATTTGGCAGAAGAGGACCGGGACGCCGTCGTATCTCGTGGTTGAAAAATCTCCGACAATGGTTTGGGATGACCTCAGCGGAGCTGTTTCGCAGAGCAGTCAACAAAACCATGATAGCCTTGATGATCGCCAACATCCGGACCTGATGAGGCACTGAAGAAGAAGAAGAAGAAGTTACCAACGAAAAAGAATTCCGAAAGAAGCAGAGGGGATTTTCTGTTGAAGTGATATCAAATGGTGAAGTTGTTTTGGTCAACTGGCTGGATAATAAGCCAGTAGCAATGGTTTCAAACTATGTAGGAATAGGAGATTAAGACAAAGTAAAATGTTGGGATAAAACTGCAAAACAAATAGTAAAGGAATACAATACTTCAATTTGCGGAGTCGACAAAGCCGACCTCCTTATATTATTATATCGAACAAAAATGGACACAGAATGATATTTCATGCGGTGGATATGGCAATTGTAAATTATTGGTTAGAGTACAAAAAATATTGCCAATTTCTCGGTGCCCAACGAAAAAACAACTAGACTTATTGCACTTCAGAATGGAGATAGGGGAGGTGCTCATCAAGCCGGACACACGAAGAAAGTGGGAAAGCTTTCAAAAACATTTTATATTACATACTTACATTTTGTTTAAATTTTTACTGTATTTTTTCATTTTTCAATAAACAGTATAATTTATTTCATTGACGACTAATATCTACAATTGTAGATATATTTTTTTCATATACCTAAGAAAGCAAATTTTGAAAAAAACCATTCGGGGGTGTTAATTATATTTTACTAGAGATATTAACCAAAAAATAAACAAAAAATAATTTTTACCTATGTAAACGAAAACTCTTGAGTGAAAGGGTTAATGTTTTGTTCAGTGCACCACAGAGACTTGCATTATACTTATAGGAACATAAAAAGTGAAATAGATAAAAATCTCGCATTTCCAAGCGACTTAACCCCGTAGGTTAAGGTACATTATTAGGTGGTGAAATTAGAATTTCAAAATAGCCCCAGCTCAAAAATATATCACATCTCTAGGAAACTAAAGCGCCTAGAATGGTAGTGTTTAATGTTCCAAGTGTCGTAAATAACGACCCCGGAACACAGGATAGGACACGCGTTCGAATCCGTCGTCTTTCCATAAAACACTCCGGGCGATATTGAATGGTAAACTCGTGCAATTATTCCGGGGAGAAGCAGTAAATTTTTCCGTAATTTGCCGTCTTCGGGATATGGTTGCGAGTTACTAGTTGGTTCTACATCTTGATTCGATGCAATAGAGGTAACGCAATATAGAAAATAGTTAGACTTGCGATGATGACTTTATGATTCGTTAGTTTTTATTCGCTAAATGTTTCGATCAACTGCTTTGATAATAGGCCTACTTAGAAGTCGTTATTTTTTGGAGTAAAACATAAGTATAGATTGTATACAAAAACCTATCAGGTTGCAGTTCTATCCTAAACAACATATTTCCAATTTGTTCCGATTATTTTTTTGATAGTCACCTACTACTTTGTCACCTACCCGTGGCATCAATGGTCTTTCTCTTGCACCTCGATCTTTGTCTCCTATGTTGATTGTGGCGTTTCAATATTGGTCCTTTTGTCTAGCAGTGTGGCCTAATTTTTGACCTTACCAAGTCATTGGCGTTCCTACCGGCGTACCGGCGTTCCTCCATAGTCAATATACAAAAATAGTTTTGGTTTTGTCAAGCCAAAGGAATAGTGACCATTTTTACATAAAGTTTGTTTAGCAGTAAATGGTTGACTTCAGTTAGTACCGACTATTGGCGATGTGCAAGTACTTGGATGTGATACGAGAAACGATCGTGCGCGAGTAGCGGAGAAATCTTGCATTTTTTACTGCACATTTCATAGATTTCATAAATTCATATTGTCAATTGGCAAATTGTCATATTTCATATTCGTTTGTTTATTTACACCTTCTGTCACTGAAGAAAATGGGATTTAGTAATTGCTGTGTTATAAATTGTAAAAATACAACAAAAAATTGTTGAAAAGTTATTTGGTGATTTACTTTCTCAAATCCAGTTTTTATTATTGCATCCATATTAACAGTAATGCTGTAATTTAATAATATATTTATTTGTATTTACACTACATACAACGTTTACCTTTTAATAACATACCGACATAACCTCAATCTTACTTTTTTTTCTTATTCTTTTTTGGGGCTACGTCCTTGACAGTTATCCGGTAACCTCGATCTAACATGAAAGCGCAGTAAATTTTGCTGATTTACGACACCAGGTGTCGCTCTCTTGAACTTGCACGGTCCCAATAAACATCCTGGGTTAACCGATAATAGTATAAAAGGCCCGGTTTCAGGTAAAATTTAAATGTTTTTTCGTAAAATTTGTCAATCTTCATTTCTTAATGTTGATTTAATTGCGTACAATCCAAACTCATTATAATTATACAGATAAAGCTTATATTGACGAAACTGTATTGATAAGAGGGTTTTTCGAATTTGATGGTAGTGCACGACGGGTTTGCTAATCACTTATTAAGTGATTTTCAAGTATTTATATAATAAGTTTATGGAACTGAAACCAGTATTTAAATACGAGTTCTTGATAAAATTTGTTTGTCTTTATGTATCACAGGAAATGTTAAGTAGTATAACTCATTTTATTTACTACGTTTTCTATCATTATGTGGCGCCCTTGTGAGAATAATAATGGGGATTCTTCTAGTGTTCCGGTAAAAAAGAAACATTTATTTGTAGATGCAAAGAAAATTGTAACAACTATATACAATATCTTATTTAAAAGAGGACTTGACACAAATTCACGCTCTGAGTGAAATATGCGATTTGACGAAAATACCTCTTCACAAGGAATCTACGTTCCTGTAGTTAGCTGTATACCATGTATTAAAAATTTAATTAAAAATCCTTTGTAATAGGTATATATTTAAGGCCCAAACGGGCTAAGTTAAAAAGACAAAACGTTTTCGGAAACCATGTTCCATCATCAGTGTCCTAGAAAATAGTTAACCACTTAATTAAAAAGAACATACACATAAAAAGTTTGTAGTGTCATCTTTGCAGATGAATAAGTTATGTATTTTGATATTATTCATAATGGATATGAGGATCTTAGGGTGTTCGTTCAACTATTGTGAGAAATAAACAAAATTTGATGGTTGGGATATGGTTATGTATTATGTTTATCATATAGAACTCAAATTATAACTTAAAAAAGCCCTATCTGTCATAATACAACACTAGGTACATGAAAAAATTTTTGATGAATAAGTTATAAGTTGAATGTGTCTGCTTTGTGTACTGGACTTAACTTGAATTTGAAAGATTAATAGATGGCTATGTTCAAATTGAGTAAGAAAGAAATTTATGGTTGTTTTGAATGAATGGTGGGATACTGAACCACTACAGAAAGCTGAGATCACCAGAGGTCCGCTACCAAACCCTAAGGGAATTGTGTGAAAATGTAAAAGGAGGACTGAAATGTTTGTTAGAAAGGGTTGCTGAATGGTTTAGGATTTTTTGGGGGCTAACAAGAAGCATGGACAGTAATAGATATAAAGAGTTAGACTTGAAGTTTGGTTTAATGAAGAGAAGAGGGGAGAGATGGAGAGTATGTTATGTTGAAGTAAAAGTTTTGGAATGGACTGAAGTTTGATGATAAATGTGGATTTTAGTTGAGAGATAAATTATGGGTGAAAATTATGAGAATAGTTGGCGATGAAGAGGGAGGAAGTCTCGATTGAAGGATACATGACGATTGACAAAATTTGGGCTTTTTTGTTTTTCTTTTAAAATTTCAAAATCTTCATATAAATCTAATTTAAGGAAGTTTTTTTTTGGGGGATGTTGTGGATAAGTGAAACCTTATGATGTTGTGGATAAGTTCATAAATGATCTACATAATCATGTCCCAACCATCAAATAATCTTTCGTTCATTACATATAATAGCTAATAAAATAAAACTTCCACACCTTTTAGTCTGTTACCACCTTGTCAGACATTTATGTTCATGAACTTATAACTCAAAAATTTTCACATTTGCCAGGTACCAAATGTTGCTTCTGACATACAGGGCCTTCTGACATATTTGAGTTAAAAGTTAAATAACACGTGAACATTTACCAAAACAGTTTCATTTTATTTATACCAGAACACTTCCAATTATAGATAAATACATTTAGATCCAACCACTAACATCAAAATTTCTAAAATTCAACCTTCCACATGTGTCTAGTTTATATTTTCTGGGTACCAAATGTTTAAGAAACATAAAGGGCCATATAATAAAAATTTTTCTATATTACATTGCTACATACATGTATAGTTGGTTGCCTAACTATAACCATACAATTTTTGCTCCCTTTATATCATCTTATTTACATAAATTTAAAACTACAACATTGATGGTTGATACTGTTATATTAGTTTACTTATTTTCACAATTTTAAATAACGTTGGCTTTTGTCTTAAGTAGAAACATACAGCTACATTGACTGCTCTGTGATAACTTCCGTCATAACTTAACAATATTGTCATCAAATGTCATTGCCAATCAGTTGCACTCATACAGTCCTCGAAGACATACCGTCTCAGGACCAGCAACTTCAACGTGGAGTCATATGTCGCCATGTTACTTAATCCATCGGTAACTCTATAATCTTAAACTATTATAACATAATTTTAAAACTAAATGTAATTAAACATCTGTTAACGGGTTTTCACCCACATATTTAATCTTGGTGGCTACATTCATGTACTCCTAGTAAGTATTAACCACACTGTTCATTAACCTTGTCAAAATTTTAACCTATGTTCTTTTTAATTAAGTGGTTAACTATTTTCTAGGACACTGATGATGGAACATGGTTTCCGAAAAACGTTTTGTCTTTTTAACTTAGCCCGTTTGGGCCTTAAATATATACCTATTACAAAGGATTTTTAATTGAAAATACCTCTGACCACAGTAAAACGAATTACATCAAATCAATCAAAGAATTACAGCTTTTGGAAAATTTAAAATTTTGAAAAGTACTGGCTATCGAAAGCGTATAATTGACAAAACACTAGGTATTATGGAATTATGGAATAATAAATTACAAAAATGACGTTATACTATATAACTTCGATAAGAAAATTCCGTTCTGAAAATCGTTCGATAATTTACCTCGACGAGACATGGTTTGACACACATTCAACGCCACCTAAAGGGTTTGCCGATTCCTCCGGTAAATATAAGACAAAAGCTCTGTCAAATAAAGGAAAAAGAATAACGATTTTACCTACTGGATCAGGAAATGGTTGGGTTCCAAATGCCCCGTGGCTTTCTGCAAAGTATATTAAAGACTTCTGCGTCGACTACCATGAAGATACAACGGCAGAGCTTTTTGAAGAATGGTTTAAAAATAATTTTATGCCAAACATTCCTTAGCATAGCGTGATAGTAATGGACAATGCAAGCTATCACAGTCGCCAACTAAGTAAAGCTCCAAACTTGAATAATACTAAATTGGAAATTCAAAATTACATGGAGACGAATGATATGTATTTTTAAGAATGTTACACCAAACAAGAGTTTTAAAGGTTTTAAAAGCATTTTTTGTAAAAAAAGTATATGCTTGTGATACATTGGCAGAGGAAATGGGACATACAGTGCTGTAGCTTCCACCCTGTTATTGTATGATTAATCCCATAGAACATATGTGGTACGAATTGAAGTCTAACGTGAGGTCACAAAATATTTCTCCAACGTTAAGTAGTTGTTGTAGAGTAAATAAGAAAATGCGTCAATGATATTATTCCAAGTAGTTGGAGAAATTCAGTCCGACATGTAATAAGTAAAGAAAATTCATATGTTTATGTAGATCATAATATAATTTAATCGATCATAATTAATTTAGATAAGGATAGCGATAGCGAAACAGAACTATGTGTGGAGTGATACTGTCATCAAATTTACAAATGTTACGAGTAAAAAAAAACGGTTCTTTTCAGAACCACAAATTATTATTAAAGTTTGTTTTTCTATAATCTTATCAATTAAAACAGATTGAATTTATTTTAAAACACATTTGAAAATATTAATTTCAGGTATATAAGGCAAAGCAATATATTTTGCAAACCAACTCTGTTTAGCTTGTTTATCGCTAATCGCTCTGAATCGCTCTGAACGGAACAAGTATATAAGGCAAACCGACTCTGTTTAGCTTGTTTATCGCTAATCGCTCTGAACCGGTCATAACAATGGGCAAAGTCAGATAAATTTAGTAATATTTACGACAGCACTATAGTTTATTTTTATGAACGAGAGAGTAATTAGCAAAATTTTAACTGGTACCTCCGACCACTCCATGGGCGTGCTCAATATTAATTGAAAAATTACTTTGAATAATTGTAAAAAATAAATGAATTATTTCAGTGTTATAAAGTGTTATGTGTATGTAAACAAAAGTGACCTCTTTTATCACACACTATATTAGAACTGACTGGCCTACATTAAAAAGGGTTTTAAAAAATTCACTTTTTTTAAATTTTTAAAAATTACAAAAGAGAAAAAGAGTTTTTAAAACCGTCTAAGGTATGTTAAATAGATGAATAAAAATATTAATATAAAACTTACAGCTACTTGTTACAAATCCAAATCAGATTCAGAAGATGAACTTTCAGAACCAAGATTTATAATAACTGGCTCGATCATTTTATCAGTAATATTGTCCAGCTTCCACATTTTTTCCTCTTCTTTAATAGTGTGATTTACTGCCTTTTCCCAGTTTTCAGGTTTTACATTATTTACGGCCTCCAAAAACAACTGTTTAACATCATGAATTTTAAAAGTGGTATTTTTTCTTGAAACTTCACTCTTTATCTGTGCCCATACCAGTTCAATCGGGTTTAATTCACAATGATATGGTGGGGATCTAAGTACTGTCATTCCACGATTTTTGGCAATTTCATCAATTTCGTATTTTTTAAATTTTTCTTTATGAAGGGCACACAACGAATAAAGTTCCTTTCTTATAGATCCGGGATGGTACGTAATATTTTTTGAACTCAGCCAATTCTGCAAGTCTTTTTTTAACCACTTGGTTGTGGGCAGTCCTTCTATAAGTCTGGAGTGATAACTTGCATTATCCATTACTATTACACAGTTCTTAGGAAGAAGATCTATCATTTGTTCGAACCATTCTTGAAAGACATCAGCGTTCATGTCTTCATGGTAGTCACCGGTACGAGTTGATTCAAAAGTTAATAAACCACCTTCAACAAAACCGTCTGAACTGCCAATGTGTACTATTATCAGCCTGCGTCCCTTTCCTGATGGTGGGTTTAAACCAGTAGATAAGTTATTTACAAAAGCGTGCCTTTGACTTGTAACAGTTTCATCCTGCCAAAATTTATTTGGTGTATGACCCTCGTTGATCCATGTTTCATCAAGATAAAATATTTTTCTTTTTTGGTTTCTCATTTCCTTTATGGTTCTTAGAAAATGTCTTCTCCATATGACAATATCGCTTCTTTCTAATAAAATAGACTTTCTGGGATTCTTTTTCCAGCGGAAGCCTATTTCTTTTAAAAGTTTCCATAACGTACTTCGACTCATTTCTGGGTAATCCTTATCATCTCGAACTGAGACAAGAACTTTATCCAATGTTGGAAATTCTTGTCTAAAGAAGAATTCATGCACTTTCCGTCGAAGTCCTTCTTTAAAATGATATTCTATTTGAAATTTTGGTTTCCCTGGAGCATTACGTGGCATTTGAAAACTACCACATTTCTCTTCTTTAATAACTCTGTAAATCGTAGATTTCCCAACACCAAGTGTACTGCTAACTAACTCAACGGTCTCATCAACACTTTCACATAAACGTTTGTCTGTAAATGATTTAAAACAATTAAATATTAATGTTTTTTCATTAACTGTTAAAGGACCAATTTTTCGGCGTTTACACGGCACTTCCAAATTTTCCATAACACTAGTATACACAATAAACTGCACCTTGCAACTGAAGTACCTACTTTTAGTGAACTGTTAAGAATTTTGAATACGCCACTTGGACCTTCCTACAAAATGGAAAAACCCACTATCACATTTTCTGTGGAATAAGTTTAGAAGGTAATTATCTAGTCAATTACTGTCGTAGATTCCTGGAATTAAAGAATTAAATGTTTGATTGTTGAAACCCTTACTTCGTGGAATGCACTCATTTCAGATAAAATAAAACGTTTTATTTTATCTAAAGAATTAAACTTTATTTTGCAAATAGGTAGGTACTTATTAAACTTTTATTGGTTATATATAACCAATAAAATAAACATCTTACATTTCTTGCAAATTCATTAGTACCTGTTAACCTCCATCACTCCGACACTGGCAACCTTATTTAGGGATTAGTAACCCTCACAACTATTGTATTCTATTCTGCTCCAACCTTTATACCTGGTGGTCATACTCAATTTAAAATTGTTTTCCTATATACTTCTGTAAACTTGTTGACAAATATCTGTTTTTCATTGAGTCACCCGTATCAACAGTTTAGGGATTTGCATACATAATTTATTGTTTTATTACTCTCTCATACATAAAAATACACTATAATTGAAGTCAACCATTTTTTGCTAAACAAACTTTACATACACATAAAATTTTTGCGAATTTAAACATTACAAACATATATTTAATATTAACAATTTAAGAAACGACAAATACACTAGATAAAAGTATAAAAACATGAAATGTCGTCATAATAGGCAAATACCCTGACCAAATTAGTACTATTGTGTAAAATCTATACTTAGGTACTCCGTTTTTGAATAGAAGCAACAAAAAGTGTGACTTGATTTTAAGCTTAAACGATAAATGAAGAGCTTTTTACTTCTTCTGACAAAAAGTTATACAAACCAACATTGGTCGAAATGTTTACGCTCTTTGTCAACCTAAAACGTTGTGCTCTAATAGCATCTCTAGATCTTATATCGTGATCATGGAAAGTTTATGTTAAACTTACCTTTGTTGGCATGAATTTTAATCAACGTTTTATAGAAACGTATATATATATATATATATATATATATATATATATATATATAATATATATATATATATATATATATATATATATATATATATATATATATATATATATATGTTCGGAAAGATTTCCGCGGTTAGTACAATAAAACCTAGAGCTAAGATTAACATTATTACTAAAATTAATATTAAACTCACCAGTCTTCCGGGTTGAACCGCGTCGTAATCCATTTTGCCAAGCTTTCGGCATCCTCTCTGATGCCTTCCTCAGGGCTTCCGAGGTCTCAGTCTCCCGGTAGTAGTGATCGTGCCGTAAATAGTGAACAGTGTAGTAGTGTCGGGGGGCTCGGGAGACTGAGACCTCGGGAGCCCTGAGGAAGGCATCAGAGAGGATGCCGAAATCTTGGCAAAATGGATTACGACGCGGTTGAACCCGGAAGACTGGTGAGTTTAATATTAATTTTAGTAATAATGTTAATCTTAGCTCTAGGTTTTATATATATATATATATATATAATATATATATATATATATATATATAATATATATATATATATATATATATATATGTATAGAAAGTAATGGTACTGGCATAACACCTTAATCTAGAAATAAAGGTTTACAGTGTCCCCTATACTCTTTCAAAGCATATCAACAAATATTTTAAAGCGAAAATGATAAAAATATATCTCACTCGTCCTTTGTTTAATTTTTATAAAGGATTTTCACTCTCTTCATCTTTAGAATATTATTTTCTTCACATTTTTGGATTTTCAGTATTCCATTTTCATACAATACTGATCGTAGATTTGCGTTTCCTTTCACGTACGCATGGCCCAAAATGCAGCAACTTAATAAGGCTGAAGTGTATAAGCAAAATGAGAATCAGTATCGGTCCGTGTAATATGGAGAACGCAAAGTTATTGGACCATGTTAGGGATCTTTCTAAGACAATCTCTCCGCTTGTGAAACACTATTCTTCGGATTGATGCTTCTCCCAATTCGTACAAGGAAAATTTTAAGAGATTGAACGAAGCCATCGTTCCTTTAAATTCTTCGGTGAAAAAAATTTATACTCGATATATTGTTTTCATTGATCGAGTTCGTACAGCAGACAGATAAACGGGAAAAGGGTGGTAGAGGAAAATAAACCAGATGTAGAATTTGTCAACTTGTATAGCGATAACCACTTTAAAGCTCTGAAACTCTACAAAATAAAAATTAAATACAAAATTAATATTGGTGTGCCATTGAGAAACACGAGGCTACTTGATGACAAATTAGAATTTTTATAAGAAATATTTAAGAGGTAACTTGGGAAAATTCTCCCACAATAACTTCCACAACAAAAGAGAACAAATATCCAAACAAAATCACAAAAAATCATAGTAGAAAAAAGAAAGTTAAGAAAAAATGGCAGCAATACAGAGCTCCACGAGACAAAACTAGTCTAACTAATGCTACACAAAAACAATTGATTCCTTTTTAAGTAATTTAACAGCTGACTAGAACACAGATTATTTGTTATGGAAGGCAACAAAAAAAAGAAGAGACCAATTATTTATTCTCCTCCTATCAAGTTGAAAAAAGGCAACTTCGCTAAAAGTAATGAACAGAAAGCAGATCGATTTGCAGATCGTTTAGAAAGCACACTCAAACCCAACGAGAATGACGGTGAAGAACTGAGATGTAAAGAACTATTCTGAACCGAAGAAAGAATAACGTTGATATCATTCTCTAGTTTTCCGAGAGCTTAGTTTACTAAGCTTTTTTTTTCAACTCTAACTTGGTGTTTTATTTCGGCGAAGAATTTGTCATGTAAGAAATTACCTGCCTTTCTCAAGGCAGGTTACCGAAAACTAAAATATTTACAAGTCCATAACCCGAAATTGGAATTAAGTAGAGAAGCTCTCAATGTTTATTCCGAAGCCCTCTACAGAACACCCGGGATATCAGAAAGTAGTTAGACCCTTATATTTGTTCCCCCGAGGTGACATTAGGTTTGCAGTTCTCGGGGCTATAGATAGATATGACATTTAATTTTTGGTAGTCCATTGTGATGTTCATATGTATTATTCTTTCGGAGATATAACGGCAGTTATTGATGTCTTTAAATTTTTATGGACTATGCTAGAAAATATTGGTTATAATATCTCTGACTTTTCTTCTTGGTATCTTAGATTGATGTCCATGTTTTTATTTATCAGTTCTTCTATTATCTCTTGGCCTTTGTTGTTGAAAGAAGTGATGTTCCTTCTCGCTTTCCTTTTTTTTTGAGTAGTTCGTCATCTTAAGTTATAAATGAAATGAGGTTGAATGCTCGAATAAATGAACTTTGAAAATAAGGCTATTATCGAGCACAAGTTAATTAAATCAAGCCCAAGTACTTTCGCTTAAAAAAGCATCTTCAGGGGCATTTCGTCAAAATAAGAACTATCCGGCAAGCGTAGGATGTGGAAACATTAAAACTAACATAAATTATACAAAACACTACACTAAAACGAGGACAAACAGTTTAAAATTAGACAAAATTACTTCTACGCTACATTCTCTGTCAGTTTCTGGAGGGATGAAAGTCTTAAAATCTTTTTTAAGCGAAAGTACTTGGGCTTGATTTAATTAACTTGTGCTCGATAATAGCCTTATTTTCAAAGTTCATCTTAAGTTATGTCTGGTTCCGAGGCTTTATATCGATTCTTTGAGTCTTGTTTGCTTTTACAATGAAGGATAATAATGAAGAATAATGTAATATTTATTCTAACCTCTAAATTGTCATTTAGTTATTTAAATATGGCTAAAACTACGTGAACGGAGTGATATAAAATATTTTTAAGGGTTTTTTATTTTTAGAGTATGCCTGGTAAACCATTTAATTCTCAATATATATATATATATATATATATATATATATATATACATATATATATACATATATATATACATATATATATATATATATATATATTATATATATATATATATAATATATATTGTTATGATATGTAAAATCGAGAAAAATATTGGTTTGATTAAAATATTTCAAAGTTCAAAAAATTAAAATAATTCAGATAAGTCGAATAACAAACTACAAACATTTCGAAGAATGAAATTCCTTTATCTGTGGATTACCTATATTGAACAAAACGTAAGATATGCATAAATTATTTTCTTTGTTAAAATATATTTGAGTGACCTGATGAGCTTAAGTGAAATCTTAGACAAGGGAAGCGGGTGTTCCAAAATAAATTTGTGCAGTAATTAGGACAATAGAATAGATTTTAGAAAGATATGTTTTTGTTAGTTCATAAGAATTGGTAGAAAAAGATTAGTTTGTAAATAAGTTTTAGGAAATTTTATAATTGTAGGTAAAAATTTGTTTGTGTTATCAAAATGAAGAAATGGAAGATGTATGACGCGTTTTGATTGGATGAGATTGAAAAGGGTGGGACGGTTGGTTTGAGAATGAGACTTTAGTTAGTTTCTTTGAAGAAAAAGAGAAGTTAGTTGGTTTCCAAGGGTGTAAGGCGAACGGCCGTTGTTCTCGGGTAGTTTCCCAGAGGTAGGAAGCAGTAGTAGTGAAAGTTTATGAGTTTTCGTGTAGTTAGTGTATCTGACAGAAGCTGATCCAGTAAAAGATTGTAAGTCATATTTTTCTACTTATATTCCAAGAGTCACTGTTCAGGCCAACGAGAGATTCAGTTTATCGTAAAGAGAAGATATTTCAAGAGTCATTTTTCACTCAGGCCAACGAGAGATTCAGTTTATCGAGAGGAGAAGAGGCTAGTACAATTTGAACGATTCGTGCATTTGAAGGAGATCATTAAGGACGATAAACTTACAACAATTTGTTGTAAGATTGCTGATTACATAGGAAGCTGCTAAGAATAGATAGTATAGGCTACAAGGAACAAGGATTTGGACCACTCATGATCAGAGAGAGATAGTTTTGTTTTTCTGCAGTTTTCCTTTTATTGATAACACAATTTTTACAATTACTTTAGAAAAGATATAAATATTTTGATTAGGAAATTTAGAATAATAATTGGAATTTAGAGATTTTAACTAATATTGTTTGTACCATTAATTTTGAAGGTTCACGTACGTAGAACAAAATTTTGAGAATCATTATATGAGATTGTGTTCATTGAAAACATTTGAGTGTGAATTTTATTTCATTATTTTTATTTCAATATATAATGTTATATCATATATGTTTTTTATTATTCCGGTATTCTTTGGACCTTACCTTTCACATGTAAAGCATAGATATTAAAGCACGAATATAACCCTGAGATAAGAGAATTAAAAAGTGTGATAGAATCATAATCATATCATTTAAATAATTTTAATTAATTAATTAATTAGCTAATTAATTGCTTGGCGCACTAAGATTTTGAATATCACAATAATATATATATATATATATATATATAATAATATATATATTATATATATACTATATATATATATATATATTATATATATATATATATATATGTTGATAAATTGTATAATTTATCAACATTGTATAATTCTTTCTTTAAGAGAGTAACTGCTGCATTAAAGATATGACGGATAGTATGAACAATTATAAAAAGGAAAGAAAATAATCATATTCTTTCAAATCCAGGCAAAAATAGAGCTCGTCAGAAAAACAAGACCACCGATCTAATTAAGGGATTAAAAATAGAAGTGCGGATTACAGTATACGATAAGTACCAACAAAGTAAGTACCGATTTCTTCAATCTGAATTTAAAAAATAAACCAGAAGGTACTTTTTAATCAATACTTTATATACATATATGTTGTAAAAGAAGATTGATGAAAGTAACGTAAAGAAATTTGTGCTAAATATATTGATTAATATTAAGTAAATTTTTTGTAAGTTTTTCAATTTAAAATTCTTATATTGACTCTTACTATAAACATTTTCACGAAACAATGATATCAAAAAATTTATTGTGTTTTTTTTATTGAGAATAATTGTAATCCAGATCTGCTCGGAAAATTCGAAAATATTAAATACGTTGCTGCATAAAATATTCTTTGTTGTATAAATAGGTGATTTTTTTTATATATAGAACAATAATTTGTTAAAGTAGACAATATTCTAACCACATGCAAAAAGTAGAAATGCAGTTCTCGGTTAAATCATCCATTCCTAAACGGGAACTTTGGAAACTTTCTCCCAACAAATTGAATCATTCAAATGCGGCTCCGTCGTTTCTCTCCAAATTCCTTATCTCCATCTCACTCTGCCCCATATTCTATTTGTCTTAAAGACAAATTAATTTATTTTTCGAGTGCCGAGATTTTCTGCGAGATAGTTGTAATTTAGCAAAATCCTTTCGTTAAAATTATCCTGCTTGGAACAGAAGCGTGCGGTAACCAAGAAAAAGGGGATAATGTTACACCGTTAAACTTTAGCGCCCTTTCTTTAGTTTCGAGAAAAATATACAGAATGAAAAATAAGTATCTCCAAAAGTGAAATTATTGTTTCCTGAAGATTCATACACTACATATTCATTTGTAACAATGTTTGGAGTTACCACAATGTAAATAAATTAGACCTAACACAAAAAATCGTTATTAGTATAGGCCACGGAATCACACGGGGAATTATACGGCTTAGTAATTGTTTATTTACTGTTCTGAATAACGTAATATGGATTAACATTATGCCTGAAATCCACCTTAATAACAATACCATTCTGTGATCCATATCGAACAAGCAATTTCAAACTAATAAAATATTCTATATCTCCAGATCTACTTAATGGATTTTGATAATTCTTTTTTTAATTTGTATGTAATTTCTACGTACATTACAAATATGTAATTTGTTTATATATAAATTAATTAATAAATAGTCTAGTTTGTTTAAACAATTCGTGCAAAAATAATTTTCTTCCAAAAATCTATTTTTTTAATACTAGTATCAACAATCATAGAAAAAATCGCGTTTTTTTTGCATTAAATTGTTAATAATTAAAAAACAACTCCAAATTCAAGGCAGGAAACAAGTAGGTTTTCTTCATATAGGTCTACAATAACTAAAAAAGTTGTCAGAGACCTGGATTATTGAGTGTCACGAACAAGGTCTATTTTTTGCTTATTTCCCTGGAGTATATATTTGATTACCATCTGCGTAATTTCTTTGCCGCTTAATGTTGCAATTGTATTATTTTCTAGGACAATAATATAACACGTATACAAAAGGTAAACACACTTCTTTGTGGCAGTCCACAATGCATTCTGAATGCAAAGTCCATTCTGCTGTAATTTCTTTCAGTTCCGTGTATGTTTATTCCTGTTTAATTCAAAAAATATCTTTACAAGATGCAGGAGTCAATTATTTGAGAGTATCGTTTTGGTAAATGTAGTCTTAGTTTATAGTTAGGGCATCTTTGCCATACTTTATCATATACCTGAGTCACGTCCTAAATTGTCCATCATATTATCCTTCATGATCCATATTTCACATCCATGTAAATAGTAATACAGTATATTTCATCATCATCAATGGCACTTCAACTCTTCGTGAGTCTGTAACGCGGTTACTATTGCCTCCCATATTTGTCGGACCTGTGCCAGTAATTCCCATTGTCGCACTCCCATTTTCTTTAGATCTTATAGTATATTTACATATAACAAATTAAAATCCTTAGTTGTAAATTTTTGAAATAAGTATTCAGTATACATCTAAGTTTCATAAATGCTCCTCATAAATCTCATAAATCTAAACCTTTGTAATCCGGTCTTTGTTGACAATTAGTTGCATAGGGCCGACGTTTACTAACCACAAGTAAATTATCTTATTTCTTTTATTTGACAATAATAATTGTCTGTTAGATTAGTATTGTAATAAGTAAATTAGTCTCTTACTGAATGATAATAAACAAACACATCAAACTTATTCTGAAACTATTTCTTGTGTCATGTCATATTTTATTAGATTTTGGTGTAATTAACCACAACCTATCAAATTCAATATTAAAAATCAAAATTGGAAATGATAGCGTGACTAAATTATTCCTTCCTTCAAGAAATTTTAAAAAGAACTGATTCCTATTACTATTCAGTGCAAGGGACAGTTATTTTGATACTTATATCGAATAAAGAATACTGTTAGTTTGCGGTATGGACCCCAAAAAAATATTTTATTTGAAAAGATTGATAAAGGTATGGAACTGTGGGAAAATATGCTACAAAAATTGCAAGATTTTTATTATAATTTTTATTTGGAACACCTTCTGAAGAAACATTAGAAATAATTCTATATTTACATAGTTTCATTTTATCAATTTTAATGATCGTGATACTAATCAAATTTTTATGATATATAATTATAATCTTTTTTATAATTTTTATTTTCCGTAAACTTTAATCTACGTTAAAATTCAGACCGTCAATTCTTCCGTAAAGAAGTAACAAATAAATTATGTATGTACCTTTGTTACATTGTAAATTTATGAATAGATTATATTACTTTGATCTGTTATTCTATTTACTCAAAACACCACTAAAGAAAAATTTATGGTTTTACTGTAAGCCCAAAACCTGTCACTTCAGGGGTTGTCCCGATTGTATAATCGGCTCGAGTAAAAGATTAACGTATTTTTGACCTGGGCTTGAGAGAGATATCTGAACGAAGTTTAGAATATTACTGCATGAACAGATTTTGTTTTCGTAAAGAAAGAAATTTTTGAAATAGAGATAGCCCACTGAAATTTACCGTTAGGATTTTCGAGGATGAGCCTTAACAGTACTTTTTGGGGTAAGAGCCCGTCGCTACCTGCTATATAATTTGGATATTACCAGTGGAGTTAGTTAAGAAAAAGCCATCACAGAAGTCACTCGCAAAATCTCGTAAGCTGAAAGCACTAGCTCGCCTCGCATATTAATATATTATATTTGTAACTAAGTAGTTTGCATCGCAGTATTCTTCATAAATATTATTAAACCAATCATTCATAGTGATCAGTGTTTCCTAAAACTGCAGTTATAATTTAAACACTTAATTTATTCAAACCGTCAGTGTTGCGATTAGTGCGCTATTAACATAGAAACGACATTCTGCTAAGCAATTCAACTTGTAATTATATCTTCTTCTTCTTCAAGTGCCATCTACGCACCGAAGGTCGGCAATCTCATAGCTATTCGGACTTTTGAGAGAGCTGCTCTGAAAAGTTCATTTGATCTGTATCATTTCATCCGTACTACTCTCTCAGGTTGCGCAGCCAAGACATTCTACGCCTCCCTATGCGTGTCTTTCCTTGTATCTTTCCCTGCATAATCCCTTGGAGCAAGGTGTATTTTTCTCCTCGTGTAATATGTCCGAGATATTCTAATTTTATTGTTTTAATTGTATTTAAAATTTCCATTTATTTATTCATCCTCCTCCGAACCTCTTTGTTTGTGACATGTTCTGTCGACAACATTTTCAGAATTCTTCGACACCCACAGCTCGAATTATTCCAGTTTTTTCATTGATGTCGCATTCAAGGTCCAAGATTCCATTCCGTAAAATAAAGTCGAAAAAACAAAGCACCTCGCCAACCTAACTCTTAGTTCCAGTTTTAAATCCCTGGTACATAGCACTCTTCCCATTTTGTTGAAATTTGCTCTAGCCTTTTCTATTCTTATTTTGATCTCCTCAATGTAATTATTTGTTGAGTTAATTGTTCCCAGAGATGCATATTTGTCCACTTGTTCAACGTTGGTTCTGTTTATTAGAAGATTCTCATTATTTCTTTGAGTTTTCGATATTCTCATAAATTTCGTCTTCTTGACATCCATTGTACTCTTTTCCATCCTGTGCTGTTCGTGTCACCAGTCTCTGAAGATCTTCAATGTTTTCGGCTAAGATCACAGTGTCGTCCGCATATCCAATGTTGTTAATGGGAACTCCATTTACCTTTATTTCAGCTGTTTCATACTTAAGAGCGTTTTTCAGGATCTCTTCGGAGTAGGCACTAAAAAGAATGGCAGTAATACGCATCCCTGTCTCACTCCACATCTAATTTCAATTTCTTCTGACAGCTGTTCGTGAAAACGTACTTTTGCTCGCTGTTTATAGTATAAATTTGATATGATCCTGAGGTCGTTGTAGTCAATCTTCCTTAATTTCAAGACATTCATTAATTGTTTGTGTCATACTTTATCGAATGCTTTATTATAGTCAATTAAACCTGCGTATATATCTTGATTGACGTCCAGGCATCTTTGTATTATTCTGTCTCCGGCTTCTATATAAAATGTAGCTTCTCCAATTTTTAAATTTTAAAGTGTTTGTTTGTCTTTGTTTAGTGTATTTGTTATGTCCCAATTTACATTTATGACATTCTGTTACTGCTGGATAGGCCACAACTGACGAAATGCCCCTGAGGATGATCTTGTGATCGAAAGTACTTGGGCAAGATTTGATTAAATACTGTGTTCGATATTTGCCTTGTGTACCATCAAAGATCTTTGTATTAGTATATTAAGTGAAAAACGAGCTTCACGCGTTCCTAGGCCTTTGCGAAAACCAAATTGTGTATAATTAACGTCTATGCCCAGTTTGTGATATATTCGGTTATAGATGACTTTAAGTAGTAACTTTAGCATATGAGACATTAAGTTAATGGCGCGGTAATCGCGTTTTTCTTTGTTGGGAGACAAATAAAAATCGATGTTAACCATTCTTTGGGTAATACGCCTGAACTATAAATTTGGTTCAAGAGTGACACTAAAACATCAATGTGCTTCTCATCTAGAATTTTTAGGATTTCTATTTCTTATAACACAGTGTTTCCGGACAGCTATCAGAAATTGATATTTAATTCTATCAATGATTTAAGTTACTGTTTAATCAGTTTTTCATTCCAGCCATTGGTTTGGCGGTCCTTCGATTCTTTTAAACAAGTTATTGTTTAACCAATACCTAAAAAATATAACAAAAAATGTAAAGCCTATCGAGTTACAATTCATATTAACAATTTTTTGAAGACGTATTTGAAAATAATTCATACAAATAAATATAAAAGTATGTAAAAATGCGTAACAGACACACAGTTCGGGTTTAGCAAAGTACTCTATAGGTACTCTAGTAGAGGCAGTTTTGCAATTTATTTCCTATTCGAATGAAGTACAGAGCTCTGTGGGACACAAACGTTACTATAAGCAAAGACTCCCTTATAATGAATATAATCTATTAAAAGAATTGCAATTCTTAGTCTGTAGGCGCGTATCTCAAAAATAGCAAAAGAAAGTACTGGACTCAGTTTTGTCTTTAACCTTTAATCATTCAAGGCACAGTGACATTAGACAATTACCCCCAATAGATTTATACATTGCAGGTACGATGAGATTTAGAATAGGTTTCGAGAATATGGGAATAGGTTTTATTGTAAAAGGATACCCACTACACTGACATTGTAAGAGACACACGATCAAATAGAGTCGCCTACCTCATTCTAAAAACTAAGAAAGCTTAAGCTAAAAGAAAGTCCAAGCCTAAACACCCCCTTCGATACAAGAAGATAAAAAATTAGAAGCATGAGAATATATGGGAAGATGTGTTGAAGAATCTTAATTGGCAAGAGAAAAAAATAAGAATAATGGGTAATATCTTAACCAGCTATGATACGCCATGATGTCTTCCTAGTAAAAAGTGATGAAAAGGAGTTACAGAATAAGCTTTTGGATAGATAGATAGAGAAACGCGAAAAATTTCGTTTGTGAAATAAGGAACTATGGCAAACAAAAACACATATAGAGCATATCAAAACCGAAATACAAAATTACACTAATCGTACGATAGAGCAGGTCTCATGGTACATATACTCAGTGATATTAAAAGTCTTTCACCCAAAAGGAATAATTTCTGGAACTTAATTTTTTGGCAACAGAATAACTATATTTAAAACATGCTACGATAACAATACCAATGTTTTATCTTTTTACTTTTTATAAAAACCGTGTTGACTGTACGGCAATGATTGATTGTGCGTGTCTGCCGTGTGTGGATAAACGAAGGTTAAAAGAACACAAAGAAGACCAACTACTGGTCAACCGAGGCGTACCAAAAAGAGTCAAGATAGGCGCTTTAGATTACTGGCTCTGCGAGACCGTTTTGTTGCTATGCGTCAAATTGCTGACCAATGGTTTGGAGTAGTACGTAGAACTGTTGGTATGCGTACACTATACCAATCGTTTTCGAGCCTTTGGACTGGTTTCATTTCGCCTACGACTAGTGCTTTCTTTGACTGTAGACCACTGTTATCAACGTTTTAAATAGGTGCAGAGACCGGCAGCATTGAGTGGCAAAATGGCGTAATGTAGCATTCAGCGATGAATCACGATTTTGTTTAGGAATGCATAATGGTCATATGATGGTAAGACGCCGCCGTGGAGAGCGACGAGATATTGGGTTTGCTGTTGAGAGGCATTTACACTGCACAGTTGGAGTAATGGTTTGGAGGGCTATTGCCTATGGTAGCCGGACTTATGTTTATTCGAGGTAATATGACAGCAGCGCGTTGATGACATCTTACAAACTACCTTACTGTCCCTTCTCGACGGCCGTCGAGACGTCCTTTTTCAACAAGACAACACACGTACCCATATTGATCGACAAACTATGGACTTTCTCCAAGAAGCTGGCGTTAATGTTGGGATAGATATGAAGGGAAGGAGACTGTCCACTTTGTACCATCCTCCACAGACTCTGCCACAGTTAATACATGAAGTTCAAGTTGCTTGAAACGACGTGCCAAAAGCAGACATCGATCATCTTATTCTGTCAATGCCTAGATGTATACAGGAGTGTATTCAGCTACGGGGTCGCCAAACACATAATTTTTTTTTATTACTTGTTAATAAAAATTTGTATTAAATTAAATGATGATGATGATGTTATGTTAAATTTTAACATCATCAAAGTTTTTGAATCTTTTGGCTGTAGTAATACTGTGTATAACTAATATAGTTTCATTATACATTGACATTTTGTTTTCGACACCGTTCATAGGTATCTTATCAATCAGTTACCAGCTGAAGTCCGTTTGAAGAGGTTTACTCTCCGGACACTGGAACTCACTTAAACCATGGGTGTATGTTACCTGAAGTTAAATTTAATTTAATATCTATTAAACATCAAATATTTCTAACAACATTATGTACAATCTTTTGTAACCCTATGTATTTTAAAGGGTTTTTACCCTGATATTTTGGTGGCTCAGGTATGTCAACCTTGTAAGTATAACCATTTTTGCGTTTTTTAACCCTAGTCAAAATTTTAAACCACGTTTGCTTTAACTAAATGGTTTATACTTATTTTAGGCATTTTAAACCTGATGATGGAATAGGATAATTCTGAAAACGTTCGTGTTATTTGATGTAGCCCTTTTAAGGGTTTTTTAAATATACACATTTACAAAGATCTAACCTCTTTTGTTTATAAAAAAATATCTTCTAAAACACAGTTTTTACTGCTCAGAAAAATATATGACTCAATGCAGAACATCCACTGAACTGCTTACCGTAACTTTGCCATAAATATTTTTCTATTTGTTGTGTGTTCTTGTTTCTATATATTTAAGTTACGTTTTATATTCCTTTTTTTTATATACTAATGTATTTTTTTGATTTGCTACAAACAATATTTGTATCTGTTAAGTAGTTAAATAAATATTCTACTCAATTCTACTTTTTCTTTTTCTCTAATGGTGATTTTATTTATTTATTTATGCGTTAAACGCATCAGTTATTTGTTTTAAATACATACACATTAATTTTGTCGGTACTGCTTCCAATTAATGAAACAAACGTATATTCTGCGACAAATTATTAGGTCAGAATTATAGAGGCATATCTCTACTTTGTTCGAAATACATAATACTCACAAATATTTTTAATCAAAGATTTCGACCTCTTACAGAAGAAATCATATGGCAATATCAAGCAGAGTCTAGGCAAAAATAGATCTACCTTCGAACAACCAACCAATTCAACCCTTTATAGTCAAACAAATACTACCCAATGCATGGGAATATGACATAGACGTTTACAATATCTTTGTAAATAATCAAATGTCTGACTCAATAGATAGAACAAAACTACTTAATATATTGCAAAAACTTGACATATCAGCAAAATTATCTTAGTTTAGTCTGTATTTTTGCATAATTTTGTTAATCTTTTTTTTAAAACGCACTTTTTTGTTGGAACAACTGTAATAACCTATAATATTATTTACCACCAAACAAGAAAAGTGCTAATTTTGTTACCTTCTCATTTAATCCCATTTCATTTAACTCCTCTTCATCCCCAACTTTCTCCTTCCGAGGGTTAAGTATTAGATAACGCTTTCTATCTTGTTAATAAAACTCGAGACGTGAGTAAATTGCAAGCAAATTTAAATTTTAAACTAATTTTAGATTAACATGCCATCGGGTAAAAGGAGAGGGTAACGCCAAAATGGGGCTGATATTAAATGTGTCGAAAAAATTAGATTCTCTCCAGTTGGTCCCGTTCCATAGCGAAACGGAATAAGGAGAGGGATTTCCTGGAAGGTTATTAGGCTGTTTGAAATGAAAGTATGAAATGTTGATCGAGAAGATTACAATTTATGATATTACATTAACTTACTTAGATGTTCTTCCTCTTCTGTTTGTATTTTCTTATTAATAACTTTTCTATACATTTCAAAAGTTATTACACCTTGTGAGTATTGGCGAGTTTTACAAATTAAAACTATTTGTTTTAAAGTCCATAGCATACACAATTTCAATCTAAAATGAATAATAAATAATTGTATTTCTTTATTTATGGTTTTAATATGTTAATATTGTTTTATGTTAATAGTAGTCACTGTTAACACCCCTAGCCCTTATCCAAGCTTCAATTTGCGTAGGCAAGTTCCTAATCAAATTGTCAACATTTAGCTACGACGAGATCTAATTATTTTAAGCATATCCTACAAATTCTTTACAGGGTTAATATCAAGAGAGCAAGTTAGAGACTTCAGAACAGTATTATCTTCTACTCCAAGACGTCTGTAGTTCCATTGCATTTCCTCAGAGCCTAACTACAGGTTCTAAAATAAAATCAACATACCTGCGACCTCTTAAAGTTGGTAAGCTGATTGGATGAAAATTAAAGGAGTTTTTTCAACGATCATAATGTATCTGTAGAATATGACATTTCTTTCTTGGTATCCGTGAACCGATCTGACAGTTTCCCTTCTTGCTTATCTTCCTTTTGCACGATTTCGTCGGTCATCTGATTTTACACAAATTCTGATTCGTCTGAGAATAGCACATTTTCTCCAAATTTAAAGACACCAACTTAGGGGATTAATCTTGTGCAGCCTGGAAAACTCGGGAACCCGTAACTGTCGACTGATGTTTAGTCCTTAGAGAAGAAGTCTTTTCTTTAACGTTTCAACTGAAACACACCTGTAGCTTCCAAAGCTGCCTTCAGAGCTGCGAGTGAGAAATTGTTGGTCTTACAATCGCTTCAAGATCTTCATTTTCAAAATCACTATGGATTAGGAATCTATATTATCCAGTTCTGCTTGTAATTCGTCCATAGTCAGTTTTGTAAAATATCATATGCGAGAAAACTTTGTGGATTTTTAATTTCCATACAAATATTATGAATCAGGTTAATTATTACTTAAGCAACCTCAATACAAGTTTTGAATACAATTATTTTGTAAATACTTCAGTTTTTAGTAACTTATTAACAAACAACTGTCGGCAAGCTTTAGTTCAATCGAAAGGCGTAAGATCTGGCGACCTAGCTGGCCGCTCACTAATCCTCTTCATCAAATCCACTTATTGAAGAAGATTTCATTCAAGTAATTTTTCACCATTAAAGCATAATGGGGTGTTGCAACCGTCCTGCTGGAACCAACAGTTTCATGCGGTAGGGTCGGATCTATTGGATTGGGATATAAGCTTCCAACTAAGGAAGTAACAATCGTGTCTCTTAGCATGCTTAATATTATTTTTCCGCTGTCAAATAATCATCGATAAATATAGGACCAATAATATGATCTCCTATAATACCTGCCCAAACATTCAACTTTTGAGGATACTGAGTGTGTCTCACGCATTCAATGAGGATTCTCCGCTGATCAATATCTACAGTTTTGTTAGTTTACCTCTCCGTTCAATGTAAATTTTGATTCATCAGAAAAAAGAATTGTGCCAAGAGCCACGCCATCATCGACGGTATAAATGAACCGTCTCCTGTTCCCAGCCGTAGTAGTGACAGTGCAGTGATTAGTGAACAGTGTAGTAGTGTCTGGGGGCTCGGGAAACTGAAAACCTCGGAAGCACTGAGGAAACATCAGAGAGGATGTCGAAAGCTCGGCAAAATGGATATCGACACGGCTCAACCCGGAAGACTGGTGAGTTTAATATTAATTACTGTAATAGTATTAATCTGAGCTCCAAGTATCATTGTACTAACCCGGAAATCTTTCCGAACATTATACAGTTAGTCTCTCTCTATAACGATTCCCTATATAACGATAATTCCTCTATAACGATGAAAATAGTAAACGTTGGTTTGGTTCGTCATAAGAACAATGTATTAATTCTTTCTCTATACCGATATCGTTCTCTCTTTATAGCGATAACTTTTTTAGCGTTCAATAGTTGATGACATGACAAATGTGTTATTGTATTTAAAGTTCAGACTACCTAGTCACGATGAAAAGGTCATTGTCCAGCAGTTGTTTTGTTTGCGGTTAAGAAATGCGGCATACACTCTTTCTTATCAGAGGGTTAAGTGACTGTTTATTGTTCGGAGCGGCGTAATTAACTGTTATCACACAGATGTTGTCATCTATTGACGACTTTAATTTTCAGTTTGAGTTGCGTCTTAGTGTGCCAACAGTCAACATGTTTTCAAAAAAGCGTAAAGTGCTCTCGGTGGAGAAAAAACTATCGATAACTCGAGCAATAGAGAAAAGGTGAAAAGCAATCGGAGTCGTTCGCCGACGGGCTGTCCTCAGTCAACTGTGGCTACGATATGGAAGAACAAAAGTGACTTAAAGCGAGATGGAGGGCGGTAGCAGAAGAAGTTGCGGAAAACCTCAGCACGAAGATTTAGATCGCGCTATGCTTCAGTGGTTCCAGCAGCAGCGTATGAACCATATTCCACTTTCTGGGCCTGTGCTCACGACAAAAGCTGAATTTTTTTGCAACTGAGATTGGAATTGAGAATTTCAAGGCATCTGAGGGTTGGCTGAGCAAGTGGAAGATGCGAGCACAATGATCAACTACGTGCAAATCAGCGGAGAGGCTCGCGATGTTAACAAAAACGTAACGGATCATTGGCTAGAAAACGTGTGCCTGGACTGAAGACACGATATGCGTCAGACGACATTTTCAATGCGATGAGACTGGATTGTTTTTTAAAATGACACCAAACAGAACTTTAAAAATTTAAATGGAAAAGTGCGTTGGTGGAAAGCTCTCTAAGGAACGCATTAGTTTTAGTAGCCGCTAACATGACAGGTTCGGTGAAGCGAAAATTGTTAGTGATAGGGAAGTCGAAAAACCCGCGTTGCTTTAAAAACATAAAAATCTACCGGTGACATATAAAGCAAACAAGAGTGCGTGGATGACCTCGAGAAATTTTTGAAGAAGCGATAAGAAAGTGGGATATCGAGCTTAAAGGGAAAAAAATTCTTTTGCTTGTAGACAATTGTACTGCTCATCCTGTATTGTCACGACCTTCAAAACATTGAACTCTGTTTTCTGCAGCAAACACAACGAGTGTCCTTCAGCCCATGGACCAAAGTGTCATCAAGAGTTTAAAAAACCATTACAGGAGAAGACTTTTAATGGAATTGGTTGAGAATAATGGCGATCTTAAACTAAACATTCTTGACGCCATCCTAATGATTAGTAAATCCTGGGACGAGGTGACGAGTAATACAATACAACATTCCTTCAAACACGCAGGATGGCTGGAAAGATCAAGGATTGGCTTATGATGAAGATGACCTGCCATTAGATGTTTGGACCAGACAGTTTGAATTTACTATCACCTACGGACCGGAAGAGCTAACAGATTTTGAAGAAGTTGATAAAAAATGTAGCTACAAAATCTGGACTTTCTGACGAGGACATCCTAGCAAGCAGTTCGTGTAGAAGAAGAAGAAAACAGTTGACTCTGAAGTGGAAGCAGAGTCAGAACCAGCTCCGACCCCTCAGCAGGCATTGGATGCGGCAAAAGTACTGCATCGATTTTCATCCACCAGGAAGACGATATGAGTGCTGTAGAAGATTCATGCGTCTTCAGGACAAGGTCAGGTCAGTTCTGTGGAAAGGGAAAAGAAACAGACCAAGGTGACAGATTTTTTTGATAATGTAGGCTAAATATATTTTACAGTAGCATTTTATTTTTTTATTGTACAGTACACATGTTTTAATTGCACAGTCATTTTTTATACTGTATTGCTTATATTATTCTTTAATAAATCTATGTGGAATACAAGTGTTAAGTCATTTATATTCGTTTTGATAATTTTTTAAATTAAAATAGGTTATTTAGTACAGTTATTATTAATATTTACAGTACCGAATTTTGTCTCTCTCTGTATAAACGATCTCTCCTTATAACGATGAAAAATTCCCTGTCCCTTGCATATCGTTATAGAGAGAGAGGACTGTATATATATAAATTTATATAATATATAATATTATATATATATATATATAAATATCTACACTCATCTATTTGATATTTGTCACTTGTGCCGCTTATAATTATTAATTAATTACGGATATGTTCCGTATAATCTACTAATTCTACACTTTACATTTTAGATGTATTTTCTTTTATCTAATAAATACAGCAAGTGGCTGGAAAACTTTTAATGGAACATGTCGCCCGTTGCGAAATAATTATCATAGATCTCTTGATGCGCTGTTGGAGGTTTATACGTCTGAACTGGATATTCATACAATCCTCTATGAAATCGTATCTCTTTGAGTGATATAATGTAGTCGAGCTATATGTTAGTTTTGTGAATTCCTGGTCTATTGGTTTATGGTTGAATAAAGTAGGTATGTCTGTTATTTTGAAAGAGAATTCCATGTATGCATGAAGCGCCGTTATGACGAAAATTTAAGCTGGGTAAATGTTTAGTACATTATTGACTAGAGCTCGCAAATTTCTCTATAAGGTAAATGTTTTGAGGAGTTAAAATTTTTTAAGATTTGGGTTTTAAAAGAGTTTGATGTCTGAGGAATTGAGACAAAGACAAATATTTCTTAGCGGACAAATGAAATTTGTGATTTTTTAAATCCTAGTCTACATCTAAGCTACACTTATTCACCAAAAAAACAGTTTCATCACATTTTTACGTACTTTTTAACGCTCTAGCGGTAATAATTTAAACAATCTTGGTCTAGATAAAATTAAAAACCCGTTGTAGAGCATTCTTATTTATGATACACGAATAAATATTCCAAAGAAAATTTCATATTAAGACTATTAATCGATTTATTGTTTGTTAACAATGTAGCTGGAGACTTAAGTTTCAAAGGAAAAAATAGAATGGAATTGTACCATTAGAAGCAAGCAATCGGGTCGCATAAAAGAGTTTTAAAAATAAACAAATTATGAGTGATTCGACACTAAATTTCCCCTCAATAATAGACGGTAGTCCATGTATGGATTACTCTCGGGAGGAACCTGTAACTCCCGAGAGCGCCTCCCCAGGTGAGCGGATAGGGGAAATGCCCGACCGGTAATGTAACCGGTAGGTTGGAAAGAAAGGAAATAAAAATACCCTCCGTGGACCAACAGGTTAATTCACCGAATGAATTACGCGTGTATTAAGCAATCCCCCATCTTCCTGACCAAATGGCTTCAGGCGGACGAGTGGTAGGTGGTAGGGCATCACTTTGACCTGGGGCTATAGGAAACCAACCCCAAGGCGGAAGAATCAGTATGGTTTGGTCAACGGCAATAGGTCAACGGCAAACACTGTTATTAAAGGAGTCCCTAAAGAGTATCTCTAGTACAAATATAATGGCTGTACTTTACAAACTACGAAACTCGCTTGACTGAGAACATGGACATAGGAAGACCGAGGATCCGGAAAAGAGAGGTGATTCCCCATGACCACAGGGCCACCGGATCTTTAATATGCAAACGCCGCTGTGAATAGGCCCTACAATAACTACACCGATAAGAAAAATCCACACGAATTTGTCCCGAAAGTCGACTTATCCATTGTAGTAACGTTTTATGGACTAAGGCAATGTATTGTGACATAGCAAGAATACAGAGTATACTATTATATATATACTAAAGGCCTTGGCAAATTGGAACCATGGAATCCTTTTAAAATGGAGAACGCCTCGAACAACAACCGCGTATAACATATGAGAGCCGATATATTTTTGCAGGACAATTAAATCAGTTATACAGCAAACTAATTAATAAAGTAAATGAAAGTAAGTAAAAGATTTGGATACAAAGTAAAACCTATAAAAAACTAGAATTATTTATGTGCATCATGCAAAAATAAAAAATTAGAGATCGTAAAACAGCTTAGGTCAAGAAGAACACCACCAGTGGACGCGACATGATAACACCGTTTACCTATCTTGACAACTATAAAGTAACACAAACAATGGGATCACTTACAAGCAGAGGGATGTAGAATAAGAGAAGGGCTTAGAGCGGCATTCAACAACACTGAACCAAAACTCTTAATAAGCCACAAACCTTGAATATGAAATAAAAACGGAAAGGCTCTCCTACAAATGTTTATAAATTCGTTCCGATATTATTACTACAGGCGTTAAATCCTGGACACTTCACTGAAGCGATAGGGAGAAAAAACTAGAAAAAGGGAGAAGAATGACAAATACTGAGAAACGGCCCGAAACACATATTACTGAGGAAAATAAATCCTTCAAGGCCAACAGAGTATATCGGCAAAGGCGAGAGGAATTGGGGAAATAAGAAGAATATTCCACATGGTCAAAAACCTAAGGAAATGAGTTTTCCAATAACAATAATCTATTTAAAGCATCAGTTAATAAAATAATTATAGCCAGAATGATAGCCAATATTCGAAACGAATAGGCACCAAAAGAAGAAGAAGATGCATGATTAGGAAGGTGATCTTCAAGACTACTGACATATGAAACTCTCCACCATAGCCATTCTTTTCACATTGTTGAAAGATCGAATCTGCTTCTAAAATCGGACAAAAATCAAAATTTGGAACGACAAAGATCAATTAATGTAACTTTCGTGTGCATGTCATTTGATGGTCGCATTTCGCCGTTCATAAGAGTAGTTTAGAACTCTTTTGTACAAAAAGTAAAAGTTCTACATCAGTATCTATACGACTAAACCACTCCGAGCATCGATAATTCTATAATGACACAGAGTTTATGCGATGTCTCAAATCATAGTAGAATTTTTGATCAAATAATTTAATTTTGGATTAAAAATTACTACTAATTAAACTGTTTGTTACTTACATTTGCGTTGATTGCCTTCAATCAGTCTATTCGGACATCCTAGAGTATAATTATGACGGAAGTCAACTAGCTCCTAAGCTAAACGTTCTAAAGATGGGATAATCTATGGATAGTCCTATTGGTTAATGTAATGTAAATTATCGGGTTTCCTTACCGATATAATGTCCTGAGGACCTCTAATTAGTTTAATAATCCCTTTTGAGTTGCCACAACATATTAGGTTTGTTTATCTTTCGCGATATTTTGCCGGTCTCTTAATAACACATCATCACTAGATATGTAACGTTTGAACGACAGAAACAGGTCCAATTTATAGTAGCCTCGAAGATTCAATCGAAATGATGGTTGAATCCGTTGGTATCGTGCTGGTTGAAATTGATTCTCAATGAAATTTTGTAAACTGTTTTATTATATTATAAAGATTTTCTTAGTGAATTATAAAGGTAAACTAATATCCATAGCTCCATATGTGTCTCTCTTGAAAACTTTGCACACTCTTCTGGAGTAGCAGACCTTATTCAAGAGTTTGATAATCCAACACCTTATAGTTTGTTTTGAGTTGTTCGTAAATGATGATTTTATTGAACATTTCGTCTTCCAAACTAATTGATATGCAGATATTAATATAACTTCTGTTTTCAATTTTATAGTAGCAATGTTCATTCTAAAAAGCGAATCACCTTCATGCTCATAAATTACCGAGGAAAGACGTTTTATTAATTTGACACTGAGCATCCTGCAAATTTAAAATGAATATTCAACAACGCACACACCTTAGCTTTGTTCACGAGGCCTGTCGTAAGACCAGTAATGGTAATAAATAGTTAACCTTAAAATGTCATCTAAAATCCTAAAAACGGAGATATTGTATTTCATCTTTGGAGCGGACGTTAAATAGGAAATGATGTGTGTAGGTGTATAAAAAATGTATAGCAGTTTGCACACTGAAAGAACACTTGCATACTAATATTGATAACACACTATTAAATTTGACACATAATTAGTCCTATCTAACAATAAAACACTGAAAACTTTTGGTTTCAACACTTCCACAAAATTTATTTAAAATTATTATCACTACAGTTGTTTTGGCCAGGGTGGCTTTCTATTTTTGGTCTGTGTTTACACTTTATATTCTTTAACTGAATAAGCTGAGGAGGGGAGAACTGTGTCTCAAGTTGGTCATCCCAGAGTTATGGTCTGTACCTTTTAATTGTTGATTTTTATAGATTCTAAAAAAGATAGCTTAAAACCTTTATTTGAGATGTGAAGTAAACGATTAAAACAATGATTATGGCCTAGAACGGTCGACGCAAATCTAGAAGGACGGACGAGAGGACTGTGTTGTTCTAAATATTGAAAGCCCCGTTTATTGCTCGAGCTTATACGTTTGAGAAAAAGTTCACGACCAGTTTGATCCAATGTAAGAATTTGAAACAGTGTGTAAAAGTGAAAGTGTTAAATCCTTTTAATTTTTGGCATTGTTGTTCTTAATGATTATAATGCTCTAAAGTTTGTTAGTTAGCTGGTGGTTATTGTTATAATGTGCTTGATATATGATAATCGAGCAAGAGGGACTGAAATTTCTCTCTGGTGGCAGAAATACTAATTTCAGGGCTTTCTAATATAATTTCCAACAGTCCAAATTAGAATCAATCTTCACCTGTGGTGATTAACCAGCCACAAACGTTTGACGATTATATTGAGTTTTGGACTGGCCTCACTTTGTTTGTCGTTTTCTTAAACGATACACTGGGGGGGAATTGGTGTTATTAACCATCTTTTCATTTATTTTTTGGTTGCTTACAGACATGGTTGTCAACCAAACTCCATTGTACTCTTTAAATAAACCGCTCTATTATTAGGGTTTGTATTATCCTTGCCTGTTCTGTCATAATATCATGAACCTCAAGGTTACTGTCTTTTCACGTTGTTGGCGCTTTGTTCTAATCTAACGCCATGTTTACCGGCGCATGTCAAGAAGCCATTAAATTAATAAATTTCAATATTAATACTTTTAATAATGGTACCTAAAGTTAATAATTAAATCATAACTATTTGTATATCGTTGGAAGTGCATCTTTGATTTTCTTAGTTCTTCAATCTCATGTTAATGTTTCTTTACTTATACATGTATAAAAAACCACATGTTCTTTTGCTGTGCTAAGTTTGAACAAATTGTTAACTGTATTTAGTTCAATTTATTATTTATACATCGTAATCTATAATGTCCATTTACTTAAGCGTCTTTACATTTTAATATCACTGAATGCTACATATCTTTTTAAGGTAACACATGTTAACACTTTTTCCATGTTTGTGTGGATTTTGTCATATTGTTTCTCTTTTTAGATGACTGATGATGCTTTCTGATTAAGAAAGCGAAAACGTCATCAATAAATAGATGAAGTAGCAGCCCATAAACATTGAGTGCTTTTATCCCCCACCTTTTGACCGAAAAAATACCTACTCCACTCGTCGAGTGATCCTTCAATATATATATATATATATATATATATATATATATATTGATAAGAAATATATATATAAAAGAATATAGTATTATATATATATATATATAAAACGAAGAATGATCACAGCTTGTCCATTGCTCGCACGTCATTAAATCAGTATAAAATGGTAACGGTTAATAGGGTTAGCAGCTGAATAATGAAAGCCAAAAGTGAGTGCTACTTTTCAAACGACTTCGCGCTATATTTCGTTAAACTTTCTTTAACATCTTCAGGACGAAATGCGTACAAATGAGTTACAAAATGGTCGTGTGAATGATGTATTGTGTTTTGTACATAAGAGTGTAGTGAAAACGACTTACTTGTGTGAGGTTGCAGGCAAAAGTGGTATTTTGAAAGTTCCATGTTGAAAAACTTTTTTGAAGATTTTTTTATAGCAAAAAAAATATAAGTTGTATGTGTTATATGGTGGCTTGAAAACTCAAACAATACAAGTGCATTTTTGTTATTTTCCGCAGTGTGATAGTACAATACAAATATTAAAAAACATTGAACATTTAAGAAACAAAACAGTTAAAAACACAACTACATATCACATTGTCATTTTTTGGACCAGTCTATGTCACCTATGCACAAGGAGGTGGAAATCTAGTGTGTACCTCAAGGTTAAAGTGTCTTGTCAGCTATCATATTAGTAGATGTCAGCCAGAAAACTAAAGCTGTGTTCATTAATGTGTAAAGTTACATTAATTGAAAATTATGTTATGTTAAATTTAAGACAATAAAATTCTGATGTTTAATAAATATATAAATAGAATTTATTTATTTCTGTTTACTTTAAAAGTATTTTAATTATTGTTATTACTCTTAAGAATTTTATTTCCTGGAAAAATGCAACAATTGCAATAACTAGATTAGTACGACTTCAAATGGATGGTCAGAAGAGTTTTAATAGACATATATTACTATTCAAATATTCAGTTCGTTGACTTGATATTATGTTTTTCAACTGCAGAGAAAGGAATAAATTTCACTAAGGTGTTGTATATCTGATTTGTGTTGATTATATTATCTGTTGTGCTATGTGGGTCATTTCTAAAAAAAGTCTTCTCTATAGTTGTTTCTTTTCGCGGAGTTTGACATAAGCAAACATTTTCTGTGTTCTGGGTGTGAACGTGGTTGCTATGGTGCATCTATCTGGGTACAGTCTACAGTCACTTTTGTGAGTGGTAACACGGTCTTTAAGCGTCTAGATGTTTGGCCGATATACTTGCCATTGAGTCCATACAAGGATACTGTAAACATACATTAGATATTGGTCATGCGGAGTACGATCTTTCATTTTTGAGAAAATTAGAGTTCTTACTGTAAAAACTGTTTTAATATGGCTATTTTGAATGAAATCATAGGATTTAAGAGATCTCTAGAAAGTTTTGGTGTTAGGTTCCCCGTAATGGTAGGGCAGCACACAATAATGTTGGAAGGGTTTGACTGGTAACTGTGATGTCTGTGAAATTTGTACTACTTGTATGTTAGAATGTTGGGGAGTAGTTAGATTGAGTAAGATGTAATCTGATGATAGTATTCATATAAAAGTGTTTTTAAAAGAAGAGGTGGGATAGGAATTATCTATTAAAGAGATCACAAAGATTTTGAGATTCTTTATGGATCTGGGCATGAATATATCTGAAATTTGTAGAACCCTATTTTTACATGGTTTTTTACTAAGTTTTAGTTTTGGTGGAGTAGTTTATGATAGGACGATGTAGTTAAATGGTACCTGCCTGAACTCATTGAATTTGTGTACCAATCGACTATAATGAATGTTATCATTTGAGCGGATTATCTTAGGTGAACTAGAAAAGGAATAGATATGATTTTACAACTTCGACTCTCCATGGTGATTGTTAAAGTACGGCTCGTAGCTATATAAAGTATAAATAGTCAGTTCATCTATCATATTGGTGGTGTACAGCAAAGATCATGAGTCGATTCAACAGATTTCTTTAAAAAGAAAAGGAGTTGAAAGGTAGTAGGACTGGAGAATGATTTGTGTCTAACAGGTTCATCCATTACATAAGCAGGCAAGAAATTGGGGCTAAATGTGTGCCTCACCATTGGTGTTCCAAAAAGTTGGTGCTATGTAATATGTGTTGTCAAAGAGAAAAATAGGTATTGATTATTGATAAGATAGAAGGTGATTAAAGTTAATGAGACATATTTCCATTTATCCATTGTTACAGATGTCTACTAAATTGCCTGACCAAATGTTGTTATTTAATGATCTGAGTGCAAGCTGCAAGAGATAAAACGTTAGTCTAATTGAGGAAACACACATCCAAAGCTAACTAACACATAACCGATGAGGAAGTCTTGAGTAATCTATTAAAATTTATTGTTAACTTCAAAACAAAAAGAATCTATTTATGTAGTGTAATCATCTATTACATGTCATAAGCAGAGGTTAGGATTTCAGTAATAAGAAATCCAGCAATAATCCCTCAGGAGGAGGCTCCTATTGACGACATACTAGAGGATTCTAAACAGATAATGTTGGATTGTAGGTATTTTCAGTAGGAGTAGATATTGTGAGGTAGAAAGGCTAATATATGAATTCTAAGTTTTTTCTTTGCAGTGTCCAACAATTTGTTTGTAATGTCAATATAACCATCTTGACTAACGTGGAACTCCTACTTTGTCTTTGATATAGGATCGAGTAGGAATCCAGATCCTCAATGTTTGATATGAAAATCATTGGTTATATACTAAGTTGTTTTTAGACAGTTACTAGATACTCAGTTTTTGTTCAATAACTACTGTAACATTACCTTTGTCGGAAGTAGTGGACTATAAAGGTTCAGAAGTGATTTATATTAAGGAATTTTTTAGTTTATTATCTAATCAAATGATGAAAACTAGTTGCGAAGATTTTATGATTCGTGTGTAGATGTAGTACGTCATAAACATTAGTTTAATCCCTAGCTCCCGAGCGTATGTTTTTTATCTGACAAATGTTTGATCATGATGGAAGTCCACTACAATTCATATAATCAGTTAAAAAACTTCTGTATTGAGAAATGTCAACCAGTCCTACTCCATGGGTTCTATACTAAAGGTTAGTTAAATGTTGAGACATCCACTAAAGATATAGAACAACTGTTAACAGGGTGGTCCTAAGTATACCTAGGTACATTTAACTAACAAGTCCTATCATAAAACACTTCCACCATAAACTTAGAACTTAGTAAAATCAAATGAAAAAAATAGGGTTCATACAGAATTATTCAGGATATATCAATCAACCATCAACAGAATCTCAAAATACTTTATGAATCTCTTTAATAGATAATTTCCCTGGCCACACTCTTCTTATTATAAAATCCCTTTTATATACTACTACATCAGATAACATCTATCAATCTAACTACCTCCCAACATTCTAACATAGCAAGTACAAATTCACATCAGAAACCAGTTACAAGTAAAACCCTTCCATCATATTGTGTGCGACCTACATACGGATACATACACAAAACTTGAACTAGGAAATCTTTAAATTCATTAAGTGATCACGCACCACAATATATAGCTGCAGATAAAAACAGTGTTAAACACAGTAAACTCTATTTATCCGCATAAAAATGAAAGATACCGTACTTCCAGTCGCCATGACCAAATATACATAATGGTGTTTACAGTCGATCCACTATGTAATGGACTGCAATGGCAATCGAATATCGGCCAAACCCTAGACTAGTAGTCGTTAAGCAGACCAGAGTTACCAGGCTACTACCTCACAAAAAAGTGACACATGTAGGACTTTACCCCCAGATTAGATGCCACCCTAAGCCAGACCAATCGTTCACGACGCCCAGAAAACCACAGATATGAAGTTTGCCACAGATGTCCAAAATCTCCGAAAAGAGAACAGACTTCAAGAGAAGGACTTTTTTGTTAGAAATGAACCCCACATAGCAACACGTATCAGATTAAGTACTAATCACAACACCAAAAAATCCAGATAAACAACTACCTTAGTTAGACATGTTGCTTCATTTTCATAATTCGCTAGTTGGATAACAAAAAATAAAATATAATTCAAGTCTAATCGAAACTGGCATATTAACCTGGATAGCTATAATACTTGTCCTATTATAAAACTCCCCTTCCTGACGCATCACCCAATGGAAGTAGGTAACTTAATCCATTATATATTGCAATTGTTGCAATTTTCCCAGGGGAACTAAAAATTCATCTAAGAGAATAAACAAAAATTAGAGAATACCATTAGACAGAATATAATCACCACAAATCGAAAATAAAATAAATTCTATATATATTTATTAACATAACAGAATATAATTTGTCTTCAAATTAACTATAAGCATAATATTTCAGATTAAATGTCAACTCTTCTTACCAAGCCAATACCACGAACACACAGCTTAGTTTTCCTGAGCTGGACATCTTACTAATATGATAGCTGAAAAGACACTTTAACCTTGAGGTACACACTAGATTATCCTACCTCCTTGTGCATAGGTGAATAGACTGGTCAAAAATGACAATGTGATATTGTAGTTGTGTTTTAACTGTTTTGTTTCTTAAATGTTCAATGTTTTTTAATATTTGTATTGTACTAGCACACTGGAGGAAAATAACATAAATGACTTGTATTGTATTGAGTTTTCAAGCCACCATATAAGCATACAACTTATTACTTTTTTTTGCTATAAAAAAATCTTCAAAAAAGTTTTTCAACATGGAACTTTCAAATACCACTTTTGCCCTGCAACCTCACACAAGTAAGTGTTTCACTACATCTTATGTAAAATACACAATTTCACCATTTTGTAACATATTGTAGCATTCGTCTGAAGATGTTAAAGAAATATTAACGAAATATAGCGAAAGTCGTTGAAAAGAGCACACTTTGGCTTTCATTATTCAGCTGCTAACCAATTTAAACCTTACCATTATATATATTTTATATATATATATATATATTTATATATATATATATATATATTATAATTATATATATATAATTTTGTTGTAACATTGTTAATTACCATACCCCTCCGGAAACGGTCGGAACCGATTTTTATGAAATTTTATATGTGTATTCGGAAGGACTGAGAATATTTTGTAATCTATTTTTTAAATCCTTAAGTAATAAGGAGTGGTCCGATTACCCAAAAATTGAATATTAAAATACAAACTCTATATTATGGAAGACTATTTACGGCCCTTAATAATCCCGACCAAGTTTCACTGCAAATCTGACCATAATTGAAGTATTTATTGCGACACGCTCCCATAATTTAACTGCACTTATGCTAATTAAATGAGATCATCCCATACAATCGTTCACTATCACACGCCGAGCTTAATGGAGCACACTGAAGATGATGTCATATTATTGTCACTTGGGGAATCAAAATTGTACGTCAAACTTTAAGGGTCAAACGTAGGTTACGGTATAGGGATAGTTTATAACGGGTGTTAATTAATATTTGAATATAGAAATCTGTGTTTACTAAATTTTTGTGTAGCAAACTTTTTGAAAGTTTTTTCATTTAAAAATCCGAAGCTCATGAGAAATGTTTGGACTTTTGTTGTTTGTTAATTGGTCGCTAATAGCGCAAACATGATTCGCAAATAAAAAAATTTATTTAGAAGGAGGGAATTTATTTAATAAATTATTTTTTAGTCACAGACACAAAAACACATATACAGTTGAAATGACAATATTGAAAAAATGAACTTAATGTAGGAAATAAACATGAAAAATAGAGCAGGCATAGTAATTCCATCTGAGGCTCATTGAAAGAGCACCAGCAACGAGAATTGCAGAAATATTAAGAAGAGAAGAAGAGAAGAATATAAGAGGCAAGAAATTATTTGAAAATTATTGGGAACTAAGCAGATCATACAGACAATCGGATTGCATCACAAAATCTGT